>VXAA01006202.1:128166-221433 GCA_013399115.1 Anseranas semipalmata | reverse complement strand
ACATACACACAGGAGAGAGAGAGTGAACACACAGAGAGAGTTAAGAAAAGATTTAATAAGAAAAGATGTAAGAAGATAGGACAGTGGTCAGCGGTGATCAGGCACAGGGTTCAGCCAGTCAAGTGTACTGGCTGGCCCCATTTTATATGGGGCCAGACCTTTTATACCTGTCCACATTCTTTGTTCCTCCTGCACACTCCCATGGGTTTGCAGAGCTCTGCAATTTCTGCACCCTCTGAGTCTGGGGACCCTCCTGGTTCACAGTCTTATCAGCTGCAAAGTCCATGCTGATCTTCCTGGACCCATCAACCAGTGTGACTAGAAGGTTTGTTTCTTTTTATTGCCTCCCTTTTTGCTTTGTCAGGTCTGTGTCTCTGCATTTTGCATATTGTTCCCCCTTCTTTACTTATCATCCTGATCCAGAAATCCTCACTCGGACAACCTTGCTTGAATCAACATTCCCACAATCCTTCTCTTTCCTTATCAATTAGCACAACTGACCAGGTTTTGGTTCCCATCACTTCCTCCCTTTCTTATTATCTCTTTGTTGCATTGGAAAAGGTCACTGACCAGATACCCTTAAAGGAGCAGACACTCTCCTACATACCCTTACATTGTCTTTTCCAGTCAAGGTTTTAGCCTTTCAATTCCATTCTCCAATGCTAAGTCTAAATTAACATGTTTCTTGCGACTACATGCACACATATTTCAAGTTCATAATCCTAAACAGTATCAGTTTATATTACTTGTTTGATTTGGTGACATTCTATTTCAACTCACATGACATCCCTTCATAATTTCCAAAATTGCTATTAAATCCTAGTATGGCCTGCATGTCACATTCCACCTGCCTTTGAATGACATAGTTCATTCCTTTGTGTTGCATTCACAAGTTATACAACCAGTAGTTTCACTGCAACTGGAGTGAGCTACACTCGCATGTACGCACAGAAACATATAGAAAAAGAAAGTTGTTAAAATGTTTTTCCCTTGGGCAGCCTCATCCATTTCCTTCAGCTGTGCAAGCATCCCCTGGAGGAGCAGGGAAACAGCAGGATATACTCACACACATAAGTATGACATTGAAATAGAGGCAAGAGCCTTAGCAAAGATAATCTTTGACATTCAGAGTCAATGTCATTATCACTAGACAAGCCAAGGCATTTCAGGGGCCTACTGACAGATGACATTATTCTTTGCCAGGACTTTTCTTTCTGATAATGTGCTCCTGCAGTATGTAGTCTAACATGTAAATGCAAAAGATTGTTTTTCTTTTAACTATGTTTTCTTTTTTTTCCCCTTTCTTAGCTACAGAAGGCTCTTTTTACTATAATCTGAATGGACTTTAATGAGCTTGTTTTGTTTTCTGCCAAAGCAACAGTGCTGAGTAGCTGCCTTATGCCCAGTTCCAGTAAAATGGTACAGTGCATGAGGTCTAATGGACAGAAAGTCATAATGATGCAAGATAAAGAGGATATAGGAACATGCTAGTAAAAAGACAATATTTAAATATGTTTGTGCTAGTAGTTATGGTCAGGTATAACTTTCCAGTATGTGTAATTCCTGTGTATCAGAAATGTTTTGAAATTAATAGGTCATCAGTTACTTTTCTGTAATTTGCCTGGACTTTGCTTTCTTTCCTCTGACTACAGACTAAAGCAGCATCAGTGCCTGAAGTTGTAAATATGACACATTCAAGATATTGTATGGGAACCTGTAGTCTTACCAGATGGCCTTGATTCCAAGGTTTGTTGAAGTAATAAAGTAATTTCCCTTTCACTGATTTCATAGTTTACCATATACTCTGCTTTAATGGGAGTCCTAAAAATATTTCATGATATTCATTAAAGAAGTGCATTTCACTCACATCTATAAATATTTTTGTGAGGTATTTGTTTGTTTTAATGGGTTGGTAGCAACAGAGTTTTCAGCACTTCCACTTTTCAATTTGTAGTTTTCTAAGCATAGATGTTATCATGAAGTATAAATTAATTTCCTTTCTGTTACAAGTTGGATTCTTCTTAGATATACAAGTAGGTACTTTTTTTTTTTTTTTTCAAAACAAAACCTGCACATAAAACATGAAAATAGTTTCTTTTAAGATAGAATGCATTATAAGCAATCAAACATCTGAGAAGTTATCCATCTCAACTATGTTCTCAAAACTTGCATAAAAGGAATACAGTCCTTAGCAGAAGTATATACATTTAAGAGCACCAAAAGTAATTTAAAGCTTTCTTTAAGATATATTGACTTTCTTTTTTGCTACAAACCAAATTTTCTTTTTGATATGTTTTCCAAAACTCATTTCTGAATCCTTATCTTATTAGGTGTCCCTAAGTCATAATGAATCTTTTAAAATGATATTTTGACATCCTACTAAAGACTCAGTACTCATGACACTTGTGTCAAAAAAAAAAAAAAAGTAGATATTTGAAATTGAGAAGATTATGTAGTTCATCCTCCTCTCAAAGTTAAATTGTTCTGCACACTAAATCTCTTAGCACTTTACTCAATTCATTTTAAATTGCTGAATAATGGAGTTTTCACCACTTCCTCTGAGCAACTAAGTGCTGAAAATAATATAAAATTTTCCAGTCATTGCCATTGTGAAGCATTTATGAAGTACTGTAGGGAAGCATTACTACTGTTATTTCAATATATTTTGATTTTTCTTTTCACAAGTTCTACTTGCAGAGATATTAGAACTGAGCATAGTACACATCCCTATGGCTGTGACATACAGAGTATTGGGTGAAAAATATGCATCCATACCCAAAATGTGTTGGGCAGCAGGAGAGAAGGTCTCAAAGCCTTCTCCCATAGACACAAGGCTCATAACTGCAACCCACAAAGTCTGCCCAAATAAAGCATTTCTGTCTTGGCTAGGCAACTGGTAAAATGAAGCTGAACACCTTCCCTTGCATGTAAAGTCTCTAAGGTACATGGTATGGTACTCAGAAGCATGAGATCTAGTAAAAAAGCCATGTTTCTTTATGCAAGGAAGAGTACACTGGAGGAACTATTCTATGAAGGACAACCAGAAACCACACTGGGCTCCAGTGCTCCCGGACTAGCTAAAAGAAGACATCCAACACCTCTTCTGCTACTGGAACTCCAAATAGAGGATGATCTGATGATTTTTTTTAATGAAGCTTGTGGGTGAACATGAAATTGGCTGATTGTCAGCAAATGTGTAGACTGTTGCATATAATGTTTGAATGTCTTGCCCATTTCTTGACAGAGCTTTTTATTTAAAGGAGGCTGCTGGCTGAATAAAATAAATTGTTGTAGCATAGCATAGTACTGACTCATTGCCACTAATAGGCAATTTTAATCACATTTTAATCAACTTCAGTCTGGAAGTGGGAAAGCTGTGAAATTCCAGCTTGGAGTGAGTAGGGGCAGAAGACACAATTTCTTAGAGCAGCTTGGAAGGACGCAGAAAGCAAATCTGTGCAAGTGCCTCCTTCTGTCATCCCTGTGGTAATAGTTGGGCTTGGACTATTCATGTAGTCAAAAGTATTGGATATACACAATGACTATGTCAACAGCAGTAAATTAAAGGTGCTTGGGATTGTTCTTTTGGCAATGAGGCCAGCTGGCATTCAAGAGCCCATGTCCAAACCTGCCTGTGAGAAATTATGTAGCTGGACATGCACAACCTGTTGGGAATGATCCCTTGTCTGTCTAGCCCCTGAGCCTCACCAGGAGCTGTCAGAGAGTGTGCTAGGTAGCAAAGGCCAAAAATGCTCCATGGACCTAACAACTTAGCAAAGGCCAAAAATGCTCCATGGACCTAACAACTTAGCCATATAGACAATCCAGTTTCTGTTGCTGGGAATGTTTCCTGGCACTCTATTTAACTGTACAGATAAAACCATCATATTTCTAGTACAAAAGAATTCAGTGATCTAAACAGTTACAAACAATAGTCATAATATTACTTCGGTATTTTAAGATAGCATTTTTATGGTAGAGGTATGTGGTCTTAAGGACTGTGATGATAGTTTTGTTTTAATGTTTGGAATTTTAAAGAAAAATGTTTTGAATTTTTAGAAAAGAGTGCATACAATTAAAATTTCATGAAATTCCATTTCAGAGAAGTCTGCAGAGGGCAAAAGCAAGTCATCTGGTCAAAAATCTTGTGCAACATCTTTCAGGAAAATATGCATTCCCTCATTAAATGCGCAGAATTTCTTCCAATCCTTTTTTGTTCCCATTTTGCATTTAACTTTTTGTTTCTCTACTTCATGATACACAGACAAAGTTCTGACACTCTGCTTCTCTTGATTCAACTATCCCGTTTTCATTCCTGTTTTCAGTACTGTTTTTACTTGTTTTATGAGGCTGAGGCCAGAATTTGTACATGTGTAAGAGAAACATGCAAAAAATATTCTGGACACCTAGCTTGTTTTGAGAAAGTAATGTGTGAATGTATTCTGCAACTGCTAAGTCAGCAGTTTCCAAGTAAAGTTAGTACTATCCATAGCCCAATAAAAGAACTTGTTAAGAATTTTGGAAAGGCTTATTTTTCTGTATCGTGTGCTACATTAACTCATCATGTCATGCAATGCAATTATTTTTTACCTGAAAAAGATGTCTGAAAAAGCAAGAAGAAAAACATAAATACTTTAATGAGAATTCTAATAATTTAACTAGATTTTTTTTTAATATATATTTTTTACCTGGCAAACAGTCTCACAATTTGCCATTCATTATGTGTTTTACTGCAATTCTGCCACGTTTGCTGCCAAGGATGCATCTTTTTCATGGGCAAATGACAGGATACCAAGAGATAAAGCAAACAACAACAACAAAATACAGCAATACATCATTACATATAGACTTGTGTGAGCAACAACCTCGCATAGTCATTCTCATCAATCTTAAGTCACATAACTGGATTTGATCCTTCATTTAACAGCATTCAATCTATCTGAATAATAGTAACAGAGTAAATCTTTAATGACTGCTGTAGCTTATGTTAAGGATGATTGTTGCCTAAATGACTGTAGTAGCCTGTAATTGCTCCTTTACTGACCCATGTGATTTTCTAGAGAGGCAGGAATAAAAACAGTAGGGACAGAACGTGCAAAGGAACAGTGAGCTGAATATTGGAAGTGTGGCTATTAGAAAAACTAAATGAGAAATATTCAGAGCCAAGTGATGAATAAAAAAGAGGCTTGGAAGTGTGAACAAAGATCCTGCTTCTTGTCATCCAGTTCCTACTGCATTTACAGAACATGTAAGTCAAGGACTTTTCAGCTTCTCATACTGCCCTGCTAGTGAAAAGGCTGCGAGTGCACAAGAAGCTAGGAGGAGACAGAACCAGGACAGCTGACCCAGACTGGCCAAAGGGATATTCCATACAATGTAGTGTCATGCTGAACAATAAAATTGGAGGGAGTAGGCCAGCAGGGGCCGGGTGTGCTGCTGCTTGGGGTCTGGCTGGCATCATTCAGTGGGTTGGTGAGCAATTGCGTTGTGCATCACTTGTTTTATATATTCTTTTATGATGATGATTATTATTATTATTATCATTTTCCCTTCTTTTTATGTCCTATTAAACTGTATTTATCTCAACCCACGAGTTTTTCCTTTTTTCCTATTCTCTCCCCCAACCCAGTGGGGCAGGGAAAGTGAGGGAACAGTTGTGTGGTGCTTACCTGCCTGCTGGGTTAAACCACATGTGGTGGAGTAGCTCTTTCCTCAAACTCAGCTATGGTTCAAGAATAACTAATGTTACATCATTCCTCTATTGTCAGTGGGCAACAGGCATAATGGGTGTGTATGAAGAGGCACTCCCTGATCACGTCATGGACCCTGTGGCCTGGATCGTAGCCCAGTCTGGGAAGTACCAGAACTGTACATTCTGAAAGGTACCAGAATAGGATGGTTGGTGGAAAATACCAAAATTGCCTTATCTGAACTATAGCCAGCATGGAAGAGTACTGACTAACAGTCAGTTGTCTTGTGGTCTTATAAATAGTAGCCCTATGCAAAGAACCCCTTGAGCTTTCCAAGGATCACAGCGCGCTCTGCCCCTCGATATCTCCCTGATCTGGGAGATATCTCAGGGTAGATTTTGCCGGGATCAAGATCGTCCGCTGACAAATGCCGACGAAGGAAAAAGATCATCCACTGACAAGTGCTGACAAAGGAGAAAGATTGTCTGCTGCACATGCTGACGAAGGAAAAGGGTGAGTAATTCACCAAAAAGAGTGGAAGTTTGCAAGCGCAATTTAGTTTAGAAACCCCCCAATGCCCTGCAGTAAGTCTCATGTGAACCTTGCCATTCTCAAATCTTTAACTAAGTCGTTGTTTCTATTCTAGTAAATTTCTTTGAACTATTACGTTAAATTGGCTGATGATTAAGTGTTGTTAAGAATCACGTAATCTAATCTTGTGCTTTACCATAAAAATATTAATAAATATTAAATTGCTGTTAAATCAAAGTTTTGTGATAATCTGTTCACGACATCACAACACACCTGAGAATCACAGTTTCTCGTATCAAATTGCCATCTCCTTCTAACTGAAAAACCCACCAATGACGTCTCAAAACCATGTCACTCCCATTTCGCTTAATCTTTAGCTCTTCAGATTTTGAGTAGGAAGAGGATGAAATCAAAGAATGAAAGGAAACAAAATAAAGAGGGAAATGGTTATACAGGTGCAGAATCACCCAAGAAGACTGCTGGGGAGCATGGCTACAAACAGAGAAGATGCTCAAGCAGATCTAAGAATTAATTTTCTCTCCCAAATTCAGCTTAAGAAAACAAACACTGTAGGAATACTCTAAAGATCTGCTTAAGAGCAGCCCATCCTTGCAGTAGGATAAAAAAGTCCAACAGGAGAGAAAAGTCTGTCTTTCAGAGCACATCTTCATCAGTGGTCAGGGGACTGGTCTATTATGTGTCTCTCCAGCCATGGGCCTAAATATAATTTATGACACTCCAAGCACAGTTGCTCAACAATATTTTTAGAGGATTTTTTTCTCCTAGCTTTTGAATGCCATCCCTATGGACATGGAGCATGCATTTCTTTCTACAAAGGACCTATCTGTGTGCTTATTGAGTCCTCTTCCAAAAATCTCTTCTCCATACTAATATATTGAAAGGAGAGCTTTGGTAGAAGTAGTATCTCCTTTTTTTCTTTATCTTCTTCTTCTTTTTTTTTTTTTTTTTTTTTTTTTTTTTTTTTTTTTTTTTGCAAGGTAGGTGTTTTCTTTTGCAAATTATTTCTCGTATTATGTGAATGTCTCTGAAGGGTGTGGTGGTATCCTTTAGCATTTCAACACATCTGAGGAAGCGTTTAGACAATGCTTTCAGAAATATGGTTTGATTTTTGGGTGGTCCTGTGTGGAGCCAGGAGCTGGGCTCCTTGTGGGTCCCTTCCAGCTCAGGATATTCTATGATTCTATGAAAAATAATTAGAAATAGTCTGTGCAGTAAGTGTAGATTAATGTTGAAATCCATGTTATTAAGTCACATATGGTCCAAATTGTAAAATTTGAAATAGTAATCAAGCACAATACACTCTGAAAGTGTTCACTTGACAAATTGTATAATTATAATACACTTCATTCCACCCTATTAAATATTTCATAAACATAAGCTTTGCCCACAGATGTTTGTTCTGCTTCAGGACCTGGCCAAAGCCCAGAAAAGCAAAGACAAAAAAAAAAATGGCAAAGCAGATTAACGTGACATTTTAAAATCTCAGAGTAATCTCAAATTTCAGTGGATTTGAGTTCTGCTGAAAGTTGGCATTTCATCCTATTTTAGCTCAGTGACTCTGTAGTAACTCCTCAAGATTTTTATCTCTCTATCACTATTTCCGAGAAAAAAACTGATATGTGGTAGCAAAATCAGAGAGAAAGGTTATGCATAGATCAACCAGAATTAGATGAGATAATGAAATTGTGTAGACCTTTGGAGACATCTGACATGAAGACATTTTGTGAAGCCAGTTGATATAAACAGATGAATTCAACCCTGCACCTGTCTCAGAAGACAGAATTTAATAGTTTCACTATCATGATCTTATAACATCTTACCCATATTTTTATTTCTCAAGTAATCTTTAACTTTCCTACACTTTATTCTGTGTCCTTGCCACACCAGGACTCTGACTTGTGAGATCTATGTAGGGTTATAGTGATTTCTTCATTATACTAGCTGTTTAAATAAAGATAGAGCGACTCAAAGCTATGGTTTTAGTTCAGCCAGAATTTATGGGCTTAATGTAGAAACACGAGGCAGAATTCTTTGATCTGCCTTATTGCCTTAAAAATTTATGAATCTATGAACAGGCCATGCTTCTTTGCCATCACAATAAAAATAATCATCTTAGTGTTGAATTCTACGGATCCTATGGGAAGTTTAGGAACAGAGGAGTACAAAGGCTGCTTTCTTCATTCCCCCATAGGAGAGGTGGGAAACTGATGAACAGAAAGAAGATTGAGGAGGTATGGGATCTTCACATGACTAGTTGCTTCCTAGTGAGAGTTAGGACTGCAGAATTTGCCTTTCAATTTCATATACTGGCAATGCTGCATATTAACATAAGACAGTGGCAACATTATCTCACACTTTTTTTATTAGAAATTGATACCAAATATTGCTGAAGGTTGCATTTACCAACTGCGTTGATCACAAAGTATTTAAAAACAAAGTCTTTTTTTCATTTAATTGTTGGGCAAACCCCAGTGCAGAACACTGAAATGACTTGCCAGAAATACCACTGAATCTATCTGTTCTATTGAGTACTCTCTTCCTTAGCTTGGGGATGGTAAATGAGAGTTCCCACAGCCAGGCTTTCTTTTTGTCTTTTCTTCACTCACCTTTATCACACAGTGTCTTTAGCCCAGATAATTGTTATACTGAAATAGGGCTGTGCAGGGGTAGGTAGACCCTTTATTACTCAAGTAGAGTTTTTCTTCTGCTTAGATATATTTCACACTTTCTTTAGTCAAAATAGGTCTGGATTCCTAATTACCTTACCATAAAAAAAAATCTGTCCTTGGCAGTTTCTATAGCAGTAGAAGATATCTGTTTGTACATCTCTGTTGAATGTATCAGCATTAATCATGCTCCCAGTGGGATCCCTTTTCATGCTTGCTAACATAATATCATAAAAAATGGGAGATAAAATTATGACCACCTTTTGTTCTTTTGCTTGCGTATATATCAAAGTCTGGCATATATCATTTATCTGCTTGTCCCATAAAAAAAAAAAATCCTCATTTTCTTCAGTGGTTATGCCTACCCTGGACTAGCTGGAAGACCACTATCTTTATTCCAGTCTTAAACCTTGTTGTGGAGTTAGCTCAAACTTAGAAGATTATAAAGTTATCTGTGACAGTAGATCATCTCCACATAACACAGGAAATGGCAATTTTAAACTATTTTAATATTTATCTTTGTCCTTCCTTTTAATGTCAATGAATGGGTATTTTCAGGACCGGTTTGGGGTCTGATTTAGATTCCACTGAAGTCCCTGAAACATTCTCACTGATTTTGATGAGTTTCAGACCCGATCTGCAGAGAAATCCATGTATTAATTGTGACACTGACTGTAGGAACAGGCATCTCTTATGGCTGCTCACCCAAAACCTATCTGGGTTGTGGATGCACCAAAACAACATCAGAAGCTGTAATCTACTTATTTCTGGTAAATCATCCAAGGATCTTGTGGTTGCTATGCAGTTCCCAGTGACACCATTCTCTGTTAACCAGTCCAGAAAAAAATCAAAGTATCAGTGTTGCAATCCCTTCTCTGAGTGGAGGATATTTTGAAAGTGTGAGTACACCGTTCCTCTCTTTAACTCTGGTGTTTTCATTTCTGATCAAGAAGGATATATAGGGAAACAGTTCAGAGAGAAGTACATGAAAAATATTTAGGTGTTAGGAAGGAGTGAATTTAAAAGGGAAGAATACAACAGAATAGGCACACCAAGTAAATGAGAACATCACATTAGCCTGAATAAATACTAAGGACAGAAGGCTTTACACACAGTATAATGGTTGTAGACAAGGCCAGGGGGAGTAAAAGAAACAAAGGGACACTAAGGACTCATTATTGACACACAACTCTTTTCACTAAGTTATGAACTTCTAAAATGGTATCTCAGAGGGCATCTGATAATAAACTTGCCAGTGTGTTAATTCCCTAATCTTGATCCTCAGCTGCTACAACTGAGAGTAGCTCAGTTAAGTCATTGCAGCTATAATGATTATATGGATAGCCTTCAGTGTCAATAAAAGGGATTGGATGATTTAATAGGGCTGAGCAAATACCAAAAAATATTTTCCAGAAATACTTAGGAAAACAAAACTGAGTTCATTTTGGCTACATTTTCCCCCTTTCTCATTCCTTTTCTGGGAAATGGTATATTTATGAAGGGGGAACTCTCACTGCATCAGCCAAGCAGAAAGAAGTATTATGGAAAGGTACAGGTTCCTGAACTATAGGGAACTGAATTCCTCTATTTTTCTTTTCATTGTTTAACCCCTGATCTTAACAAACACTTATTCTGGAAAAAGTATTAATGGAAACAGTACATTTCAAATCATTATTTTGAAGTGTCTGCTTGATGTGACTTTTGAGCAAATAAATATACTTATCAGCTGGTCTGGAATGACATTCTTCCAGTTGAAGAGGTAAATCTACTACTTGACACATGTGGCTAATTACAATTCATAAGCATTCAAGCTGGTTGAAAACCAATCCAATATCTATTCACAGAAATTAGGTCTGACACCCACATTAAAATGAAAGAAAGAAAGAAAGAAAGAAAGAAAGAAAGAAAGAAAGAAAGAAAGAAAGAAAGAAAGAAAGAAAGAAAGAAAGAAAGAAAGAAAGAAAGAAAGAAAGAAAGAAAGATAACATCCTGCTAGAGCCTCTAGTCTTCAGTGAAATCAGAAGACTGTCTTAAAGCAGCTTTGTGAATATCAGATTCACTAGACGGATAGAAAGAAGCTCACAGAACCTAACTTTGGCACAGTTTGGGTAGCTCAGCTACTCAGGATTACCAGAACTTGAGTACCAAGGACCTGGCTTGGGATCCAGTTCTGTATTTAAAAGCAGAAAAACACTAAAAGACACACCTGGCTTTCTCAAGGTTTCCAGATCCCTGCTGATGAGCCACATGATGACCTAGGAGCCAAACCCTACTCGGTGTCCTAAATCCTACAGTACACATACACAAGTAAATAAGCCATTTTAGGGGCCGCTCTGTGCCCTGAGGCCAGGTGGCATAACCTGACTCTCTTTGATACAGCTGAGCTCTCTTACCTGCCAAAACAGGGCAGCCATATCTAAACTGCCTGCTAGAAAACAACCCATAGCCTATGCTAAATCCCCAGATCGAGCCAGACATTAAAGAATTAACTGGGCTGGAGCAAGCTGGGCTACAGATATCCATGAGGACATCTGTTTAATGTTCATAAAAATGAACAGCCAATGTTTCCTGAAGAATGTGAGAGAAACTCTGAAGTCCAAAGAATATTTGTAAACAAAGAATAAGGAAGATTTTTATTCTTTTAATGAACATATTGGGTGGAACGGACTACGGATCAGCTGACATATTAGGGGAGGGCTCTCTGGTCTGGATGGTGAATGGATTTGTTTTATCCCCATTTTTTTGCATTGCCATGTTTTTCATTTGCATGCTTCTCCTGTATTTCAATTCTGTCTTGCTTTATTAATATTTTTGATTCCTTATTTTGACCAGAAATACTACATGACATGTCATATCATTCACAATTGATCTATATATAAGCAGCCTGCTGTACCACTAAACAAATCCAATATGAAGTCCTGAGATAGATCCAACCTCTCATTAGCCACATAGACATGTGAAAGTAGAGTCTTATATGATATGGCTTTATGTGTAGGACAAGAGAAATCAACAACATCATTTGGTAAAACTTAGGAATTTTCCATCATATCTCAGGAATTTTTCAAAAATATGTTTAGTTTCTGTACAGATGTTAATTTTCTACTCCAGGGTGTTTCAAATACAAATCACAGGATATATGAAGTGGAAAATATCCACTAAAAGCATTTTTTGTGCTTAGCACTTTTTGATTCTGTGCTATCAAATTTTTTAGAACACCACGAGCTTGCTAAAATGCTGCTTGTTGTGGTACTCTCCCTGTTTCTACCTGATCTGATGGCACTTTCACAGCCCACCTGATCATGTGTGCAATTAGATTAACTCAGTGTTTATACACTTGGCCCAGAAGTTCCATACATGCTTAATTTTGCTTTCACATGCTAAGAAGTGGTCATTAATGGAAACAGCACTAATCATCTGTTCTTTTGCAGAAGTTCAAAAGGGAAAGACAAGATTAAACTTTATCTCAAAAGATGTCCTGATTACCGTATCAGCAGGTATCCTTTAAAAATCCCACCTTGCCTTTTAAAGCCAATCCACTGCAGGGACAGGAACTGAAGACTCAGAAGGGCTGTTGGGTGAATCTGACTCTGGCACAGCAGAAAGAGGACTCACCCTGCAGGCACTAGGGTTGGATCCCCAACTCCCAGGACTACTTCTGGTTTCACCCAAGGAGAAAAGCAGAGACAGTCCACCCCAAGGTGGGTTTCTCTTTCACTCTCCCTTCTTTTGGCCTCCTATGCACACACTTCACCACACGTTGTTACTGCGTGGCTCACTGCACAGACACTGGCTTTGTTCCGGGTACCCATGGCCTGGTGGTGTGTGTGCCCTGCTGGGAGGTACAAAGTGTCATTACAAAGTGCCTGGAAGGGATCTCTCAGACCACCTAGTGTAGTCTCAAATGAAAGTACAAGTCATGACCTAGGGTACTTATACAGGCTTATACTTTTCAGCTTTTCTTCTTTTTTTCTCCCTGAGATTCAGGGAAAAATTATTGAAATGTTGTGACCATGTAAGCTGCAAAGGAAAAGAATAGGAGGCAGAGCTACTACTGTAAAGCCCAGTGTTGGTTAGGTAAGATACAACATGATTTCTTTTTTACCTGAAAAGATAATAACAGTTGCTTTATTTAACCTCCCACAAAGAGCTGTATTCATTCCAAGAAACCGTATACAGAGAGGAGCTAAAATAATGGTGGTGAAGTGCTGATGACAGTTATGTTTCAACACCATATTAGAAATGACCCAAATAAAGGTTTCGCAACCTGAGAAGCTGGCTGTGTGACGAGTTTTGCCTTTCACCATGTGAGATATAGAAGTGGTTGATGACACTGGAAGTTGCTTACTCTGTCTGAAATTATAACCAAATAAGAAATAAAAAAAAAAAAAAAAGAAGAAGAAGAAGAAGAAAGGAAAAGAAATATAGAGCATTAATGTGCTTTAAGCAGTGTCAACTCCCACCATGACCTAGCTGTCTTATCGCTTTAGAAGGAGAATTTAACAGATTCAAACTGTTTCCTGGCTCTGCAGTGGCTGCACAGCAGTGTGCAGACAGGGTCCCATGGGACACCTAAGAATGGTTTACTGCGTTAGTGGCCAGTCCCTTCAGGAATCCATCCTTCAACTCCAGGGTAAAGAAAAACAAAAAGAGGGAGAAGTGTAAAGTTTTACACCTTGCTGAACTCTTACAAGTGTCCCCCTATGTTCTTGGTTGTATATGCAGAAGTAGAGCCAAGGATAATGAAGGTCTACTTCATCACACCAGAACAAACTTCTTACTCACATCACAGCAAAAAGAATGCATGGGTAAATATATTGGTTACCAAGAACCAGGAAATACATTCCCTCGGCATTTATATGGTGGTGAAATTCCTGCATATCACAGACCATGTTTACAGCTCCCTGCTGTTAGCCTGCAAAGGGATCTGACCTATTTTACTAGTCCCTTTCTATGTTCATATTTTCAGAAAGATGCAGCTGAAGTCACACATGCTCAAATGAGATATTAAAGAACACCTTCCTTATAAAAGCCGTCACACTGACGTGTCTAACATGCAGTTACAAGGACAGAACAACTGACTCTGAAAGACTAAAGCTTGATTAGTTCAATGTTCAGGTTGTCCCTTATTTTCAAGGATTTGGGGTCAGTGACTGTACAAGTAGTGATTATCAATCTTTTTACTTTACTCAGCTAAGTTGGCGATGAAAGCCCATGAACTGTAATAAATGCAAAACCTGTTCTTACACCAGGAAGCATTATAATGGAAGTGCTCATTTTCTAATCCAATTTTGTGTATTACTGATTAGCACCCAGCTGATTAGAATCTAACTTGTTACTCAGCTTTTCAAATTTTTAAACAGTTTGTTGGTTTAATAGTTTATTTAGTGATAAAGCCTACTCAGTCTGCTGCATCTTCTGGCAAAGGCTGGGGTTAGTTTAGAAGGAGCAGCAGTGAACTAGAAAAATCATTGCAAACATGGAGAGTTGCAAACATGCAACTCATGCACATAGTTTTGAAAATGGTCTACTCAGATCACTATGAAATAGTCTGGAAAAATTCTAAGCTTACTCACTTTCTAAGGTTTAAACCATCTGAAATTATTCTGAACGCCAGTGGCACCTTCTGAATTTCTGTTCATGAAAACTACAGCAAAAAAAAAAAACAACAGTGCAAGATTTTCTTCAGTATTACTCTATCTATGCAGTAACATGCATTACAAAAATAATAATAATAATAAAAATTAATATTTTCAGTTTGCAAGTTGTGGGCACAATCGATGTAGAAGTTGGGATTATCAAAACGAGTAACATTTATTGTAACTGGGACATTTATTTACAGTATAATTCTAGGTTGAAATAAGCAGTACTCTTCCTGAATACTCTGAATAGCCAGATGACCTTAGTTTTCCTTGTCTAAACAACTAAATCTTTGATGCCTGCATAAATACCACAATATGTAACGAGCCCTCCAAGGCATTTCTAGTCTAATTGAAATTTACCAAATATCCCATCTGAAAGTTCTTTTCAAATTGCTAATGAATAGAGGGCTTGTAAATCGTTGCTGTGCACAAAGTAGGTAATTATGAATTAGGCATACTCTGATGTCAACAACACTTACAGTCATTCACATTTTCCACTGATGTGAACTTTTAAAGATAGAAAGTGAAACTTAAGAGGGCACTAAAAATTAGTATTTGGTGCTTCCTGTTACATGGTATATTTTTGTTGTTACTTTTAAAAAGATTGGAGAAGCCATTTCATTGCATGCCAAATTCAGTAGTTTTAGAAGCTTCCAGTCTTTCACTTGAGAAGAGAATCTCCCTATTTAATGGAGATGCTATTGTGAGCTTTGAAATTCAATAACATCATGTTAGCGCAAGTCTCCAGGTCCCATGCAGACCACTGGGTTCATTAAAAGCACTCCCTTCCAGCAGTCCTCAAGGAATACCTAAGAAATTTTAATTCTTTATTAAGGGCTGCACTGCTTAATTTCCACTGCTTAAAATACCATGTTTTGAGTCCATGTTGTTATGTCTTCTTAGAAGTAGTTTCTCATCACTGAGGATTTTGGATTCTGGGACTTTCTGGAAATAAAATGAACACTGGCTAGAAATAGTCCACGTTTTCAACATGCTCTGCACTGTAATTAACATTAGAAACTTTCTGCAATTTACAAATTATAACGGACATTTTAAAGATTGACAGAATGGAAAAATTTCATGACTTGCGAAAACAGAAATGAGACAAAAAAAATGAGAAACCCTCAAGACTGGGAACATTTTTACTGTGAAATAATTGCAACAACTTGCCTATTACCAAAACCTGCCCACAAAGACATAACCAAATGGCCTGTCAAGGCACAAAACTGTTGGAAGCTCCAAGCTCCATCATGCCAGTGATTCCTATACACGAGTCTTAGCTAGCGGCTCACTTGCTTATTTATTTATTTATTTATTTGTTCCTGTCTACTGTCTTCTACTTAAAAAATTCAACAGACTATTGAAGATTCCTTATGCAAATATCAATACTCTAGACGTCCCTTCACAGGAACGATCATTTTAAAGGTCAGGGATTTATTATGCTATATATCTTTATTGTCAGGAACATTAGTAGTACAATGCCATGAACACTCATAATAGTTCATTAATCATAATTAACAAGTTACAACTCATATTCTCTCTGGTATGTGCCTAGAAACAATTAATCACTGAAGAAATACTCTTAGCGAAAGAATTATTTGATGCCTGATTGTATATTAAACAGGGGACGAAGTATATTTTTATTACATTATGTGCCCCTTTGGGTCACATATTCTGAAAGATTATATTGTCCTTATTATTACAATTCCTAATGGTGTAATGCCAAAAGTAACAAGTTTTGCAAAGGAAATGCCACAAAGAGAAGGCTATGATTTCTAGGTTTTTTCTTACTGCCATTTTATACTAGGTTTCACAGTACTTACCTGCTGATACTATGACTGATGTTGCTAATAAAACTATAGTCAAAAGTCACCACAAAAAATAGCCACAGTAGTTTATGTTGTGCCTGTGCTCTGAACCTTAAGTGTTTTTTTTAATCATGTCTCTGCTGGAGATAAACCCCTTTGCAAATAAACCCAGAGATCAGGCTGTGAGCACTTCTCATCCACATCAGTGAAAAATTCATTTCCTAAGTTGAACTTGCTTTTGAAGGCCCTGTAAAAGTAAAGTGGTTGACTGTATCTGTCTGAAGCAGATGAGACAATTCCTTCCACTGACTGTGCTGTGAGAGTGATTGCTTGCAGCAAGGGAATGATAACAAACATCTGGCAGACAAAGACAGGGGGAAGGAGCCCTCACAGCATTTCCGCACCGATTGTTTGGCCATTGCCTGAGACTTCTGGACACTGAGGAGTGAAGGATTTGTCTTACCCCTCTTGTCCATGTCAGTCTATTTGTAGGGATTAAGCACTCAATAAATTAATAACTTGATAAGAAAGTGTTAGCTGCTCACTTCTTTGAGCTTCCTGCTTGGGTACTAAAGAGAGGGGGATATTTGTGCATTGCTCAGTTCTGGACTATGCCTATCTTCTAGCTCTCTCCCTCTTCTATTAAAGTAGGGTTTTTCTTATTATTATTTTATTTTTCAGATCTATGCACAGTGCTATTTTAGCCAGATTTCTACAAAGAAAGCCTGCTGTGATTGACCATTTGCCCCAGATTCTTTTCATATTTTACTGGTATTTGTTTTATTGTTCCTGATTTTCTTCAGCATAAGTGCCTCATCCTGTATCATTGAAATCAATGGAAACTCTAAAACTAATTTAAATAGATGCTTTTAAAAAAGTAGCCAAGAGGATGAGAATATAGGCCTATATTCTCAGCACCATCTGATGTCAACATAAATGTACAAAATAATAGTTATCAAATATTCTCAGAACTCTGGTATAAAATTAACATTTGCATCAGCTGTTTCTATCAATGTCAGCAAATCATCCACTGGAAATTTCAGGTCACCCAAGTCTTCCTTAAAATTGGAATGAAATGTAACCCTCCCTAAGAAAAATATTTTCCATCTGATTTGTGCTTTTCCATTTAGAATGTGTAGCCAGTATAGTGTCCTTAAGACCTTCTGATTTAGGTTAAAACTATGCACTGCCTTGAGAAATAGCTATCTTTTTTTTTTTCCTTTGTCAATCAATGGCACTAAAAGAAAAAAAAAACTGGATATGTTTACCACTAATTTCTGCATAAAAAAGGCATGTAAACAAGCTTACATTGTTCATAGGGATTTTTTAGTAACGGAGGGATTTTTAGTAACAGACTTGCTATTCACCTACGAAGTTTGACATTGATCAGTTTTGCCTGAAGCCCTTCTCTGATCTAAGATTTGCAATTTAGAAAAGCCTTTGAAAACACTGTATTTTCATGGTCAGTGGTATGAATATTTAAAAAAAAAAAAAGGGGGGTTCTGAAATATATAAAATATAGAAAGATTTTGTTACACATTTTAAATGTCAAGACAAGTTTTGGACTATCTATGTAGGACCTTAAGAAATGTTCTGAAATATATGTTTTTAACCTAGTGTAGCAAAGTACTGTTGCTTGATTTTTTACAGCAAGTGTTGCCATGTTAGCAGGATTTTAAAAATGCTAGGCTTGAAAGTTTTCCATTGGAGCTTTTTGGTTATTCCTTGCAATTTTGGTTTTAGATCTACTGCTGAATCTCAAATTCTGATTCTTTGACTGAATGACATGCTAAGCTGATTTCAAAATGCAAAATCATTTCATGGAAAGGGTGGATAGTTCGACATATGTGTAAGAACTTAAAAACTACAAAATATTCTCTGGATTTGTGCATGCATTTTGCTCTTTTATGCTCTGAAAAGCCCTCATGATAATGATGAAAGTGAAACTAAACAAACATAACAAACATAATGATCTTACAGCAAGGATTGATAAAAGACAAAGCCACCCAAAAATCAGCAAAGGAACATTTTCCGCTACTCCATCTCGGGTCTCCCAACTCTGGCCCTTAAAAGAGAATGAAACACCTTCCAAAAACTAACGTGAAGAATAAAATTCATAATTCTGTTGAATAGCAAAACATAAACTTTAAGAGAGTACATTTTCCCTCCTTGTGTTCCCACAAGTTGCAAACAAGATGTGTCTCTTCTCCCTGGCAATTAACCTCTCTTTTTTTCACTACCCCTCTACTCACATCCTTTTTACTGGAAAGATTTTGACAAAGTATTCTTACAGAGATGACCCGATAAACACCTACGTAAACTGGCCTCAAAGGGTTGTGGTAAATGGGGCCACATCAGGCTGGCGGATGGTCACTAGTGGGGCCCCTCAAGGCTCCATTTTAGGGCCAGTCCTCTTCAATGTTTTTATAAACGACTTGGATGTTGGACTAGAAGGAGTTTTGAGCAAATTTGCCGATGACACCAAACTTGGAGGAGTTGTAGACTCGGCTGAGGGTGGAAAGGCCTTGCAGAGAGATCTGGACAGATTGGAGAGCTGGGCAATCACCAACCGCATGAAGTTTAATAAGAGCAAGTGCCGCGTCCTGCACCTGGGACGGGGCAACCCTGGCTATACGTACAGACTGGGCAATGAGACGCTGGAGAGCAGCCCCGCANTCACCTTGAGTACTGTGTGCAGTTCTGGGCACCACAGTACAAAAAGGATGTAAAACTGCTGGAGAGTGTCCAGAGGAGGGCGACGAAGGTGGTGAAGGGCCTAGAGGGGAAGACATATGAGGAGCGGCTGAGGTCACTTGGCCTGTTCAGCCTGGAGAAGAGGAGGCTGAGGGGAGACCTCATCGCAGTCTGCAACTTCCTTGTGAGGGGGAGCGGAGGGCCAGGCGCCGACCTATTCTCCTTAATCACCAGTGGTAGAACCCGCGGCAATGGTGTCAAGCTGAGGCAGGGGAGGTTTAGGCTAGACATCAGGAAGAGGTTCTTCACTGAGAGGGTGGTTGCACACTGGAACAGGCTCCCCAGTGAAGTAGTCACTGCACCAAGCCTGTCTGAATTTAAGAGGCATTTGGACAGTGCACTTAGTCACGTGGTCTAAAATTTTGGGTAGACCTGTGCAGTGCCAGGAGTTGGACTCGATGATCCTTATGGGTCCCTTCCAACTTGGGATATTCTGTGATTCTATGATTCTATGAACTGTGAGCATTGCTTTCAGATTTTGTTTGGTTGCTAAGGTTCCTGTTTCTATTTCAGAGATGAAGACAAGACAGGGACCCTGAAGACCATAGCTTGACCACACTAGCTGGTCATGTAAAAGATTAGTGCTAAATTTTGTCCTTGAAAACTACTTTTTATTAACTATTCCTTTCTAATACTATCATTTACATTCAGAGCCATGAAAATGAGGGCTTACAAATCTTAGATATTGCTTGTAAGTTGGCAAACAGAAGATGATTTTCAGTTCTTCTGACAGCTCTGTTAACAAGAAAAAACAGGTTGAGGTATGCCAGCCCCTCTGAATACCTGCCCATAGTATCACCCTGATCTCCTTCTGCAAGCCTGGGCAATTCTTTACCGAAGTCAGAGAGGGAAGCCAGCACACAGGGTAGAAATGGGAAAGCCAATGATGGAGTGGTCATCCGTAACATTCATCCATCTCTGTGAGTGTTTTGGTTTGTGAAAACTACAGGAACTTACTGCAGTGGTGTTCTGACCTATCTTCTTCTTGTCTTCAACCAGATCCCAAATGTTTGAAAATCACAGGTCTTTATAAAAAGGAAGATATACAAACATCTTTTTGTCCTGATGTGACAAACACCTTTGGAGCTCTTGAGCTTCAGAAAATCACAGAATGGTTAAGGTTGGAAGGGACTTCTGGAGGTCATCTGGTCCAACCCCACTGCTCAAGCAGGGATACCTAGAGCTACTTGCCAAAGACCATGTCCAGATAGCTTTTGAAGATCTCCAAGGAAGGAGACTCCACAGCCTCTCTGGGCAACCTGTGGCAGTGCTCGGTCACCTGTACAGTAAAGAAGTGCTTCCTGATGTTCAGATGGAACCCTCTGTGTTCTAGTTTCTGCCCTTTGCATCTTGTTCTGGCACTGGGTACCACTGAAAAGACCGTGGCTCTCTCCTCTTTGCACACTCTCTTCAGGTATTTGTAGACATTGACAAGATCCCCTCTCTTCTCCAGGCTGAACAGTCCCAGCTGTCTCAGCGCCTTCTCACAGGAGAGGTACTTCAGTCCCTTGATCAGCTCTCTTGTACTGTGGAGCCCGGAACTGGACACAGCACTCCAGATGCGGCCTCACCAAGGCTTAGTAGAGGAGAAGGATCACGTCTCTTGACCTGCTGGCAATACTTTGACTAATGCAGCCAAGAATACCATGATCCTCCTTAGCAGCTTCTGGCATGGACCTCATGACTTTGCTGTGTATCAGAAATTGTCATATTTCCTGGATACTGCTGACAATTGGATTATATTTTTTCCTCACTTGATTTCTGAAATGCCAACAGACAGATCAGTTTGTTCAGCTTGCATGGAGCATCTTGAATTTGTAGAAAGTTGGATAACTGGCCACTTCTTAATGTCTTCAGTTCTTTGATTTGCCATCGTGTGTTTGTGTAAAGAAGCTTTAATATTGGCCAGTTATTTTGCTACCCCTTCAAGTCAGCCTAAGATAAAATGAAAATAGAAGTATTTATTTATATGACCTATCCTAAGAAGTCTCTCATAGGAGAACTCATCTTCTAGATATGCCTGTTCTTCTCCTCTGGCAATAAAGGGAAATTCAGATGTTTAAGTTAAGACAGATGATGCTCAATATATACATTTCAATGTGAATTATATCTATCTGCTCAAACTTATATCTATATATAAACTTGTACTTAAACAGATATCCTGACAACAACATCAATATTGGAGTAATGCACTTAGCTTATTGCTGTCATTGATTGAGAGCAAACATAAAGCTAGTCAACTATTTGGGATAACAACAGATTTATTGTATTTTTATTGTATCTTTTGTGGCAAATATTTCCTTGGCATGCATATTTTAGGCAGGCCCACCCTCCTCTCAAAGACACAAATTCCTATCAATCTTTTATAAAGTTCTCACATTAAACCATTTCTCTAATTCAGTTGTAATAGAAGCTTTTCTGTGGGATTTAAGTGATCATATGCACCAATCAAATATTTAAAGTTGATAATCAAACAAGTTCTTGTAGTAGCAATTGCCAAATACCTGCAGCCCAAAGAATGGTTATAAATACAATCCTATGAGCAACCATGAAAAGCAAGCAAATTGATAACTACCTTGACTGATTTATGGGCAAATTACAGAGAAAAAAAAGCTTGTAATGGGATATGATATATGTACCCTGTACTCTGAATTGATGAAGGACTACTGGATCACCTACTCTGGCCACCTGCAAACCATAGGTATCAGTATCATGTTGCAGCAACAACCCATGAAGAATTTATATTCTAAAACAACAGATTGGATTAGAAGACTCCAGGGAGCAATTCAGTGTTCTTACATGCTCATTGAGGAGACATCCAGAGCCAGATGTTAGGAAAAGCTAAATACAGTTTTATGTCTGGATTCTCTCCTCCTTTGAGGTTTAATGATTACTCGTGATTTTATGTTATTCCCCTGGGACAGAGCCCAGCGACTTCTCCTGGTACAAGGCAAAGAAACTCACTTTTGAAAAACATTGCCAATGGTGTTTCCAGTTTGCTTGACCTATGGGTCAAAGCACCAAATGAGGAAGCTGAGTTCTTTTTCACTGCAGAGGAACAGAAGCAACTTGCATGCCTCAGGTCTTGGGAACCATGTTATGCAACCTCCCACTCTCCATCTCTAATCTCCATCTAAACTTAATTAATCTTATATCCTTGGTTATACAATATCCAGTTTCACATCATATTCAGTTTTTACCACAATCTTATATTAGAAAATCCAGACCGTTTCCTAGTTCAGCTTCCTCAGTGCCATTGGATACATCCCATCTTGCTGCAGACTTGTGTTTTTACAGTTGGCTTAATGTTCCAAAACTCAGTCTTTCTCTGCTTTGGGTAATGCTTCACTCCCACAGACTCTGTTACTAAGCTCAGGAATGTGGGAGGTCTGAAGGCAGACCTTACCAGTGAAAACCTCAGCAAAAATAGGCACACAAATATAGTTGTGAATTGTTGTATCAGAGATGATTTCCTAACTTTCAGCACCAAAGAGTACTGTCCTTTCTTGGCTCAGACCAGAAAAGTCCTGTTGGCAAAGGTTTTAAATCTTGGTGGTGTCCATCTTACATAGGGAATGCTACAAGTAGTTTATGAATCACACATGTTCTGCCCGAACCCAGTGTAGGTGTGAACCACCTAGTGGCTAATTTGATTTGGGTGTGTTAATCCCAGTGCACTCCACACATACCAACCCTTTTTCACTGCCTAGACTCAGAGTTATTGAATGGAAATAGAGAAGCTGGCAGAGCCAATAAACTATTCCTGTAATGTAGATTAATATTTGAAAATTGTATTTGAGCAAGTTTCTTGCAACCTCACTACACAGCTTGTAGAGTGGTACAATCTGCAAATGTGTCTTCTGACACAGAATATTCTACCATCCCTATATGGTGGCAGCTCTTTGTCACTTTTCCTGTTATCCATTCCTTCCAACTTTAAAGCTACTTATTTTGCTAGTTGGTGAGAAAATCTAGTGAGTATTGGATGTAGGAGAGAGAGAGGTAGCTAAACAACTCTTCCTTCTGTTTTTGTGTTATAGCAAATGGTAGAAAATCAGATGTTGAGATTAATAAACATTTATAAGGGCCTATTGCGGACAGATTTGAAGAGGATAGTTATCTGCAATATCTGCAATTCACACTATATTTTTCTTTGACTTTTCATTATTAATGGAGAAAACAGTTTTTAGCCTAAAATATTCACTGATATATTTTCATGTGTCTTGTATACTTCATATGGCCTATTGTTTATATTAAGTGACAATGCTAATAACATCTTCAGGTTCAGTATAAAATCAAAGAGTAGCTTCCCTGTGTTTAAGGCGTAATCTGTTATGAATCCCTGAAATGAGGGCAGGTGAATACCTTACATTTTCTACCTTAGGATTATCCTTGGAGTATTGGCAATTAGCAACAGATTGAACAGAGCAGCAAACCTAACTTCCCATGACTTTACATGAGAATTGCAGACAGCCACAGAGCCAGCACCCAGACTTCTCACCCCATGACTTCAGTGGAAATGGGCGCAATACCAGTGCCAACTAGTTTTCTGATTTCTCCTCCTCAGGCAGTTCAGACTCATCCAGCTTCCACTGAAGCTAAAGTGGATTTGTAAACTGTGGCTCCACTACAGCACTCATTTCTCTGCTATGCCTGATGTTTTCACGTATAATAGAGACTAGTACACCTTTAGACTTCTCTGCTTTGCCAAGCTCTTTCAGCTGTAAACTGGATTAAACTCTATCAGCTGTAAAAACGATTAGCAAATTGGCTTTCAGCACTTCAAGAACATAAAAATGAACTTTAAAAGACTTTCTAACGATCCCTACTTACTTAAAAAAAGCATTTGCATTTCTTTCTTCTGTACTGCAGGTAAGTGAACCAGACTGAAAGCTTAAAAATGATTCTCAGTTTGTAGCCACAGAGTTCCCAAAATCTGTATATCTCAGGTGAGAATTCAGATGTCTACTCTTCAAAACCAAAGTTGGTGTGGTACTACAGTTTGATTTCTCTGGCCAAAATTTGGGGGTGTATATCACATGAATTACCAATCAACTTTCAAAGCATTGTCCCTCCCAACCTGCATGATTCCTCAGTGGATCCATGGATGCTCAGAAAACTACTGTTTTAAAACCTTGATTTATCTATGAGAAATGTTTTTTGTATTAGTAACCTAATCCTGTCAGTCAACCAATCACTCATGCTCATTTGCCAACAAAAGAAAGGTTTCCATATTCAGCTGTTCCTTGGACACAACATGAGCACTGTACAAGTTTCCTTGGTCAGTCACCTCAACAAGTCACCAAGTGAAGATTAAATTTGCTTTACTGATGAAACTTTGCCCCAGAATACTGCATACAGAGCATATGTTTTGAATTTTCTGTATATGTGTAATAATAAAATGTTCCTTTACTCCTAATCAAAACACGTACTAGTACATTTTAGGACACTTTTCTTCTTAGCCAGCTTGAGAGTTGATTTGTATTTAGCTAAATGTTCCTTTTTATAGGAATTCTAATTCCATTCTGAAGAGACAAACATCTCTGCATTCTTCAGATAGTGAGCATTACAGAAATATCAGAAATGTGTAGTGTTATTTAGGAATGCATGCATCCAGAAGACTATGCATGCTTTCCATGCCTGCATAATCTAAACCAGAATATACAATATGATCCTCCCTATTACCCCCACAGAGATGATTTAACATAGTGGCTTTCTGAATCCTTGGCACTCCAGGAGCAGCTGCTTTGTTTTCATTCATTCTGGGGCTGGCAGGGCTATCTCTGAATGCTGGGATTCATCATAATGACTTCAATGAGAATGATCTTGTGTCCAACGCCTGTATGCTACCTGCAACTGGCAGGAAGTGGTGATCAAGCAGAACCACCAAGTTTGTATGTAGGGACCAGCTCAGTCCCTTTAAAGAAACTGAGCTTAATTGGAAAAACTGAATTAAAAAGCAGGGACTGTAACCAAGCGCCTCTAAATCCCAAAGGTGAGAGCTTAGTCCCCAGATAAACACACTTTTTTTTTTTTTTGTCATTAAACTGAGCAATTAAGTTTATTTAGCTTCTCTATATTATTAATTGGCATTTGCACTGAACTAGTTTTTGAGAGAAAGGGATGGTTTTGTCATTAAGGCTGTGGATTCATATACAGTAAACACAGGACCATTTCCCAGTTCTGCCACAGACACTTTATGCTACAAATGGCATGTTATTCAAATTCTTTGTATCCTTATTCCCCAAATAGGGGATAATATGATTAAGATTTTGCAAGACTCAGTTGCATTTTTCTAATATATACAGATATTATGATGATGAGGGCCAGTGAATAGGCAGACAGTGCAAATATCCTTACCCTGGAGAAGTTTTCACTGAATGTGAATTTTGCCCATCTAACAGTAAATCGTAGTCTGTAATGACTTCAGCAGTTGGCCATTTGGTAGTAAAACCCGCAGGCCCACAATATGGGCAGATGCATCTGTAGCTATTATTTCATGCAGCTGAGATCAGGATTTGGCCCTTACATTTAAATTACCCTGATGACTTCTGCTTCTAAAAATAATCTAGAAACAGACAGCAGAGGGTGAACGGTATGCTCATCTATGAAATCTTCCTTTATATGAAGACTTCAAACAGCATTTGCCACAATGTCTCCCTTTTCTATTTCAGCTCCAGCAGTCTATGGCAAGAAGTAGTGGTGAACAAAATAGTTTGCCAGATGAACAGAAAACAGACCTAGCTTGATGTTGGTTATGGCCTATTTACAATACTGGCTGCAACACTCAACCCTCCCCTACCGCTCCATAAGCCTGAGAGAACAGTTTTATTTAGGCTATGGAAAAGTGGTATTTTTCAAAGTATTCATCCAAACAGAGATCTGGCTGCAAGGGATATTGTGGGTAACAGCATCTTGTGCCCTTTCATGAGTGCTTATAATACTGGTACTTTTTGTTCTTGCCATGACTTCTGGCAGGAGATTCAGTCTTTTGCCTTTTTGAGTCTGAAAATAACTACAACAGGAGTATTTGTGTGACATGAGTGTGAGTTTTGGGCTCTGCATTGTACCTCACTGTGAGAATCTATGTTGTCTCCGATGGGCCTGTGTATATTAACACAACATGGAGGGCTTGCTATGAACACCAAATCTTCAGAAATCAAAGTGGGTTTGAGATTGTACTGGTTTGCAACAACACTACCACAGCTCTGATGAGTTCATCCTTTCCCTTCACTAACACCATATTTTGTAACAGATATGTAAACCAGGCTGTGGTCTGGAGTCTGTCTTCTATGTTCTTCCTCCCTCCTAACTGTTTTCTAAGACTTGATTTCATCCTTCAAGGGGCTGCCACAGCCTCAGTCTGTTTATTTTTTCCAAACTGTGTTGAAGATAGTAGGCATAGGGAACCACAGGCTCCCTGAGGGCAGTAGGAAATGTTAAATGACTGTGGTTAAGAGGCAGGGGAGATGGCTCAAGGGTTTTGTAGCTAACATACTAGAAGCTGTGATAACATTTTAATTCTGATTTATGGCGTTGTTTGTAGAGAGGGTGTACATAGTAGATATTTTCTTCATCTTTCAGTGTTGTTGGGAGGCATCACAGCTAAAGTAATGCTTCTTCTGAAGCTGCCACACAGTGCAATAGGCTTCCCAGTAAACTTGCATAGAAAATACACTTCTCCATCCCAAGGGTGGACAAGAGGACACCATAGGAAGAGCAGAAGCTAGGAGTGAACATCATGGGGGTAGGCTAAGCTGAAGGGGAAGAGCCTTTACAGAGCATCCAGCTTGCAGAATATAAATTCACACCCTGTTACTGTTATAAATAGTCTTTGAAGCATGTTTTGAAGTGCCTGTAATTCAGGTGTTGAAAACTGTGGAGTTTTTTTCTGTCTCACTGTGGTACATCGGAAGGATCAAATCAAGTATCTGGATCAAAAATGCCTGTTTCCTAGTTTGGCTGAGTTGCACAAAGAAGGCAAAAGAAGGCAGTTTGCAGATCAGGATAACATTGAGAGATTATATTAAAATGAACTCAGCCATCATGCACTTGGTCTGGAGTAAATAAAACAAGTTAATTGCATTATTATCAGGAAGAGACTTATGAAGTTGTTGACAATTTTTTTTAGTAATTATAAACAAAGAAGGTGTAAGTCCAGTTGTGTGATGACACTGATTTTACCTAGAATCTCAACAATGATGTAGAGCCTCCAGTTGTTGTAGCCTCTAGGCTACAAATGAATCTTCACAAAGCTAAGCTTTCACTTATAGTATGTAATTATAATGTATTTCAAAGAGGTGTGTGTGTTCTTTGACTACCTAAACCCAGGCTAGGTCCATGTGGCTGAGCAGAGCAAGATCTTTGTTTTGTCCTGACACACTTACAGAGTGAAACTTCAGTGATCTTCACTAAGAACTTCATAGATTAAAAGCTTACTAATGTTCTGCCTACTGAAGCCCAGCCAGGAACAACAGAGGAGGGCACTGTACTGATGTCATTGTCTGGAGCTGTTGGGACCACATTTATCAAACTAGACATGGTATGTAAGCTAAATAACGGGTTGAAAGTATTGAGGGTCTTAAATCTAGAAAGCCTCATACTGTTTTGATAGCTTTAAATAGAGCTCCACTTAAGCTGGCAGCGAACCTAGAGAAAAACCTCTACACTGACTAGGCTTCCATCTACGTCACTATTTTTCAGTAGCATAAAAAAAAATATGTGAATTCATGCACTGGGAATGTGTGGAGACAAGAGATTTCTAGCCATGCCTCTGCTAGTACCAGAGGTAGTAATCTTGTTTGGAAACAAGTATTTGTTCTAAACTTGTGACATAGAGAACATCTGATATCAGTCTGGAGTGGTTAAATGTTTTTTTGTATGCATTTTCTAAAAGATTGTCAGTAGAATTGAGTTATTCTTAAACCCCAAATCCACCAAAATATAGCTGACACACAGATAAACATCGATGCATGTGTGGAAAAAAAAAGCACATAGCCATTTTTTATTTGAAGTCTTATCCACGTAATAGTTTATTATATTTATTATTTATTATTTATTATTTATTATATTTATTATTATTATTATTTAATATTTATTTAGTATATTATAGAAATAGTTTATTGCTTATATATAATATTGTTTTCATTTTGCTTAGATTTTGATTTTGATTTTCTAAAAATCTGCCTTAGATTATCTCTCTATATGAAGCCACTGCTTTGTCCTTCTCACTGAAAACATGAAAGCAAAAATGTAGGGTTTGCTTTCCCTTCCTTTATGGCTTCCACATGACACTGAAGAGTTAATGGCAAAATTCTTATACTGTTACACGTACTACACATATTGCAAACAGCCTGTATTGTCCTGTATGACATCAGCAGTTGTCTGTAATGCAGTTATATACCTCAGTAGTAAAGTGAAATGCAGTTATATACCTCAGCAGTGAAGTGAACCACTTTATCCCACAGATTACTTCTAGACAAATTGAGTAACAGCATCGCATCGGTCAAAAATCTCCTTGTTACTTCAGGTAAATAAAAGAGATACTAATTTTAAAATTGTCACGGCTATTTCTAAGAAGAATCTCAGTGCATCCATAAAAAAAAAAAAATCAATTATCAGTTTGTTTCTGTGGCTCAGTTATGAAATATTAATGGTCTAAGCTGAAGGACATTCTGGATATTACGTCAATTAACATGATAAGCATCCTGTTGCAATTTAGATTTTCTTCAACAAGCAGTAGCAACGTAAGTAGATTTTCACAGAATCACAGAATCATTTAGGTTGGAAGAGACCTCCAAGATCACCTAGGATCAACCTATGACCTAACACTAACAAGTCCTCCACTAAACCATGTCACTAAGCTCTACATCTAAATACCTTTTGAATACCTCCAGGGATGGTGACTCAGCCACTTCCTAGGGCAGCCTGGTCCAATGCTTAACAACCCTTTCAGTGAAGAAGTTTTTCCTAACATCCAACCTAAACCTCCCCTGGCACAACTTAAGCCCATTCCCCCTCGTCCTGTCACCAGGCACGTGGGAGAAGAGACCAATCCCCACCTCACTACAGCCTCCTTTAAGGTACCTGTAGAGAGCGATAAGGTTGCCCCTGAGCCACCTACTCAAATACTATACAAAAACAAAATACTAGGTCTTTTCTCCTGATTCTGAGGAGAGAGATACCAGCATTAGAATTTCATTTCACTCGATGGAAAATAGTTCCCTGAATATCCAGTTCACTAGGATATTCTTTTCTCTGTTTGAATCTGCTCCATATACTTCATTTACTCCACTGGTTCTATGAATCTGTTTTATTAAATATATACATCAAAGTTTGTATGAAAGTTACATCCAGTGAATAGTTGTAAATATAGTTTCCTAGCAGGTGTTTATACTTGAAGTCGTACCTGCTGAAGAGCAGCTTTTAAATTTTTTATGCCTGAGGCAACTGCTTAAAATAGAGTCTTGTGTGGATTACAACTTGTTGCAATTTTCTGAAAAAATAACAAACAAACATTTTTTCTTTGGAAAAAAAAAAAAGAAGAAGAAAGTTATGTACTTGTAAGCAGTTGTCTTTGATACATGTTCTCAAAATGTACACCCTCACTAGCTATATATAAGCCCTGCAGCTGGATAATTTCCTATTATAATGATACTCAGCGGAACATGAATAAAGCCGGTGCCCCTCTCCAGCATATGAAAAGGCTGGGGAATGTTTGCACCTCCAGTCTTCTCTCAGATAGAATTCCTATGTCTTCTGTAAGGACTTTGAAGAAGAAAAAGTGTGGGAGGGTGGCTACCTACAGGCAGCCTGATCTAGCACCCAAACCACATAGTCAATACTAGAACTTTTCCTACAAAGGTATTAGTTATCATTTCTCCTTTCAGCCTATTAAATCCCCTTTGCTTCCATGTTACCAGCTTCCCTTGCTGGTTGCTCCTCAAACAGCAGCATGACAATCCCTATTGTGAAACTAGATACCCAGAAAAGAACCAAGTAGCTGTTCAGAGGCTTTGGTTCAGGTACAAGTAATAGAGGGACTTAAGATACGTCTGTGCTTTCAGGAACACCTTGGTGATTAGAGGGTAGAAGATGGACCTCTTGTGCCCATTGAGGTAGATCCTTCTGCAAAGTCTAGAGGCAAGCAAATTCAGTGAGAAAGTGGCTACTCCTTGAGGACTTTGCATTTCTAGAAAAAATCTCATCTAAGGACCATTCTAGCTAATTTTTTTTTCAGATGTTAGCTTCTTAATTTCTGGTTGACTGTCAGTGCATTGCCTGTACTTAAAACTTTGTTATACTCATAATTTATAGGGCAGGAAACTTTGTTCCCAATTCTATGCCACTCGAGCCATCCTGGTTATAAGCATAAGTCCTTTATTGTCATTGAATTTTGTGGGAGCAAAGAGACATATCTTCCACACAGATAAATGCAATTACTTTAAACCTCCAGATGTAAGGAAAAGAGAAATTAGCTAAAAGGTGCAGATGTTCAGTTTACATTGAAGTATATATACACATCAGTTTTCTGTAGGAGTTATTTGCTTAGCTCACCTATTGAACTTGAAAATTTTCTCCTTGATGCTACTGGGAACAGCATGTGAAATATGCAGCTTTATTAAAATGATGTTTTAAGAAGTCATTGCTTGGGAATTACTTCCTTTCCCTAGTCTAGAAAGTAAGAGCAGCTTTCATTGATGAAATTTCCATGTGGCTAGAGATCTTATTGAAACACAGAATTATCAAAATAAACTTCTCCCAAATAAATTGTGTGTATACAGGTTATTGACTCTTACTGACTTATCCAAATATCACAGAATCACAGAATGTTAGGGATTGGAAGGGACCTTGAAAGATCATCTAGTCCAATCCCCCTGCTGGAGCAGGAACACCTAGATCAGGTTGCACAGGAATGCGTCCGGGCGGGGTTTGAAAGTCTCCAGAGAAGGAGACTCCACAACCTCTCTGGACAGCCTGTTCCAGTGCTCCATCACCCTCACCGTGAAGAAGTTTCCTCTCATATTTAAGTGGAACCTCCTATGTTCCAGCTTGCACCCATTGCTCCTTGTCTTATCGTTGGATGTCAAGGAGAAGAGCCTGGCTCCATCCTCCTGACACTCCCCCTTTACATATTTATAAACATTAATGAGGTCACTGCTCAACCTCCTCTTGTTCAAGCCAAAGAGACCCATCTCCTCATAAGGGAGATGCTCCACTCCCTTAATCATCTTTGTGGCTCTGTGCTGGACTCTCTTAAGCAGTTCCTTGTCCCTCTTGAACCGAGGGGCCCAGAACTGGACACAATATTCCAGATGCGGTCTCACCAGGGCGGAGTAGAGGGGAGGAGAACCTCTCTCGACCTACTAACCGCACCCCTTCTAATACACCCCAGGATGCCATTGGCCTTCTTGGCCACAAGGGCACAGTGCTGGCTCATGGTCATCCTGCTGTCCACCAGGACCCCCAGGTCCCTCACCCCTATGCTGCTCTCCAGCAGGTCAGTGCCCAACCTGTACTGGTGCCTGGAGTTGTTCTTGCCCAGATGCAAGACTCTACACTTGCCCTTGATATATTTCATTGAATTTCTCCCCGCCCAACTCTCCAGCCTGTCTAGGTCTTGCTGGATGGCAGCACAGCCTTCTGGCATGTCAGCATCCCAGAACAATGTAAAGTATAAACAAAGCCTTAAGGACATTTGTTGTCCTTAATATTCTCCTGAAATGGAGAATGATCTCATCTTCCTATATAAGTAGCAGGTGGGGCAGTATATAAGTCTGATTCTTTTAGAAAGTACAGGCACAATGTGTCCAGCAGTTATAAGCTGTGAACGAAATACAGTTTTTACTATCCTTCTCTTGTCACTTCAGATTCTGAGAAGTATCTTTGGGTAGTATTGCAATTTGTGATTGATATGGGAGGAAGACTGGCTAGAACAAGAAATAAGATTTAGATCCATATTTCAATTATATTACTTTCCTGTATTGTAACATTAATATTTTGCCTTCAAAGTATATAAATTAAAGCTATTACTTAAGCTCATTATGCATACTCATAATCTCTTTCCCCTAAAATTGATAAAACTGATAAAGAAGACAGAATCTTTAACAACATATGGAAGTTCTCTAAAATGGCAACATTACTCTATTGAGAAACTAAAGCTTGCCTAAGTGAGCATAACAAGCACACTCTTAGCCTCATTTATGGAACAAATGCTGCATAAAGGACAACCACACTCATCATTCTATGTGAGATCATTTTTATTAGTGACATTATAATGCTCTGAGATAACTGACTTCAACAGTTTAATCTTAAAAATCAGACATACTATGGCTACTGTAATGGAAACCTTTAACTACCCTCAAAAACAGCTTAGAACAGCCAGAATAAATAGCAATTGTAAAATATTGTTCCTTAAACTTAATTATGTGGCAGACTCTTCTGGGAGCCTTTTAGAATTCTAATACACAAATTACAGAAAGGATAAAGTATTTTTTCGGCCTCTGACATCACAGTGTGACATTACTGCTGTATCTCCTAGAAATCATTGGAAATGTAGTGTCAATTGCTAGAAGAGAGACTTCTATTTTTTTTTTTTTTTTTCCAAAAATGGCTTAACTCTTCGGGACATAGGGGATGTTTCTGAAAAACTCTCTATTTCTCTTGCCCTTGAAGTGTCCCAAATTGTACAAAGGTTGTTCTAAAAAATTCAGTGTAATCAAGGGCATTCTTTAATACAATTGCTCTGTGTCTTCCAAGTAGCATCAGACACTGTGGGAGGTATGGATTTGTTGGGACATCACAAGGATATGTAGGAGGAGGCAGCTGCTCTACTGTGTAGCCCACAAATCAACCCCATGTCTGTTTCTAGCCTTAGCACAGTTCTATCAGTAGGCTGAGTACATTTTTTTTTTCAGAAGTGCAACTTAAGCGTTTCCAGAGAAATTCAAGCAAGTGTAAAGTTTGCTAGCCAGGCAGTGTTGCTGCTCTCTGAATTTACAATTCTGAGAAAGTATTCTACTTAAATAGGAAAACAAACAGATTCCCCCAGTTGTAGCCCTTTCCTCCATGTGACAGACATCTGGTACAGGAAGGTCTTACAAGCTAAAGGGGAGAATGTAGGACCCTAATACTAACATTTGCCCTCTCTTCTAGGTCTCAAGGACTTTCTTAAGAATCCTTTTGCCCATTATTTGGTAAAAATCGTTAAAACCAGTCAGTTTATTTTGGCCGAGTTTGAGTCTGATTCAATCCATTTTGAGCTATTTTTTGTGGTTTCATTATCCAAACTTGTACGCATCTTTTGGGCTCAGGAAACGTTGGCACGAGTGCAGTGTTATTAGTTTCAAAAGTATTAAAACATCTTTCCCTTTCACCAGGGTCTTATTTCTCTCATTACACCATACAAAAAGAAACAAAAACTCCTCATGCTGCTGCCAAGTTTTATTCTCATAATAATAAGAAGCAAACTGAAACAAAAAAAATGCAAAATAGGTCCTTTCTATTCTATCTTGCATATGTTCATATAATTAAAAAGGCTTACAAGACAGATGGCTTTCTTCTACAAAAGCTGTCAAAGTGTCAGAAGTTAATTCTTATTTCAAGATCTTCATAAAGTCATATCAAATCAGAAGAGGTAACTGATGATGCACACAGCAGAGAATTACAGAGAATAACAAAAGTTTGAGTACTTAGCTTGATAATATATTAAGTTGGAACACCACCTGTTATGAACGTGGGGGGTGGGGAGCAGTATCTTTGCCAGGATAGGAAAAATGTGCTTAAAATTACTTTCAATGAGGAAGAGCATTAAATTAACTAAGAATAAAATATACCTATTCTATTAAGAGATTTACAAAAATCCATGACATGTTACAAGCCATGGCAACACCATATTTACTGGGCTACAAGGCTACATATTTTTGACATAGATTTGGGGATTTTCGGATTCCTAACAGTCTATACCATTCATATTGATGAATTTGTCTGTCTACCTATCTTCTGAAATTTCATTCCTCCACAAAAGTTCTTCATCTTTTACTGTTTTGTGAAGTTCTTCTCTCTCTCTTCTAATTTCTAATACAGACCTGTTCTGTATTTTCCTTTTTGTGCTATAACCATACTTGACAAAACTGAACTCAGAATTCAGGGGGAGATTATGGATCATAGATTTATATGTGGCTCTAATATTTTCAATGTTGAAATCTGAGTTTCTTCACACTCAGACAGTATCCAGAAGTGGATTGTAGGGTCTTTCTTTCTTTAAACTTATGTGATTTTTTTGTTTTATTATTTTTTCTTCCATAAAGTTACGTAATAATTCACTAAACAGATGACTCTTGATATACATATGTTGGGTTGAATTATTTATTTAAGACTGACCAAGCAGGTACACATTATTGTTTCTAACTGGGTGAGCATGAGTCAATTTGGCAATAACAGGCTCTTTTTAAGTCTTGTTTTCATTGTGAACAGTAGAAAAGTTGCTTTTCATTAAATTTTAAAGCTAAAAGAAAATGAACACTTGGAGAATTTTCAGAAAGTATGATACCAAAGAGAGTGCGCCTTTCCACAACAAAATTATCTCAGCATTTCAAAAAATATTTACTACTAAATTGAGTCAGAATTCAATCAGATATTTATGTTAATTGCTTTCTCTGTATCTTTCTGAATATAGTTCAATTTGTCTGTAATATTGAGTCATTTATTTGAAATTCCTGTTTCCAGATTTGATACCACACAGTCATACTTTCCACAAGCATGGATGTATTAAGGTCCATCTTGATTGACACCATTAACAACAGTAATAGACATGTATCAAAGGGTAGGAGATCATTTTTCCAAAAATACGCTAACTTCTATTCATCTATGATTCACGATAGCTATAATTAGTATAATTAGTATAATTAAATTGTCCTTTTGGGTTTAGATGGCCTCTAGCTTGCCTTTGATGGATTTATTCCATAAATCACTGTACTTGCATTTTGAAACAACATAAGTTTTTGACATTCATATTGTCTTGAGGAAATAAATTCCATCATTTTGATATTTGCTGTTGTCTGTTTTGCACCTTGACAGCTGATAATCTGATTTGGTGCCACAAGTTTTCTGTTCATGCTTTCTGTGCCCTCTGAGATTTTATAGACCTCTCTCATATCCTTGCCTCAGCTGTCTCTTTACTGGCTGAAGAGACCTACTTTATTGAATCACTCCTTTTAAAGCAGCTTTCCACCTTGCCTCCTTTCTCTGAATCTCATTCAGTCCTTCTTCAGCATTTCTGAGATGAGGAGAACAGAACAGTGCTTTCTCTTCAAGACAGAGTTGCACTGTAGACTTAGTTACATAAGGAAACTTTCTCTTTTTTACTCAGTACCCTTCCCTCTAACTCCTACTATTTGGGCTACTTCCATGGCTGCTACTAACTACTCATAGAACTGTGAATTATAACTCCAAGATCTTTTTCTTGAAAAATAATCTCTAAATCAGAGTTAGTCACTGAATATGCATATGTGTGTGTCTGTGCATGTAGGTTGTTTAATTAATTAGGATATATTTAGTTATTTTTCTCTTAGTACATTGCTATGCATTCATTATCACTGACTTTCATAACACATTTTATTCCCATTGTTATAAACCTCATATATTAATTTACTCCTATGATGAGTTACTGAAGATTTTGAAGGGACTTTTTATTTAAAAATACTTTGCATTGAGTTGGTTGTCTTACTTCACCCAGCTGTGACTTATTATTATGCAGGATGAGAATAACTATTAATAAATTATATTTTCTGGAGTCTTTCTGTCTCCAGGAATAAAAAGACCAAGAATTTGACTTAATCAAATATACATTCAATATCAATTAGGAGAAAACTTTATGAAAGAAAAATTATCTACAACTGTTTTGTTTTGTTTTATTTGTTTGCTTGTTTACTTTGAAAATAAACAGTCTTAATACAGTTTAAACACATCATTCAAATAGAGCAGTACCTGGAATAACTTTTAGGACTTTTGACAGGACTTTTGATTACTTGGCTGTGTGCTTTGCAGAAAGGACAATATGAAAATGGGCATAATTCTGTCCTTAGATACAGATATGAAAGGAATTGTGGAAAAAGCAAAGAGCAACAAAATGGTTCCAGACCAATTCCTTTTTGAATGTTCAACTTGTTTTACATTGAGGTTTCAGATGAGTCCACACCTTGCATAGCTGCAAAGCTTCAACAGCAGTTGAAGGAGAACCATTCCCATTCCCTAATCTGACTGTATGTGTAACACGAGCAGTTGGTCTTCACTAACGTTGTTTATTTAGTAGTCATTTGTAGAAGAAGAAGAAGAAAAAAGTTATTGAGTATTAGGACTAGTTAGGATTGTTGAAGTACAATGGGAACTTCATGCTACATAACTTTGTCTGACTCTACTCCCTCCTATTTCAGGTTGTATGCAGCTAGGATTGATTGAGGAAATTATTAGAAAGGAAATTATTTGGAAGCATCTGACAGAGCTGTAGGTTTCATCCACCACACTTTTTCTTCATAACGCTTGACGAAAATCTACCAAACTGGCTTTAAAGCCCTACTACTCTCCAACTCGTAACAGGAATGGCTCAGCTCTGCTGGGCAGGCAAGAAGGTCGGAAAACCACTTTCCCCTCTGTGTACTCCACCGTTCAGGACCAGCCCTTCCCCCCAGGCTTGTTCTCAGCCCAGAGGCTTTCAGCACCTTCCTGCATTGTGCCCGCGTTGAGTCGCGAGGACAATTTCTTCCAAGCGCCTCCAAAGGTGCTTGTCGGTCAGCCCACGCCCTGCCCGTGACCCAGGAGCCTCCCAGCCCTGATGTGCATTGCCAGCTCCCCTCTTGCTGAGCCCATGGCTTCTCTCCTGCCCCGGGAGTTTCTCTCATCTGTGAACACTGCGCTGCTCCCCAGGAAGGTGCCACCTCCCTTCCCACCAGCTGTTTCTACCTAACCCAGAAGCTGACAGCTGGGAGAAGACCACCTTCTCCCCTGTCCAGCAACACTCCTCTAGTAAAGCAGAACATATGGTGCACACACAGTAAACCAAGCAGAAATGAAACCTTTATACCATCTGCCACGATGTGCGAAAACATTGGAACTCTGACATGAGCTAGAACATCTATTTTAGAAAGCAAGTACCTGGGCAGGGGGTCAGGAGAGAAGAAATCACTCTGTTTAACATGGAGCCTGTTATTTTCTGTCAGCAAACATTGAGAAAAAATATTTGCCACCACAAAGAATTATTCAATTGCTGATTAACTGTTATGCAATCCAAGTTTGAATCGGATGCCTGTGGTCTGCGTTGTCACGTGGGCGAACCTATTTCCAAGACTATACCTGCATTAGAAAATGGGAAATAATACAGAAGAGTTTTAAAACAAGGATTTCAATTGTGGTTACACATGCTGTTTTCCAGTAATTTTGAATGAAAAAACAATTTGAAGAAAATGTAATTAAGTAGAGAAACACTTGAACGGTAAATCTAAGTGAAAGCAAATTCACTGTCCTATAAAACCTTTCAACTTTCACAAACTTTCATTTTCTGTAATAGGATGAAACTTGGTGCATAGACATGTATTCAAAAGTGCTCCAGCTGTGATGAGGTTACCTCTCCCAGATCATTGAGGAACTGCCTCCAAGGCAAGTTGGCTCCAACAAGGCTGTGTTGTTAGGATATTTCAGGTGTGAGGCAAAATTTATGAGCCTAGCTCTTTTCCGCTGTCATTTAAACTATTGCATTTTATTTTTTCCAACACCAGATTCTGGTACTGGGATATCTTAATACGGTGAAATAATTTAATTGTGTGGTTTTATGTCTGTACTCTAAAAAAAAAAGAATTTCTATAATAAACGGGGAAGAAGGTGCTGAGACATGGTGTGGACTTCACCTGGTGCATTCCTATGTAGTGTGGGAGAGCTAGGATCAAGCCTTGGCATCAGTGGTGAAACTGAAACTTCTGTGAAAGATAAAAACAAGAGAGCTGCTTTATAAAAGCCACTTGTTAGAGCAGGCAACAGCAAACTCCACGACACCATAGTCCCAGTCTCTCAGCTGAACAAGTACAGCAAAGATTTCAATCTGTCCCTTAGATGTCAGGAGACTGCTTACCAATTTGGGCATAGCATCTCTCCTCCACCCCACCACTCATTCATAAATTCTTGTCTTGTAGAGTATAGAATGAAGGTATTGCCTCGGACATGTGCTTTGCAAACAGGTTTTAAAACCTGCTGAAATGTAGCCTGGGTTTCAGATTCAGAACAGTCTGTCAAAATAGAAGGAGAAGCTGTACAATATCAAAGAAGATTTGTTTGTAAAGAAAAAGCAAAAATACTTGGAAGGTATAAACAAGACTTTCCTAACAGAAATTGAAATCTCAGGTTTTGTCAATAATTCTGATTATGATTTTCTAAATTATTTCTAAATAAAATGGTTCTGGTATTAGCCTCTTTAGTAAGTGCCTTACCAAAATTTAGATATATAATATGAAGTTGATTTTCATTATCTGCTGAAGACCAGATTATGGTAGCATTACCAACACTGAATATTGCCTTACATTAAAAAAAAAAAAAAAAAGTAAACTGGGAAATGATGTACTAAAGAACAGTAACAGAAGTTACTTGCAAGTTAGAGAAACAGGACCTGCAGTTAGAAAGCTGCAGAGCTCTGCTCTTTAGCGTATTGAAAGGAAGGCTGGGAAGTGCTGTTGTCAGGGTTTTCTTCATGAAAAGAAAACACCTGATGATGAAGTCTCTTTAAGTTAGCAGCGCAAGACTACCTGGCAAAATGTCATGTCATCAGTGAAAAGTCAAAGTTAAAAAAGATTTTTTTTTTTAAGTGAAAATAACAAGCCATTGAGGTGAACTCCCAAGGGAGATGATGGAAAAACTCTCTCTTTGCTCTTCAGCTCAAGACTGAGTGCAATTCTAAATACACGTCAGCCAAACAAAAGGCACACACCAACAACAAAAAAATGCAAGTGGTTCTAACACATAGGCCTTTGGGTGAACTGTAAAGTCTCTTAACAAACAGGAGGATGACCAGGATGTCTCAGTTATCCCTTTTGACCTACATGCTATGAAACAAAAACAAACTATGAATTAGATCACTTCTGAAGTAATAGTCTCTCAAATGGAATATTTTCTTAATCTGACTATTGTTGTAACACTGTCAGATAAGTTGGTCATATTTTCCTGGTACATTTTGTCCTTTATTTACTTTTTACTGTAAGTTTTCAGTGTTAAATTATACCTACATTTGAATTAGTGGAAGCATTTTCCTGAGGAAAGAAATAGGATTAACTGAATACTATAGGTCATACTGATCATCTTCTGTTTTTCAGTTTGATTTACTTCTCTTCTGCCAGCAGGGCTTTTCCAGGAATTTTTAAATATTATTATCAGACATTTGAAAAGGTTATTACTTCCCTGCATAATACTTAATTTACATACAATCTGGACTGGTTGCTTGTGATATATATAACTGTATGAGCATTGCCTTTTTTGTTCTTTGACAAATGCCTCACCTCTCAAAAAGGCTTGTTCGGGAAAGCAAGAATAAAAAGAGGGTAAGACTGACAACTGGGAACACGTGCTGAAATCTATCACAGAGAAATATATGTATTCCCTTTTTGTGCCTCTTCCCTCCATTGTCTGCAGTTTAGGTAACACAGTCTGATTGGATTGAACAGCTTCAGGCCAGCCAAAGAGGAAATGAGGAGTTCTTATTGTGGAAAAGGGATGTAGCAAAACAAACAAACAAACAAACAAATGAAAAATAAAACACAATGGCAGCAGAATAATTTTATTTAGAAAAGTTTTTAAACAAGTTTTCTTAAGACATTTCAGTTTTATGACAGATTTTTAGATGAAGAAAAAAGCAATTCTGTTTCTTTGATACCGTATTTTTGTTGGAAAAAGAAAACCAAATAGACTTTTCATAGCCAGCTCAAGCCCCCTCAGCAGCATAAACAAAATTGAACTTTATGAGTTCAAGATGGAGGAGCCAATCTTCGGCCACAGAAGGGAAAGAACAGAGAAGGGGTTGGGCTGAATTTGGAGAAACCTGTTGAATTGGGCTCAATGTTCCTTGGAAGATGGAAAGGAAATCTTCATGGAATGTTCTTTCCTGGGAGATCCTTCCCCTTCATGCATGGCCATAGTTTCTCCCGTGTCCTCATCTACTTTTTCCAGTATCAATAACAGCTGTCAGCTGGCCCTTCCACAGCAATTTGACTCACCTGGCTTTTTCCTTGCACTTGTGCCTGGCACTGCAGTATGCAACACCTATGTTCTCTTTGAGTCAAGTCCCCTACACCGTGCAAGGAGATAATTAGACCAAACAACTCATAACAATCAGCTTACTAAGCACAGTAGAGTGAACAGAGCAGTGGCAAAGCTATCCCACAGCAGTGGGCTGTGTCCTCTGCCCTGCTGTGGAGTGGAGATTCAGAGCCAACTCTTTTACAGGAAGAACAGCTGTGCGAGTAGAAGCTCTGTGATTAGAAAATTCACCCAAAACATAGGACACATCAGTTATGCTGTCTTATTTGCCAGAAATGAACAACAACAACAAATCACTCCAATAGATAAGCCTATGATACAAGAATTACATGGGAAAATGGAACATCACAACTTCCTTGTGATTGCCTGCTCACAGTATAGCTTCAGTTGTGCGCTGGTCTGCAAATGACTGCATATCATCATCATGAAGTTAGTAAAGACTTAATAGTGTTTATCTATTCATTACAAAAAATTTCCCCTGTTCTCTACCATCAAGGAATTCATCAATGATCAGTGCAGCCCAGTTGGCCTTTTCGTATGGACTAGAAAGCTCCTCCCAGGTTGAACCGAGTTCCCAACTATGACAGGAAACCACAAGCTATGTAAACAAATGGATAGCAAAGAAGATATCCATTCTGTATTTAGCAATTGTTAAAACGAAGATATACTCTGACCAATAGTAGACAAAATTAATACGGATTAAAGGTTTATGGAAAAGTCAGTTAAGGATGCATTTTTTGGTGTCTGATCATAAGAAAAACATTTTGTCTTATATTTGCCAAATTTCTATAGCTTTTTTATCCATGCATATTTCTTCCTTGAATTGCTTTCTGCAGAGATTTAATGATTGCCTATTAAGATATACCAAGTGTTAAATTTATGACAGTTTTTGGCATGTCTGTTTTATGCAGGGTTAACAGTGGACAATATGAATCAAATCTGTATCTACATAGCTGGCAATTGTGTCATATTATTTCAAAGGAAATCATAGGTTATACTACAGTTATGTAAACTGAATATTAGATGGTACTCTCAGTTTTTCTGCTACTTAATCTTTCTAATTATAGTCCATAAAGCCAAGAGACACTTACATGCATTCGAAAAGGCTCAGATTGCTTTTATCAAGGAAGAGAATCTGCCCTAGCATTTCAGCCCTGTGGGAAAATAAGCTGTATATCTGTAGCTTTGACCAAGTGGTCGGCTCTTGGCATCTGTTCTAGGAGAGGAACCAATAAGATTTTTTTCACACTTAAGCAAGTAATACAGATTGCACATAAAACTGAAATTCTATTTCAAAGGAAAGTTGCAGATTTGGTCTGTTTAGCTACTTGGACTTATGTTGGCACAGCAACGCACATGCACAGATCCATTCACAGGGCCAGGGCCTTTCTCATGGTTGCAGCCCGCAGAAGTGGAGAAAAAGTTGATTTTTTGAACAGATGGCTAACAAACTACTGAGGATTTGCTCATCTTCCCTGTTGTCTACTCCCTTCTACCACATAGCTGTGTGGTTCCAGCTGAAACACACTACTGGATAGGTCCTACTGGCTGATGACCAAAAAGAGCACATGCACACTGACATCTTTGTCCTGTTTTGGATCCGACATGTGTCTTGGTACAGTACCCCAGAATGAGGTACTACAAATGCTTAATTTCCATATTCATGTCTTCTTTTGACTTCTTCTGAAGTTATCCATGTCTTGCATAAAGTTCTCTTGAGTATACCAATTAAAGGAAGACACTCAGTAGCTTACAGAGTAAAAACTGTAAAGGAAGTACCAAAAAGATTTTGTATTTTATAATGCACGATTTATTTAACTGAATACCCACACAGCTATTTCTGGCTTGAATTATTAAAAACACCTATAATTCTTCAAGCTCCTGAAGACAACCGAAGTATCACACAGTAGGAAGTATATAATTTGACAAGGCTGAGACAGACCAGAAAGTACAGTTTTACATATGAATACCTTTAGTGGTTCTGTTTTGGGGTGATACTGACCAGAAACCATTCTGGAGCTAGGGATGGAACAATCTGACCTGAACCTGAACAGATGTCATTGACTCTTTGAGAAGATAAACTACTCTCACAAGTCAGGAGGTTGCAGGAAACTTTTCTCTTTGACAAAAACAAAACAAAACAACAACAACATATAAATGATGCCTGCTATGCTAAAGGCCCTTGTTTATAAATCCTTGCAGGGAAAATAAAGTCTTATAAATATTCGAAACAGGACAATAAGAAACTTTTACTCTCAAAAGGAAGAAGGCTAAGAGATTTTGAATGGCTTATTAATAAGCTTCACATTGGCATTAATTTTATATGGAAAATTCATAAGTAGGGTGATTTTGCATGACACTATAGCAGTAAATAGATAGATAGGTAGAGAGATAGGTAGTTTGTGAGCTGAAGGAAGCCAAAGAAAAGTCTAGCTCACATTGTGATGTGTCTGCAGTTATCCCCAACTATTTCTACCTCTCCTGACCCATGTATATGCTGTGTACAATCCAAATCTGAATGTTTTGTTTCTACACAAAGCCACACTTTGTATACTGGTATATTCTCATAGAATATTCTCATATTTATTCTCATATTCATCACCTGCTTATATTCTTTACATAAATATAAACCACCAATAAATTTTTTAAAAGAACATATCATACAACTTTTTTTTTGCACAGTGCTTTATAATAATATCATGAAATACCAGATAATCAGTGAGACAGACTTACAAAGACAGGCCACGTGCAGAAGTAATGTCATTTCCTTCCTGTTTTTAACAATCAAGCTAAATGCAGACTGCTTAGAAGGAAAGGAAAGGAAAGGAAAGGAAAGGAAAGGAAAGGAAAGGAAAGGAAAGGAAAGGAAAGGAAAGGAAAGGAAAGGAAAGGAAAGGAAAGGAAAGGAAAGGAAAGGAAAGGAAAGGAAAGGAAAGGAAAGGAAAGGAAAGGAAAGGAAAGGAAAGGAAAGGAAAGGTTAAGAACAAAAGTTCTTAAACGCGAGTGGGACTATTTCTCAGCTGTTTCAGATAAGGTTTCTCATATATCAGAAAGACAACTGTTCTAAAGAAAACTGTCATTTTAAAATATTAGTACGTTTTTTGCAGAGGTAACCAATATATCCTGACTGTGTCTCTTGTTGGATCATCAGTATAGTATTGGTGGATGTGAACTTTAACCTGTGGTTTGCTAGTGTCCTTTGGCAAAAGGAACTTAAGTTGGAGATCATTCCTGAATTCAGTTTGATTGACCAAATGCTGTGTGATTTACCTTATTAGGAAAGATGGCTGACAGCAGACTCTGTGTCAGCATACCAGATGAGTGCAGTTAGCCACTGACGAGCCTATGGGAATTGCAATACAGTATTTTAAAAGATGAGTATTCCATTTCCAATGAAACTGTTGTTGTTCCTTGATTGTAATTTCATCTTGGAAGATGAGCATTACAGGGATAGTATGCAGGTTCTTTTCCTTCTATATTTAATTTACACAGGTGCAGATTTCTTCATAAATAAAGTAAACAAGAAATATTAGATATAAGTATAATGTGTTTAAAATAATGTCTCATACTGATTCAATTTTCATGAGACCAATCTTTGGCTCCTTCATAATGCTTTACTTATTTAAAATCTGATTGCAGGAAACAAAAGCAAAGGCTATATTTCTCTCAACGAAAAAAAAAAATAGATTGTCATAACATTCTGATACAGAAAACACAAATGAAAACATATTCACAGTCAATAACCACCCGCAAAAATCTCCCCTGCACACTGAAGTGAGGCAATTTTTGTGTAAAGTATTTTAGTAGTAGAACTGCATCACAGAAACGAAAACGTAAATGTCACAAGCTTAAACATTATAAGACTCCCTAGACAAATAGGAAAAAAAAAAAAAAGAAGAAGAAGAAGAAAGAAAGAAATTTAAAACTTCCTTTAAGCACTCTCTCTTCTTTTGGATTTGAAATGGGGATGCACAAGCACAACTTGAACCATCAGATGCATGGAACCTCACTGGTTTCTGCTGGCCTTTGAGAAAACCCTTCAGTGCTGTTCAGCATCCTAAGATCCTGTCACACACAGGTGCACAATTCAGCCTTCAGGTTAACATACAGCCATGTTTTTGGGACCTATCAGGGGCATTATTCTGATCTTCTTTCTGGGAACCAGAAAGGATTATTACATGTATCGCTGAGGTGGCTCACCAGTAAGAGGTTTCTCCACTCCATGTAACACTAAGGACAAAGAAGGAGAGATAAGGAGATACTGGCCCAGTTGCTGCCATGCAGCATGTTTCAGAGATATTGTATAGTTTCATCTCCCAAAACGGGCTCAACCTCCTTGTAAATTTGAGCTGGAAGGAGATTAGGAAGAAGAGATCCCCAAAACAACCTGGTGTGCTGCATTGTGCCTGTGTAAGGAAAGGTGTTAGAGGCCTTGCAGTAGGCTGGGGCCTAGTCAGGGAAAAGGGAAAAGGCAGCTCTTTATGGAGCAGAAACAATTCTGTAACGAAACATGATCCCCAACGTGAAAACTGCTGCTGCACAATTCCCAGACAAGTTCAATTAATAAATGTGTGGTCTAAATAAACCACATCCCTCCATCTTGTTTTCTCCTTTCAATTCCAGAACAATGGGGCCTGTGTGGTGGGCAGAGCATAAATTTCACTCCATTTGTCATGCAATACTTAAAAAAAATATATTAGTCTTTTGCTCTAAAGGACAGGTCAGGTGTTGAACATTTTGAAAGGCAATAATGCTGTCAAATTTAATAACAAGAATTTGGAAGTGATCTAGCAGCTTCTACTCATAAAATGAGTTTTATTGAACTCAGATATTGAAGCAGAATTTTAAGGCCATTAGCCTCCAACATGGGAAAATACCTTATAGTTTGTTTTTTTTTTTTTTCTGTGATTTAACTCAATCAAGTAAAGTCCGAGTTTGTGGATTGCTTATTAATTATTTTATTAATTATTTTATTAATTATTTATTAATTATTATTTNGCTGAGGGAGCTGGGGTTGTTTAGCCTGGAGAAGAGGAGGCTCAGGGGTGACCTTATCACTCTCTACAGGTACCTTAAAGGAGGCTGTAGCTAGGTGGGGATTGGTCTCTTCTCCCACACGCCAGGTGATAGGACGAGGGGGAATGGGCTGAAGTTGTGCCAGGGGAGGTTTAGGTTGGATATTAGGAAAAAATTCTTTACTGAAAGGATTGTGAGACATTGGAACAGGCTGCCCAGGGAAGTGGTTGAGTCACCATCCCTGGATGTATTCAAAAGACGTTTAGATGTAGAGCTTAGTGACATGGTTTAGTGGAGGACTTGTTAGTGTTAGGTCATAGGTTGGACTAGGTGATCTTGGAGGTCTCTTCCAACCTAAATGATTCTGTCATTCTGTGATTCTGTTATTACTTTTTCAGTACAAATGCTACAAGGTCATTAAGGCCTTTGGAGCATACTGTTAGGACCCAGACAACTGGTATTCATCTCAGAGAGACAAGCAAGGAGCAGAAGAAGTCTTATCACTAGACTGCCTGACCTGTCTTTTTGTAGTAAGCAGTTCTGAGCTTGCTGAGCTGCTGGTTAGCTGCAGCAGTTCATGGCTCTTGTTCCATGTTGTCTTTATCTGATTATGCCAGGGAAAATGTAAGAAGATGATATATACCCACTGTGGCCATTTCTGGATCACCTGTAGTTTGCTTTGTGCAGTCAGCTTGTTCAGTTTGGCAGTGAATAGGCTTTAAAGACACTTCACGCTCCTCTTCCTCCCCATCAGGAGGCACACAGATAGCACACACAGTCCACATGGGTTTCCACTGCCTTTCCTCTTCACTGATTTGCTTGCTCAAATGGAAAGTCACCACCATGCACCACCAGCAGAAACAGCCCAAATATGTCTTGCTGGTCTCCCAGACATCCAGGCAGCCTTAGGGATGCACTGCCATCCATCTGCTGCTCCACGCACCAACAGCAACACCAAAGGAGCTTGGTTCAGCCTTTCTCTCCAATGAGCCACATGGGTTTTTTCTGTCTTGCGCCTCAGTTTCATGCTCAGGCGACATCATGCAACCAAAGACTTCTCCAAGTGTTCCTGCAAATCCTCATCAGCCTCAGCACCCCAACACCACGTCCCTGGTCAGTACACAGACTACCACAGGCCCATCATGGGAAACTCAGAATCTTCCACAATGCAGTTTTAGCTCAAAATGCTAAATGCAGAGAAGTTTGGACATCTATCTGAACACACTTTTTGTGTGAAATATCCAGAAGCTGCAATCATCTTCAATTTCAGTGGCTCCTCACCCAGCCTCTCTGAACCACAGGGCTGGCTGCATTGTTCCTTCATTCTTCCCAGCCCGAGGAGTTATAACCAGCTTTCTGCCAGGGCTTTAGCAGCTCTCAGCTCTCTCCTACACCATTTGATAAAGTATGAAACACCTCTGTATATTATGAAACACCTCTGTATTATAGCTTGTGTTGGAAAGATATGGTGTACCTCATCTTCTGTTTGTTATCTAAATTTTTGGCTTACAAAATTAAGCTCCCTTCCCTGTCCTTCCCTGCCTTGACCTACACTCCCCATTTTCTTTTTTCCCTTTTTTTTTTTTTTTTTGGCAGGGAAGCTTCAGATTATGTTAAGCTCAAAGGATGGAAACCACAAGAATATAACAAAATCATGACAATCTTTGTTTAAATCACAACTATATGATGCCAAACATATTTGCTCCTGGTATTTATTCCCCATTGTCAGAATCATTGCAAATAACAGTCCATTTGAAACACGTGGATTGAGTCACTGACAGAAAGCAAAGCAAGAGCACTGTGAGCACATCACACTGCCACTGGAGATTATCCATTTGCATTGCCTCAAAAATTATTTATATTTTTTGCTGTTCCAAAGAAGCAAGACAAGAAGCTGTTAAACTGAAAAACAATTAAGTGACCCGTTATGCAAACAATATGAGTGACTCATTAAAACTAACACTCAAGATTGACTATACTAGTTATTTATTTTTGCAGCACTCAAAAGAAGCAAAACTGAAGTAAAATTGATTGAAGACAAGTATTAATTACTCTGCTTTACACTAGTGTTTGTCCTGGAGTGTTGCAGTCACACAAGAAAGCTTTTTGCTCATTTCTTCTGAATCAGAAACTGAGATAATTCTGGAAGAAATTGCTATGCTAAAGATTTTGGTATATTTAACATTGAGAATGGACTCACTTCTAAGGCTTATTGCAAAATATGTATGCAGCCAACTCACATGGTTGTAATGATACCAAACAGAAAATATACACAATGTCAAGTGAGTGAACTATCCAAAACAGCCCTCCTGTAGGTGTTCTTGCCTCTGTGTTTCACTGATACTCTGCTTGTCAAGGCAGAGGGAACAAGGACCATTTTTACTTTTGGGGATTGGTTTGCATGTTGTGCAAGCCTGGGCTGGCAGGCTGTGGTGTGGCTGGTCTCCTTGCTGAACCTTCATGGAATGTGTCCGAAGAGCTTGGCTTGAGCACTCCATGACCACTGGGAGCCTGTCAGACCTAAAACTCTGAGTTTTAATGCTTGAACTGAATCAGCTACTATTCTGCAGCAGCAAAACGCTCAAAAAGGTACTTACTGTAAACACGCATATGGGTTTCATAGGCTTAAGTTATTCATGTAGGTGCAGTTATGTATATGCCTAAAAGCTTTATTTCAAAGAGATTAATTTAGAAACATTAGCTGTATAAACACTGTAATAACTGAGTCCCTGTAACCTATCTGGTTGCCTTCAGAACTTTAATATTTTGCATACCAGCCTTTATTCTATGAGAATAACCCAGCATGTGGTTTATATAAATGGCACAACAGACCCAGAGAAGCTGTATTGCATGACATAACAACTCTTTTTTTCCACACAAGCTAACAGTTGAAAAGGGTGAACCCCTATCTACTTTTGCATGAACTTTTGTCATGAAGTTAGATCTCCAAGACAACAGACAATTCTGAATTTAATGAAAAAAAAAGTTTTCTGGACTTCTTTTACCCTTTCTATATTGTTCTGAAAATTATATCCTTTTAATAAATAAAACTACATATACTTCCACTGTGAAAACATTGCCACAGCAATCAAGCAGATTCCATCTATTCTCAAGTAACCATAACAAAAGAGAAAAATCTTTCCTCAGCTGACTGTTTTCTCTCAATCAAGATATAAACATATCATAACTTTTTTTTACTGGGTGATTATTTTACAAACACTTGGTATCTTATACCAGTACAGAAAAAAAATCAAAAAATGAAAAACAACAAAAGAGATTAGAAGTACTAATCTCAACTCCCATCTCAACAAGAAAAAAGCAAAATTGCAAAAGAGTAAACTTAATTATTAATAATGACCATATCAGACAAAAAATTCAGCTCTCTTTTTGTCAGCAAATCCTTTTTTTACAGTAGACCAACATCTTTATATATTTTGTGTTTAACTTTCAGACAATGATTTTTGCAAACTCATTTCAGTCTTCGAGTTTCTTGACTCATAAAACTGATTTAGTTACATATGATTGATTTCTAGTGAAGTGTGACTAATCACTTCAAACATATACTACTCTTTTTGCTTTTTGAGTAAATAGGTAAAAATGCTTACTTAAACACCAGTAAACTGTAAAAATAATTTCTGAGGTGAATTTTCAGACATGTTATAACTATGCGTGAAGCATTCTTATGAATAACCTCATTACTATCTGAACAGTCTTGATCAAGAAATGATGGACCTTTGCAAACATTATTATGCAGTAAATTTTTCTTGTTTGTCCACATGAATATCTTAAATTCATTGTCAGTGTTATTTAGCTAGCTTAATCTCCTGGTTTTGCCGTAAATCACACCGTTGATGTGTATAAGAATGCTATGAAGACATATGTGACATGAGAAAGACAAGAAAAAAAAAATACTAAGAATTTATATAAGCTAGTACTGATTTTATACAACCTGATTTCCCTATTTAAACTTTGAAGTGGCAATGTTTCACTAATAACATATTTAATTATCTGTGAACACACACATGTGTTTGTATTTTCCTGGCTGAACACTTTGTAACATGGGAGCTGTACATTGCCTGTTGATAAAAGGTAAGAACCAAGTGCTTGGTCCTTGTCTTCCCCCAAGCAGAAGACAGAAAGAAAAAAGAAAGAAAGGAAAGAAAGGAAGGAAGGAAGGAAGGAAGGAAGGAAGGAAGGAAGGAAGGAAGGAAGGAAGGAAGGAAGGAAGGAAAGAAAGAAAGAAAGAAAGAAAGAAAGAAAGAAAGAAAGAAAGAAAGAAAGAAAGAAAGAAAGAAAGAAAGAAAGAAAGAAAGAAAGAAAGAAAGAAAGAAAGAAAGAAAGAAAGAAAGAAAGAAAGAAAGAAAGAAAGAAAGAAAGAAAGAAAGAAAGAAAGAAAGAAAGAAAGAAAGAAAGAAAGAAAGAAAGAAAGAAAGAAAGAAAGAAAGAAAGAAAGAAAGAAAGAAAGAAAGAAAGAAAGAAAGAAAGAAAGAAAGAAAGAAAGAAAGAAAGAAAGAAAGAAAGAAAGAAAGAAAGAAAGAAAGAAAGAAAGAAAGAAAGAAAGAAAGAAAGAAAGAAAGAAAGAAAGAAAGAAAGAAAGAAAGAAAGAAAGAAAGAAAGAAAGAAAGAAAGAAAGAAAGAAAGAAAGAAAGAAAGAAAGAAAGAAAGAAAGAAAGAAAGAAAGAAAGAAAGAAAGAAAGAAAGAAAGAAAGAAAGAAAGAAAGAAAGAAAGAAAGAAAGAAAGAAAGAAAGAAAGAAAGAAAGAAAGAAAGAAAGAAAGAAAGAAAGAAAGAAAGAAAGAAAGAAAGAAAGAAAGAAAGAAAGAAAGAAAGAAAGAAAGAAAGGAAGGAAAGAAAGAAAGAAAAGAAAGAAAGAAAGAAAGGAAAGAAAGAAAGAAAGGAAGAAAGAGTCCATTTGCAAAGAGATGCTGCAGACCTTCTAGGTCACCATTTAAAGTTAGAGCCAAGTGTAGAAGTTATCCACAAAAGGAAAAGTTTGGGCATGGCTGTAGTCACACCACTTAGTAGCAGCTACTCCACCAGGAGAAAGTTGGTAGCATGCCCCTTCAGAGAAAAACTGCTATTCCTCATCCCCAGAATAAACATGCAGCTAGGGTGACACAGGAAGATGCAATGCCAATGGTCGAGGAGAAAAAGGCACAAATCTGAAATAACGGGAGCCTTACAACCCTCATTCTCAGGAGGAAAACCAAACTTAAAAGTAGTTGGTGACTTCCCCCTGGTGGCAGTGAAGAGACCCGTCTGTCTCCCAGCCCTGAGTATCACTATCCAAAATGTTACTGACAGCTTCAAGAGGCACATCTGGGCTCCTTGTACACTAGGGTGAGGCTAAGCAGACCACAAGTGACTACAGTGCTCTGGCAGGGGTTACTCTCATCAGCCCTCCCATGAAAAATTCAGGGATCAAACAGTGATAAAAGCCTGGGGATAAATATGACTGTGCCAACAATAGCAGCAGAGCTTTGTTTTTTCGTAAGCATGGGGTGATATTCTGTGAACTACTGATTGAGGATGGACTCCCCCAAAAGAAGATGAGTAAGAATATCTTTGCACACTTCAGATGCAATGAGGAATGTTTTAAATTAGGATTAAGGGGACAGGTAGCTAATTCCTCCAGGTAAGTATAAACAGGACGGAAGCTTAAAAAGGTAGAGGGACAAAGTTATGCACAGGCAAAAGAGAGAGAAACTGTGATAGTGCATCAATCTGCTACTAATCAGAAATTGCTTTACTCCAATGCAAGAAAGACCTAATACGTGACCCAAAACAGGATTTAACTGGTAGAGAAAAGTTGATGGGCTACTTTTTATGCCAGGAATATTACTGTGAAAGAAACAACCTAAATTCTTTTAAACATGCTTGTTGGCTAGTCACAGGAAAAGAAATAATGGTCTTAAGCTGCAACATGGAAAAGGGGGTTAAAAGTGTGAGGAAAAAGCCTGTGGAGGCTGTGGACTCTCCAAGCAGCAGAAATGTTTAGGAACATTTCCAACATCTGTCAGAAACAACAAATACATAGCTGATGCTGTCTAAGGCAGTAAGTAGATCAGACAAACTCCTAGGGCTTTTCAGGCCAAAAGTTCTATGATTTTGTGATCTCCATGCCAACCTAACGTGTGATTAAGACATTCAGGGAAGCACCAAAACTATTCAGAGAACACGAACATCATTTCCAGGTCTGCTTTTTTTTTTTTTTTTCTTTTTTTCCCTAACAGAAAGGAACCAAGTTTCTCAAGATAAAAAAAGAGAGTTCATATTTGTGAGCCGGTTACAGTGAGCTCCACAGTGGATGGAGGACTCGTGTAAGGTTATCTGCAGCCCCAGACAGGTCTCTGCTCTGTCTGGTTTGGGGCAAAACTTTTGACATTAGATCACTCTACTTGATTAAATGATCAAAGAACCCCCTACCTGGCACTTAGGTCTTACACACTGTGACTGTTTTCAGGTGGAGTTTTTTACCAGATATTCTGTTCAGGGCCTGAAGACAATTAATGTAGCTGTTGTTGTTTTTGTCATCTAAACAGATGTAGTACTGCAGAAATTCTGGTTTCTCTCAGTTCACTTTTTTTGATAAATAGAGCTTCATTTGAAAATTTCTGTCCCACTCCAGGAGTGGCATAATATACTCTTTTAAGTCTATTTTTATGTTTTGTGACAATAATATAGTATATATTAGTATATATAGACCATCGTGCAATGTTATAGTTGCACCCTTTGCTTAACAGTGGTAAGATTTCTGAGCAGTTCAGATTAGTATATTAGTAAGCAGTCTTAAACTTTACACACAGATTTTAAAAAGAAAATGCAGTTTCTACAGACTCAAAGTAATTAACTCTAACAGTTTGCCTTCTGCAGAAGACATTAAGTTCCATGGAAATGTGTTAATCAGCCTCTGAGGCCTGTATGTAATGATTATCAAGTTGTATGCTTGTAATGTGAGAAAAGAGCAATGATTCATGTGTCTGTGAGTTGGTATAAAAGCACAGAAAATCAAGCAATCATTATCAATTCATCTATTTTTGATGGTAGGTGTCATGCTGCAAGATTTAAACTGGCTGAAATTTAAACTAGAAGAAGAGTTGGATTTCTGAAAATATAATTAAACCTCTAACTTTTTAAATCATGCTTAAATTCCTTTTGTGTTCAGCATGACAAAATATTTTTATTTGAATTTATATTCCCTCACACCAGTTTAGAAATGTGTCTACAATATGATAGGTACATACATTTGTATATTGCTATTCCTCTGGCTCCAAAGCACTTTGCAAACTGTTGAGGTGCTGAATGTGATGGGAACTGACTGAGGGTATGCAAGAGGCATCGTGGACACTACATATTTAGATGGTGACTGCATTGTGATTGTTTCACTGGCACTGAAATTCAGCTCCATATGGAAGAAAATACAGTTGGCTGTTTAAAACAAAAAAGGACTATCATGTGCAGCCATAACAAATGCATCCATCAGTACAAACAAATATATCGCCAGCCATAACAAGACAATTCAGAGTTTAGCTCCTGGAAGAACCACTTGTCAAATCTGAAGTCAGAGAAGATTATTTTGTTATTGGAAATTTCAGAGAATTTGGAACTACCTGACAATTTCCTGTTGTTGAACTTGCACAATCAGTTCAGTAATGGGAGTTGCTGACATGCTGCTCATTTCTACCAGAATTTTACAGGTAATGTTTTAATCCTTTCTCCAGCTCTTTTGGAGAATCCTTCCATGCCTGCCTGTCTTGGTGGAGCACATCTTGGTGCCTTCTAGGCTAGCCTGCAGCTCTGTGATCTATTTGGGCACAAAGCATTCAGCATCCAGGAAACTCAACCTGAGGAGAAGGTCTTTTGACATATCTTACCTGCAAATACACCATAGTCATCTCCCTACCTGTGGTTGTCTATTGGTTACTGAATCAAACTCAAGCTGAGTTCAAAGACTCAGGTATCTGTGGTTTAATTAGGGTAATCTTTCTACATGGTCACATAAATGTGATTCAAGTTACTACATGAAATATCATATGTAATAACAAGAAGAAATAAATTTCACATTCTTAAGAATACCATTCCAATAAATATATACTGATTCTTTTTTATCATAGTCAGAATCCCAATTGCTTAATAAAGACAAGATGGATATCGAACATTTGAGATGTCCTCTTTTGGAAACAGTTCTCTAACTAAATCCTCAGGCAGATTTATCTCTAAGCCTTCTAATGCATATATACTTTGATGTTATACCTTAGCTGCTAATGTTTTCACTGAAGCCATGTCAGCTAACAGACTGTCTGGCCCTATTTTCATGTCTGCCCTCAGATAGTAACCCTTTAGCTCTAGATTACATACTATAGTTGACACAGACGAGGATATAGATTTAAATACAAACTTAGATCACAAGCTAAAATGAAAAACAGAAAGTCACTATTTTTATATCTATGCTATTATCATTAATCCCTGTTCTTTCCTTTTGCCTGTCATGTAATATGAGGTTTGGTCTCACAAACAGTTTCTAACATTATCTCATCATGGTTGTCAGAAATAAATCCCCTACTGGATTCACACACCTGGCTCCCCACTGTACTTGGGTCACATTACAACCAGCTCTATTTAAGATGGGCATGATGACTGCTATTGCAGAAATATCATTGTATATAATAATAATAACAATAATAGTAGTAGTAGTAGTAATAGCAATGTGTGACCTTTTCCTCTAAATCCCAGAGCTCTTTTGCCAAAAGGAAACCAGGTCATTACTTTACTTTAAATAAGACATTTAAGATTTGCATGCATAGCATACATGCCATTTACCATTCTCAACACTCTGAGGGTTCAGGGAAAAAAAAAAAAAAAAGTATTATTTATATAGCTCAGCTGTAGCTTTCTGGAAGTAAATGCATGTTGGAACTTTGCAGGCTAGCTTCCCATTTTAGAATATTTATATGGTGTTAATACAAGAAGAAAACTATTCCAGATAAAAATTAAACTAAAACGGTAATAATTCAGAGACTTATTTTGCTTTGTGATTGTAGTCCTGAATCTAATATGATCAATGGAGACATTTACATTTGATAGCTGATTAGAGAAGACGTGTTTCAGTACTGCTTTTTCTTTGACAGCCATTTGATTCCTATCATGACTTTCTCTGTTGTGTTGAGTTGAAAAATATATGCAAGGGTTTTAAGTTGTGCCCTCAGTAAGTGTGTGTATGTATACATGCTTCCACTAAATTTACAACATTGTAAGTATTATCTACTGCCAAGGTTTGAATTTGGCTTTGGCAAATATGGAGAAGACACCTAACACCAGGTTTTTGTATTAAAATTTCTCGGGTTTACCATACCAAATAAATAAATAAATAAATCTAAGCATTATCTTCCAGGGCTGCTGTCTTCATTGCAGACAGGATTGTGGGAAATAGTGGAAGAGGGAAGGATGCAGAAACTCAGCTGGGTAGCCATGTCCCAGGTGGGCTTTCTCCCAGCACCAGCCCCAGTAGGAGCACAGGTCTCACCCACCAGACCACACGCACTGCACAGCCACGCACAGGGATTTCAGCTGGAGAGTTGCCTGACCACCTACCACACAGGATTTAGTGTCGGATCCACTGAAAATATTGGCAACAGTCCCACAGACTCAGATTGCGCAAGACTGGGTCTTAAATGAGGAATGGTACTAATGGTGATGTATTTCACTGTCTTTACTACAAAGATGTCAGTTTTTTGTACGAGTGAGTCATATTTATGCCCATACAGTCAGCTGGAATACTGTTAATGCAGCTTTACTGATAGCAGTGAAACTAAATTGTTCTACACCAACTGATCTTCATTAATTTAAACCAGCAGATGGTACGTATCACATGGATTTAATTTAAACATATGTAATGTGACAAGGAGAAGCAATGAGCTTAACTTATTTTCAAAGTTCTTTCTGTCTTTCTTTGGAAGAACTGTATTTTATACAATATTCTGCCATCATAAATTTTTATCAAAAGAACATCTCAATTGCTAAATGCCTGTTGTTCTGCCTTAGTTGTTGTCTTCACAGAATTTTCAAAACAAGTCAAACCAAAATTGTTTCTGATGGAGACAAATGTCCACCTGGGACTGCGATGAGATCATTGAAGTCATTTCTACTTGTGACTTAAGCAGAAAAACACATTAACTTGTCATTTTTATTACCACAAGTTTCACTTCCTACGAGCAACATTTATGTGGTCTGAGAGGGTATTAAACTTTAGATCATGTCAGGACCACAGCAATCCAATATGTGACTTTCCATTTCCTCTCAGCTGAAAACAGACCTTTCTTGAACAAAGCACAACAAAACTCAGAGAGTGTCAATGTGTACTGCATAGAGTACTCTTGGGCTTCATGGTGGACATATCATGAATTCAATTTTATTCACAATTATCATATTTATGCTGTAAAATTCTGCATATTTAGTGTTTGTACTGTTATTCATGGCTTACCCTAAACTCTTAATATCACCGACTATAAAATATATGCTCATTTCTGTGCTGCATAAAACCCAAATTTTCTGTATGCCGTAGAAATATATTGCATGCTTACTGAGTAGTTTGTATCTTAAAAGTGTCCAGTATATAAATATTGCAAAACCACTTGCTGAATATTTGTTGCTTGCGTGTGCATTTCTGAATTTGTCAGTTTGTGCTTCAGCATGCATATCTTTAAAAATGCTGTAACACTTACTTGTTGTGTCAATACGTATGGAAAGATATGTTAGAATTTAATTGCCTAAGCATAAATACAAACAAAATTTGGAACAGACATGGGCATTAAGTAGCAACATGGTGACAAGGGCAACACAAAACTAAAATCCTGTAAACCTTTCCCAGACTGTGGAGTTTTTTCATTCTTAGTTTTTGTTGTTGTTTGTGTGTGTGTTTGTTTTTTTTTTTTTCTTAATAGAAATTAAAAATGCTTTTAAATAGAAAAAGCAGGTCATCACGTGAGAAAGGAAAATCTCTTTGTTTTGGACAATTTAGAGTTTTACGTTGCCCTCAAAGCATTGTTGCTTGTCTCATATTTAACTGCACCTCCTTGTCATTTCATGCTTAAAATAGATTTACCTGAGGCTGTACTATTTGGTGACCAGTTAAAAGATACAAAATTAATTTGTAATATAATATCTCCTGTAAAAATTAGTCCTAAACAAATCATATTTAACTTCTTAAATTAAGACAATTCTTCAGTCACCTTTCAGATGCAATGTTTTTTCTTTTTTTGTTTTGTTGTTGTTGTTGTTGAAATAACTATAAATCCTAATAGACGATGCAAGAGAAAAATGTATATACTTTAAATTAGAAAGCGATAAGAGACTAGGGACTGGTTAGTGAGGGCTGTGATTTCTACAACATCAAGTACTTTTTGTACGTGACTGGCTGGTTTAATTCAAAGGTCTCAGTCCTGATATTTGCTACTCTGATTTTGTTTTACTGTCTTTACAGAAAAAAAAAATCCTGTTTTATATTCTTAAATATTCATAAGCAATAGCAGAATCAGTCACAAACTATCTTAAAAAACAGCTGCAACTGTTGACTGGATGGAAATCAGTTCTATGGAAATCCTAATCTACTGCTTTTTTCCTGGAGTCCCAGGAGAGATTTATTAAAGATTGTCTTTGGAACAGGCATTTAGTAGTGGTTTGAAATCTGGATGATACCATGATGGAAATGGAAAGAAGAGAGCCCTGAGCATAATCAAAGGCAAAGAAATACTACTTAAAACCTCTGTGGAAGGTTCACGGCTTTTATGAAATAGAAAGTTCCTATCATTTTCTCTTCGTGTCTTCCTGATGGGCATTTCTGTGTATATTTATTTAACTTCCACTGCAGAATGAATTGCAAACCCCTCAATATGATGTGATTAGGGCACAGTAGAGAAACTCCTGTGCAGTAGAAAGATTAAGCCCTACAGCACCCACATTCCCATGGAGGAACAAACCATAGAATCATAGAATAGTATGGATTGGAAGGGACCTTAAAGACCATCCAGTTCCAACCCCCCTGCCATGGGCAGGGACACCTTTCACTACAGCAGGGTGCCCAAAGCCTTATGCAACCCGACTTTGAACACCTCCAGGGATGGGGCATCCACAGCTTCTCTGGGCAACATGTTCCAGTGCCTCACCACCCTCATAGTGAAAAATTTCTTCCTGATGTCCAATCTAAATCTACTGTCTTTCAGTTTACAGCCATTACCCCTTTTCCTGTCACTACAGACCCTGGTGAAAAGTCTCTCTCCATCTTTCTTATAGGCCCCTTTTAAATATTGAAAGGCCCCATAATGTCTCCCTGGAGACTTCTCTTCTTCAGGCTGAACAACGCCAACACTCTCAATCTTTCTCACAGGAGAGGTGTTCCAGCCCTCTGATGATAATATAAGGAACTACACTACACTACTCCACTCCTCTACAACCAGTCTAGATTTTCACCAGTGGATACAGAAAATAAAACCTGGTCTAGAGAGAGTTTGAGTTACTGGGTTAGCTATGCATTGCCAGTCTAATATAGAGCTGATGAAACATTAAGACCCAGTTTGCTAAGCTCCAGATTTGGAGTAAAAGAAAACCTGACTTGAGTTTTACTGCTGTTATATATCACACAGCAGAGCTCACCAATCAGTGTGTAGTGGATTTAATTGACAGCAGAAGTGATTCTTAATTGCAGGGATAGGCAATCTACAGATACTGCTCTCGTTGTAAGGCAGGATTGTTAGAGAACCTCAGAGGTTACAGGTTCAGGTTTATACAAATTGCCATTTAGACTGCCCTGCCAATGAAATTAGTTTGGCTAGTTTTATTATGTCTAAGTTGTAAATGTATAGGACATTCAGAAGGGAAAAAAATCGATGACCTCTGCCTCTATTTTTCTTCTGCCTAAATGCATTTGCATGCATTTATTCTTTGACTTCTTATATGGTAAAAGAAACACAAAATGAGATCTCAAATATAGTATGTAACAGGAGATTTTCAAATCTATATGCATAAAAATAGTGATTTAGGCCTTTACATGGCAGCAGCCTTACCTGAAAATGGTTTATATTAAAGGGAAATTTGTGTTACCAAAAATAAGTCTATTCTGAAATGAGCAAAGCAAAGAGTTGGTGTGGGAGGGACACCAAAAGCAAACAAAAAAAAAGGAAATGAAAGCCTGGGAAAATAAAATAGATTAAACCAAAACAATCAGGTTCAAGTTGCCAGAGTTTCAGTCTGGATTATTGCTGTTATTGTTCTTGAATTTCAATAATGTTTGACTGCTTAAATGGTTTCTGTTTTTCCCTTCATTAACTTGATTTTTTAAAGTTCATGAGAACGTATTTCTTTCTACTTCATTCTGATCAGCTGGTGCTTCATCACTATCCCAGCTGTGATGTGCTAAGCTCTGCTTAGGTGGCCAAATATCAGCACCAATTTGAAAGTCCCAGGTCCAGGACAGAACTCCTTGTCTCAAACTGTATCACTAGTTCATTTAACTATGTGCTTAATAGTAGGACAAACAGAAACTTGATTGGATTTGAAGGTCTGAGCAAAACAAGTACTTTTAATCAGGTAAGCAAATGGCAAGGTTATGTATATATGTATCCTACACTTGATCTTAGCCAAAAGACCGAGAAGCGATGTGGAGGAGAAGGTGATCAGGAGTAGTCAGCATGGATTCACCAAGGGAAATTATGCTTAACCAATCTGATTGCCTTCTGTGATGGAATGACTAGCTGGGTAGATGAGGGGAGAAAAATAGATGTTGTCTACCTTGACTTCAGCAAGGCTTTCAACACTGCCTCCCATAATATCCTCACAGGCAAGCTCAGGAAGTGTGGGTTGGATGAGTGGACAGTGAGGTGGATTGAGAACTGGATGGAAGGCAGAGCTCAGAGTGTTGTGATCAGCAGTGTTGAGTCTAGTTGGAGGCCTGTAGCTAGCCATGTCCCCCAGGGGTCTGTACTGGGTCCAGTCCTGTTCAATTTATTTATCAATGAGCTGGATGATGGAATAGAATGCACCCTCAGCAAGTTTGCTGACGACACAAAACTGGGAGGAGTGGCTGATACACCAGAGAGCTGTGCTGCCATTCAGAGGGACCTGGACAGGCTGGAACACTGGGCGGTGAGGAACTTCATGAAGTTCAACAAAGGCAAGTGCAGGCACCTAGGGGGGAATAACCCCATGCACCATTACAGGTTGGGAGCTGATCTGCAGGAAAGCAGCTCTGCGGAGATGGACCTGGGAGTCCTGGTGGACAGCAGGTTATCCATGAGCCAGCAGTGTGCCCTTGTGGCCAAGAAGGCCAACAGTATCCTGAGGTCCATTAGGAGGAGTGCTGCCAGCAGGTTGAAGGAGGTGATCCTCCCCCTCTACTCAGCCCTGGTGAGGCCTCACCTGGAGTCTTGTGTCCAGTTCTGGGCTCCCCAGTACAAGAGGGACATGGAGCTCCTGGAGCGGCTCCAGTGGAGGGTTATGAAGGTGATTAGGGGACTGGAGCATCTCTTATATGAGGAGAGGCTGAGAGAGCTGGGCCTGTTCAGCTTGGAGAAGAGAAGACTGAGAGGGGCTCTTATCAATGTGTACAAATATCTGAAGGGAGGGTGTCCAGTCCAGGGGCTGGACTCTTTTCAGTGGTGCCCAGTGACAGGACAAGAGGCAACGGGCACAAACTGAAACACAGGAAGTTCCGACTGAATATGAGAAAACATTTCTTTACCGTGAGGGTGACAGAGCATTGGAACAGGTTGCCCAGAGAGGTTGTGGAGTCTCCTTCTCTGGAGATATTCAAAACCCGCCTGGATGCAATCCTGTGCAATGTGCTCTAGGTGACCCTGCTTGGCAGGGGATTGGACTAGATGATCTCCAGAGGTCCCTTCCAACCTCAGCCATTCCATGATTCTGTGGTCCTCTGTGTTTGATTGAGAACAACTGTGGAAATGTGAAAAACCCTGTAAATTTACTGTAACATCCGTAGTCTGTCACTATAATGAACTTCAATGGCCTGTTTCTAGTGGCTTCTATAAACAAGGTTGAAAATGCCTGCAAAAGGCAGCACAGAACTTCTCGGTACAAGTGAGAAGGTCACTTCTGTATTTTTGGCTCTTGTGCTGATTCTTCAATATTTCATTTCTGAAAGAAGAAGAACCCGTTTGTGGATGCAATAGTTGAAACTGGGACAGAAAACTTTGGCTTTGTATTCATCAGTCAGCTGACTCATCTATACCAGTATCTGAACCCATTTCACACTAGGTTAGACCTGCATATGCTGCAAATTTTGAAGGCAGAGGAACCCTTCCATAAACATCCTGGCACAAAACAAGTTAAAAAAAAAAAAATCTCCAATATTGTGTCTCTTATTATAGAATAATAATGATATAGTGTGGAATTTCATGAGAAGTTTAATGTAGAATGTTAATTATTTTTCATAAGAATTGCAGTTAAAATCTGAAGACAGAACTCTGAAGATTTCTAAAGGAGATTTCAATGGTGTTTTTTTCATACTTATTTTTATAATCTCACAGGCAACTTTTATGTTCCTTTTAGCAAGAAAAAAGCATCCTTTATCCTCAAATGAAAATGAACTCTTTCATATGCACAACCTCTCTTATCTCAGAATTTGTAGAAAAAAAAACCATACTTACATTCCTCAGAGAGGTTAAATTACATTATGAAAGTGTCATGGCCATTTAGTATATTTATATTCAGCTCCGATTTCTAGTTGCTTGGATGTTGCTGCTGCTGCTGTTTTCTGTAGGCAAAATAAATGCATTCCAGGCTAAGGACTGCCACAGAGATTTACTGTTCTCCTCAAGTGTGTCTGCTACAGGGAAAAAAAAGAAAAAAAGAGCATACACATATCAATGCCCATTGCTATATATAATGTACAATATGATGTTGTTTGGGCACAGTACACAGAAACATGTAAAGCACAAGGTTCAGATACACTTACAAGAATATATCTATGAACCAATCAATACATTATGCATGTCAGATGGATTTATTTACATGGTTCACAGAAATAAGAAAATGAGGTTGGAGCAGTGGGAGCAGATATTTAGGCCAAAAGGTGAAAAAGAGGTGGGAAAAAGGAAAATAGCAGAAGCTGTGCTGCAAAAGATAACATGGTACTAGATGCTATTCTGGTTGCGTGCCTAAAAATATCCATCCAAAGATTTTGTGGGGCAGCAAGTGGAGGCGAACACCTAGGTTAATGCAAGGATCTTTCAAACTGTTGCAATTTCAGAGCTTCCCCCATTTAGCTGGACTTACACCCTGTACTCAAAAGCTCTAATTTCAAGTGCCACTTCACTGCTAAAAGCACGGGCTGGCACCCTTGCTTTATACAGCTCTTCCTAGGATCCAAGAATCGTTTGGACACCAAGAAGGAATCTAGGTGTGGTACGAACTGGAGTAAAGCATTCCAACATTCACTTTCTCTTCCAAATCAGGAGCACTCCAGAAGTGCAATCAGTTATCTTCAATGACCTCCAATTTCCAAATCTGGTGGTCTTAATGCTGCATCTCTTAGGCCTGGGAAAACGAGCAGAAGACATATACATAATGGTGTATGAGACATACACCATACATAGTGGTGTACAAAATGGTAGACATAAACTACATAATGGTAGACAGGAGATCATGAGAAAGACTTCTTCGCCTGAAAAAGAAAAACAGTACAAATGAAACTGAGGGACAGGTAAAGAAGCAGAGAGGTGGCCAAGATAAACCTGAAAGTCCCCCATGAGTCCTTTTGGGAAAAAAAAAAAAAATACAGCTTCTCAGCAATTTTAGGAGCCAAAAAAGTGCCAAATAACATAAGCATGAAGAGATCATTCTTTTTATTTTCCTTCTTATGAAAATGAAGTTGTGAGTAGTTCAGTTTCAACTGTTCCTTACATGGAATGAGCTACAGAAGGAGAAAATGTGCAGAGAAAAATATATTATGCACTTAGGAAAATACAGATGATTTATCTTTAGTCAGCAACTTTAAGAACAAGAAAGTATTGTAAAAAAATTCTAGTTTCTATTTAATATTGTTGAAAGATGCCTCCTGAAAATTTTAAAATGTTAACTTTGAGAAAAATGTTGATGAGAGGCTGTTTTTAAATCTAGACTTCCCTACATCATTTGTCATGAAAAGGCATTGACTTAAAACTATAAATTCTGCTTATTCTCACCTGAAGCCATCAGCATTTTTTGTGAAACTACACTTTGTTACCACAGAGCTGTCTAACATAGCGCAGAAAGGGATTTGAACTTGGGATGGGCTGACTATAGAAACTGCCATCCTTTAGTTTAGTTTGGATAAATATCAACATGCAGATGTTAAATTATCCAAGTCTTTTCTTGACTAACTAACTATGGAAATCACTCACACTCTCCTTTTGAGCCTTCATAAATTTCTCCTTGCCTACAATCATTCATTCATGCCAACACCCTATAACTCAGCAGCATGCTGCTGTGCCTCCTCCCTAATTTGTAACTTTACCACACTCTGCCCACACTTGGGCTGCTCCCAACAGCTAACTGCAGCTCTGCTAGGCCCTGTCTTATTTCACTGCTCTGATCCTGTACAATGCAGAGTTATATGTACACTCTAAAGTATCTTACTATTAGTTATAGTTTGTCTTATTAGAGAGGCAGGCACAGCATTATGAGCACTGATACTTTAATCATGACTTTCATGGCATTTGCTATCACTGAAGACCCAACTATTTGAATGCAACAATTGCAAAGGAGTTTTTGATGTCATTAAGATGTTAGTGCACTCTTAAGCCTATGATTTCAAAGAGAATCTGAAAGTTATGCACACGTGCTCTCTAAAAGGCTCAGTAGCCAAATATATATTTTTTTAAATAATCCAAAATAACTTTCATTTAAAAAGCCTCATGGTTTCAGGATCAGGTGTCCTAATATTTTTTTAGTCTCCAATAATAATTTTTAATATTAAATATTAAATATAATATTTTTAAATATTAAATATTTAAATATTAAATACTTTTTTAGTCTCCATGGCTGAACATATTATGGTTAGAATTGTATCAAAGCAAGTTAACAGCAACACCACAACATATCTTTAATATTTCCGAGAACGTTGCAACAAATGAAAACGTAGCCTACAGCAATGTACATGAGGTTGACATGGAGGTATTATGGAATCTCTAGGTCTACTGGAAAGTTAGGGAAAGGAAAGAGTTAAACAAAATGGACTTTGCTAGAATCAGAGAAAGCAAGGAGCAGAAAGAATCTGCTTCCCAAAAGACTTAACATATCTTTAATTTTATTTAATTTTTTTAATTTAAAAATTTGGTCTTGTGCATCATTTATAGATCATCCAATCCTACTAAAACTATCAGAAGGGTCAAGAAGATGTTTGGCAACAATTCTACGTAAAAATCACTACAATTTACAACAGTGGTTAAGGACATTCCAGTGACTCTAAACTCCCTAAAAAAGGATCTTTAAGCAGAAGCAGCCCACTGCTTTGTTTCTCAGGTTTTTCTTTTCTTTTTTCATAAAACAATCATTCAACATTATAAAACTTCTGAAATTAAGTTTCAGCAAATGCTCCATAGCAGGTAGTACAGAAATGAACCTGATCTTCCTTAGAAAGACATATGCTGTTGCCCTTTCAGATGAGGTGGTTTTGCTTTTCTCAGCAATCAAAGAGTAACGTTATGGATGAAAGAGGAGGTTATAATATTTTCTTGCTAAATTTCATATATATTGGATCACACACTAAGGGAAATTCTCTCTCTGAAACATTTTTTTATTTTTTTTTATTTTTTTTATTTTTTTTCTTCTCATAAACCAGACAAGACATTTTCTCATCAAGTCTGCAACATATGTATGCTATTTCAACAAATTTTGATATACATTAATTGTAACTCTCAGCCTCTGCCAATGGAAGATCAAGACAGATCTGAAGGAAATTTAGAAAGTGAGTAACTAGGAAACTTAAACACGCATGCAGTAACACATACAGCTGAGCTGCACAAGCCAGAAAACTCAATTTTTTTATCTTTTCAGCTGAACTATTTAAAGAAAATNAGCCAAATATATATTTTTTTAAATAATCCAAAATAACTTTCATTTAAAAAGCCTCATGGTTTCAGGATCAGGTGTCCTAATATTTTTTTAGTCTCCAATAATAATTTTTAATATTAAATATTAAATATAATATTTTTAAATATTAAATATTTAAATATTAAATACTTTTTTAGTCTCCATGGCTGAACATATTATGGTTAGAATTGTATCAAAGCAAGTTAACAGCAACACCACAACATATCTTTAATATTTCCGAGAACGTTGCAACAAATGAAAACGTAGCCTACAGCAATGTACATGAGGTTGACATGGAGGTATTATGGAATCGCTAGGTCTACTGGAAAGTTAGGGAAAGGAAAGAGTTAAACAAAATGGACTTTGCTAGAATCAGAGAAAGCAAGGAGCAGAAAGAATCTGCTTCCCAAAAGACTTAACATATCTTTAATTTTATTTAATTTTTTTAATTTAAAAATTTGGTCTTGTGCATCATTTATAGATCATCCAATCCTACTAAAACTATCAGAAGGGTCAAGAAGATGTTTGGCAACAATTCTACGTAAAAATCACTACAATTTACAACAGTGGTTAAGGACATTCCAGTGACTCTAAACTCCCTAAAAAAGGATCTTTAAGCAGAAGCAGCTCACTGCTTTGTTTCTCAGGTTTTTCTTTTCTTTTTTCATAAAACAATCATTCAACATTATAAAACTTCTGAAATTAAGTTTCAGCAAATGCTCCATAGCAGGTAGTACAGAAATGAACCTGATCTTCCTTAGAAAGACATATGCTGTTGCCCTTTCAGATGAGGTGGTTTTGCTTTTCTCAGCAATCAAAGAGTAACGTTATGGATGAAAGAGGAGGTTATAATATTTTCTTGCTAAATTTCATATATATTGGATCACACACTAAGGGAAATTCTCTCTCTGAAACATTTTTTTATTTTTTTTTATTTTTTTTATTTTTTTTCTTCTCATAAACCAGACAAGACATTTTCTCATCAAGTCTGCAACATATGTATGCTATTTCAACAAATTTTGATATACATTAATTGTAACTCTCAGCCTCTGCCAATGGAAGATCAAGACAGATCTGAAGGAAATTTAGAAAGTGAGTAACTAGGAAACTTAAACACGCATGCAGTAACACATACAACTGAGCTGCACAAGCCAGAAAACTCAATTTTTTTATCTTTTCAGCTGAACTATTTAAAGAAAATTGACCAGATTTCAAATTTGTACTCCATGTAGTGGACATTTATGTCAGTATAAGACAAGAACTTGGTTTCAAGACAATTATTTCCAGAATCTGGAATTATTCCTCACTGTACTTTTGGGGACAAAAAGATAACATACAGAACAAGAAACCATCATGAGTGCAGTTTGTTTCTTATTAAAATGTCTTGGACCCAATTCCTCTGACTTTTTATTTTCACTAATAACTTTCACCGGATGAATATTTTTCCTGCTTTTCATCCCCAGTGTTGACATATCTCACATCTGTGAGCAGTCTTTTTTGACCCATCTTCACTTCTTTTCATATATTATGCTCATATTTTCCCCAAAGCTAGCTTGTGTCTGAATCATAGTTTCTTTCAAAATAATCTGGCTTTCTTCCATATTTGTAGATTCCATTGTTTTATTATTTTGAAGCATACTCACTGCATTGTAAAAGAACACATAAATGTATCTGCAGGTACATAAGAAATACAAAAGTTATTTCACTGAAATTCAAAATTATTTATAAATTTTGAATTGACTGGGGAAATCCATAAGCAATGCACACCTTTGCAGTCTCTTTAAAATCAGTTAGATTTGGACTATATCCTCAAAGTCTAACTATATAGAACGGATATACAGAATGTATTTAAGCTTTTTCAGCACTTTTGATATTAATAGTTACCTTATGCTAAGTTCATATACTTTCACTTTCATATACTTTCATAATCTTCGCATATAGTTTCATATATTTTCCCCATACACTTTTGTTTTCCCACACAAGTTCCTCCACAAATCACTTAAATCCATCCCTTTCCCCACCCTTGATTACTTCCCTAAACACCCCATAATAAGTCCTGTGCAATCCCCAAATGCTCTTCCCTTGTATTCCATGATGTGTACCGCACAGTAGCAAACCCCCAGTTCGAAAGATGCTCCAGTGTTGACGCATCATGATAGGTGTCACACATGGACACTGGGGCTGATGGTCTCCTGTGACAGCCCTGGGAGGGGCCTGAACAGGGTGTCCCTTCTTCTGAATTCTTAATTTGAGTCTCCTTCCCAAACCCCTCCTGATGGCTCCTGAGATGGGCCTGGGAGAAGCCCAGCAGGATATTATGTAGGCTTCTGCTCCTGCCTTTTTGTACTTGTGGTTGTGTGGAAGAGCTTTTATCTCATAAACTATCAGTCTCTACTTCTCATAATACTTGGAAAACACTCCAAGCTGACAGAAGTTGACTACTGAACTTCTCGCAGTTGCATCTCTGATGACAAAGGAAAAAAAAGAAACATGTTTGATGTTAAAAATTGAAGAGAAATCAAACTGGAAATTGGGCTGGAAATGATGTGAGAATATCGTAATGTAATTTTTCATTGTTCACATGGCTTTGGTTTCAGATAACACTAATCAAAGCATTTCCATATTTCTGGAATACTATGTTAATTATATTGTCTAAAACCAAGAAAATCAAGGGGTTAGCTATTACCGAGTCTAATGGTTTGAGAGAGCTAAAGAAAATGCTCGATTCAGAAAACACTTTATAATTCAAGTCATGAAAATAATTGTTTTGCTTCCATTTTTTCAAATAATAATTGCAGTGACAACACAGAACTGTTAAGCTGTTGTGATGTGGGATAATCTTTGAGGTTTTGTTATAAATGTAGATAGATGAAACTCAGGACTGTAAGAGACCTCCCAGGTAATCATATCCACTACTCTGTAATTATAACATGCAAGTGAGTCATAAATCTTGTCTAGCAATATACTACACTCCATCTTAAGGTTAGCCAACTTCTGTGCCCCACCATACTGGACATTATTCCAAAACCTCATTCTTCTGGATTAGAACAGAACTTTCTGAAAATGTCCCTAAAATGATTAATGACTACTGTGTATCAATAGATTCATTCTCCTTCCCTTCTCCTTACCCTTTGCTTGCTGTTTACCTTGATCACATTTGTAAAAACTGTTTATAAAAACATCTCAACCTTCATTTTGATCTGTTAAAGATGCACAAATTCTTTGTCTCCACTTGCTCTATACTCTGTATTTGTTAAATCATCTAAGAACCCATTCTACTAATATCTGATTTCTAGGCTCTTCTTTGAATGTGTGAGACCAGAGCTGTTCATAATCTTCCAGTGAAACTTGCTCTAGTCCATTGCAGAGGAAGATCCACTTATCCACTGCAAATCCACCAGGTATAGTTAATCTGATAATTTATGGCAATTAATTTGCTTTTGTCACTCTTACATCACACCCTTTTATACTCAAAATCATTCAGTTCCTCCTGTATTTATTGTGATTTCTCTCTTACTGAGAATATCTACAAATATTTTACAATCAATTTTGTTATTTGCTAAGGTCACTAATGGCAATGTTAAGTTAGAATTCAGTCATAACCACCTTCCAGAACATAGTTTACCACCTAATGCACTATTGTCTCTTGGTTTCTTTCCTATATTACATGAAATAATTATTCGGTTGTATGAGTGTAGTACATCTTTGCTCGTGTCATTAAAGTCACATTTAATATTTCTCTATCATTTAAACTTAAAAGATCAAAAGTCTTCTGCTTTGTGCTATATAATGGTTCATGTATGCACAATTTCAGGTTTGCTTCTAAAAATAAATAAATAAATAACCAAACAGATAAATAAATAAATAAAATCTGTTTAGTCTTCACAGTTGCTTCGCTGTTGACACAAGTTTGTGGTTTCCTCAATAGAGAGGGCTCCCAGTGTGCAAATATAGGATGAGAGAACTAATAGAAAGTAATTACATTAATTTAGAGAAGGCAGACTATGAATAAAAATGGTTGCTTGAAGGGAAAAGTGAGAAATTAAATGATAGTTCCATGCAATATCAAAGAATAAGCATAAATATAGAAGGTATGCATGAGTGACTACTGGAGAACATAGAAATTTCACAAACAGTACATAAAAAAAGTACCTGCTAACCCTAAGTAAAGAATTCTGACTGACTTGTGATGGAGGAAGCAATGTGCCAAATGCCTTAAGTTTAAAATGAGGTGACACAAGCAGTAGGAACCTCTTTTTCTCTCTTCTTTTCTTTGGTAAATACATTTAGGATGAATGAAAGGCAGAAGCATAGGAGACCAATATAAACTGAGTCAACTGGTCATTATTAGTCCTCCTCCAGCTGTGATTTTATTATGAACTTATGAACAAAGATTTATTCAAATGTTCTCAATGAGATTTCTTCAAGTGACTTTTAAAATTAACATGGTGAGAATTAATTTGCTTAATCCAAATAAGTCTCAAAACTGCTGTAATAATCACAGTTTTCTCCAGCTTAATAGATAATCTACCTATGACAAGGTATAAAATATTTCACTGAAGTACTAATTAGATCTAATGCATTTGCAATGCGTAAATTTCTTATTTCAGCTAGGAAAGCTACCAAGTTAAGTCTGTAGTGCTCTAGTTTTGATGAACCCCAGCTGTATTTTTCTCTGTTTTCTACATATTCCCATGTCTGAAATTGTCCTTCTCTTGCAGACTTGCAGTTTAAGCCTTCCAGATATTGGAACAGGGCTGAAGAGTCTCCACTTGCTTGGATCATGTTTTCATCTGTATGGAATATAGAGGCTATGTTTGCTATTCTGTTGCCATAGAGTAACAGCTTGGTTTGATAGATGTGTTAAGTTCCTACTAACAAATTAAAATTCTACTAAGACTAGTTATCTTTGACCTCTAGAATGGAAATAAGCTTTAAAAAAAAGCGGGGGTGGGAGTGGGGGATAGGGATGAAGGAATGATCTGCAGTCCTAGATTCCCCTCAAAATTCTTTGGCATGGTTTTCTTTCCTTAGCCCTTATCCATAAAGCAGATTGGTTCCCTTATGTGGAGGTCTGTTTGTTTACTGGTTCAGCAGTCTCTAGAAGTTCATTTATAAATGCTTTGCTATATGTATACTCTTATCAAGAGCTCCATCACTGTGAAAGCTTCAGCCCCACCAGAGCAGTTCTCCCAGGTGGATCTTGCAAATTTTAAAGAAAAGTATCAAGTAATAGGCAAAACGAGCAGAAAATGTCGATGCAATGGATAGTGAATAGTTAAAAACAAAAGGCCACTGACAGAGGATCATAGACCCCGAAGACAGTTCTGGCTGCCTGTGACTCTGGATGAGTGAAGTAGAATTTCAGGGAACAAAGAAACAGTTATTTTCTTTTTTATTTATTAGTATGGACAAAAGAGAAGGGCATTGGACCAAATGACCTGCAGAGATCCCTTCCAACCTCATATACACTATGATATTGTGCTGCTAATCCTTGCATAATGTATGCATTTGATGAAGGAGTGGCCTAAGTATTTTTACACTCATTTTCTTCCCCATACCCTTCTTGCTTAGCATTTGCTGTTCATATGCTCTAGTGTTTTTTTCTGCCATTAAAGTTCCCTGCTTCCCTGCATCCTGTTTCCCTGTAACAGAGTCCTTGTTCCCATTCTGTGATCACAGAATCACAGAATGGTTGAGGTTGGAAGGGACCTTTGGAGGTCATCTTGTCCAAACCCACTGCTCAAGCAGGGCCACCCACAGCCACTTGCCCAGGACCACGTCCAGGCAGCTTTTGAAGATCTCCAAGGAAGGAGACTCCACAACCCCTCTGGGCAACCTGTACCAGTGCTCAGTCTCCCTCACGGTGAAGAAACATTTTGTGAAGTTCAGAGGGAACCTCCTGTGTTGGAGATTGTCCCCATTGCCTCTTGTCCTGTCCCTGGACACCACCAAAAAGAGCCTGGCTCTGTCCTCATTGCACCCTTCCTTCAGGTATTTATACACATTGATAAGATCTCCCCTGAGCCTTCTATTCAATCTTTTTCTATCTGTGAGTAAGAGACAATTACAGGGAAATTCTAGCTGTGCTGAAATGTTGAATGAATTATGAATAGGCAAAAACAGCTCTTTGTCAGCAGTGGGTCCAAACCCACTGTCAGCAGTGGGTTTGGACAAGATGACCTCCAAAGGTCCCTTCCAACCTCAACCATTCTGTGAGAGAACTAAAGGCCTGTCATGAAGCTTAAAGTAAAGGAGGCAAGGAAGTGGGAAAAGAAGGGAGAAGTAAATTGTATAAATCTCTGCCAGAAAGCTCCACACCATCCATACATCTTCATGTATTTATCAGGAAAAGCAATGTATGAGCAGCTGATATAACTTCTATTTTTTTCCTTTCCATTTTTGAATTTTATTTTCTTTTTCCATTTTTCCACCTTTAACTGGTATTACAATAAAGTCTTCTTTTTCTTTCTTTCCAGATATCACCCCTTTCTCCCTCTGTAGATTCATCTGAGTGCTGATTGTTCTGTAAATGTCAGTTATATTTCCTTGTCCTTGAATACTCCCATTTAACATGTGTATGTTTGTTATGTTTATGAACACTAGAAACAATCTTTGGGAACAACTCACGTCTCTTGTCTGACAAAACAGGCTAAGAACAAAGCTGCCAGAGAAGTCCTCTTATTCCATAGCAAAACTATTTTTCCCCAGCCTGTGGTACTGCTTGGTCATGTGTGACTTGTAAACAATTAGGAGTCTGACACATGTTTGGAAACAGTTTATAAGTGTATGTTTTCACTAACTGTATTCACACAAATACCTGGATATTTATTACCCTTGCTCTAGGATACTTTCTAGCAAATAACATTTTGAAAACAATTATAAGAAAAATAACAGTTTATGGTATCTAATACTTTTTCTATTAGATCACTGGAGAATGGAAAATGAAAGCCGATTATGCAATTGTTATTAGCTGCCAAACACACCATTACCGGTAACTGGTTTTCCAAACTATTTTGACAGTTAATATGGTGTTGAGAAATGTCGGATCTAAAATGGACATGGTGCATTTAACCCAAGTAACCAATGACTCGTGGAATAAATCTTGGATGAAGGAATATGAACATAGATTACTTAGAGTAGGCTGTGCTTCAAATTTTCCTGAAGATATCCTAATTGATGAAAGCATACAAGGGAAGTTATAATCTCATGACCTTACAGACCTAAATAACGTTCACTGCCAGTGAGTTTTTCATTAAGTTACCTGACCATTTTATTTTGTTTCACCGAAGGGGAAAAAAAAAATAGGTGCACTTGTTTGCCTGTTCTATTTTGTCACTTCCTTGGGGAGTTACACAGAATACCCCAGTATACTTCCTGGTGAATCTGTGTTATAATGATATATCTAGGAGCCAATATGAATGTGCGATGACATGAGAACTGAGCAAAGGTTTTCCAATAACAGTGAAATTGTGACTAAAAGAATTTTCTAGAAAAATCTCACTTTTTTTTTCTCTCTATGTATATACCAAATGATATTAAATATTGAATGTATAATTGTATCATTCATATTTATGAGAATATATATTAAGCTATCTTAACAAATAATCCTACAGTTCATAAATTCTCCACCAGCTTTCCAAAATTCTGCAAATTCTGATCTGTATCAAAATAACTCAAGAAAAGTATCATGTCATTGGATATATCTCAACTAAATGCTTTCATTTAGCAATGATTTAAGTTGGCCATCACTTAAAATCCTTAGTTCTGTGTACTCTGGAGGAGTCGGAAGTGACTTGTGTTGCATATCTCCTTCTTCTCATGGAGAAGTTGTTTACTCAGAAGGGAAGTCTGAGAATGGCTTTTAAGGTTAATGCACAACCCCAGGAATTTAATCAGGTTAAACTGATCTGGGAGAGAATTCAAAGGAAGCAGATAGTCCTTTCCTGGTGCTCAATTTAAAACAAAATCTTTCCAGTTCCCTTTCTGTGCCTATTTTTTTAAATTCTGGCCATCAAAAACCTCTAGACAATCAAATTTATCTATTAGTCTTTGAAGGGTGATTTACGCTTCACTGCTGTGAATCCAGTGAAGCTTGTATCTGGTAAAAAACAGTTTTGATTCATGAATAGTGGATCATGAAAAAGGGTTTTAGGAAACTTTGTTCCTACAGAAACCAGGTGTCTGCTACACAGATTCTTCTTCACAGTTGAAAAGCATTGGTGTGCTGTTACTATATAAACCACATTAGAACGTCTATATTTTATCCCATTGACATCACTGCTAGTGTGAAGTAATAAACAGCAGATCTGGCACAGAAGTGAATCCTTCAAACTGTTTGTCCATGACTGTCATCAAATCCATTTCCTTTCTTCACAAAACAACCATGCAGTCCATCATGTCATTTTCAGATGGTCCAGCACCCAATAGGATGGAGTTCTTCATCCTTCCTTCTGTCTATGATTTTGAGCCCTTGCTCCCAGTGGACTGAGCTAAACATATTCTAAACAAGACTGTCCAGTGTACAGCTAAACTTCACTGAAGGGCCAGGATTATTTACCATCTGAAAGGCCAGAAGGACTCACTATACAATGAAATACACCAAAACGAAGCTTTTCTTGATGTTTTTACCACCCTATTCTTCTGTATGCTTTGCATGTACAGCCTGTCATGTTACACTCAGGCTGGATTTCAGGGAGTAGCTTATATCATACACATACCGTGACTGAATTTGGCTTACACTCTACTCTGTAAGCTACAGACGGAGGAAGGGGAGTGCCAAAACCAATATTGTTTTTTTCAGCTTTAGTAGACAAAGGATGAATGAAAAAAATCATTTCAATATACGAGAAGCTGCTTCTGCTTAATAAGCTCTAAAAATAAAATAAAATAAAATAAAATAAAATAAATCACCTTTCATAAAAGGATTTTCCTTTAAAACTAAGTTTCAACCTTTTCTCAGTCTACTAGTGCAGGAATCATTCCTGGAGTGATATAGAAGGGATGCCAATTCTTACAGCAAACATCAACATTTTCTGTTTTAAAATTCATATCCATTACTGTGAAGGACTCAATGTATTTTTTTTTATTATTATTATCATTTTTTTTTTTTTAGATATTTGGATACAGATCAATCTACCATACTCACTATGGAAAGAAAAAAATATTAGATGCATATTTGGAAATCCAAATATATATTATGGAACACCTGCAAAATCTCTCTCTTCACAAATTGTGTTAACAGATATTCTTCATTTCTGTATCTCTTTTCTGTAGAAACCCTTCTTGATACAATAATTTGTCTTCCTAGGTGGCTTTGAGAGGAACATGATTATTAGCAACAACTGAATGAAGAGTATAAATATGACTTGATGTGCATATTTGCCATATTGATGACCATATTTGCTTTCATTAGGGCCTACTACAGACACAATTTCTGTATCTCTAGGAAAAGGTGTTGTGCGTTAGTCACTGTAGAATCTTCCCCCCTGTTTTTGAGGCAGTTTTAACCAGAAGGACTTTTTAAAATAAATGTTACTAGCAGAGTTCATGGAAGAACTTTTTTTTTTCCTAGCAAAGCTTTCCTTCTTAAGCCCTGCTTCTTTTGGCCAACAGAATTAGAGGGGCCCAGCAGAAAGTATTTGAGAGAATTACAGTAGCATAAGCTCCATATAATGTCTGTTTCACCAAGTGTGGGCCAAGGAGGGACTGACTTGCTTGTAGCCCTTAAGACACCAAGAAGAATTCCCAGGGGAGAAGAGCCAGGTCAAGCCTTCCTCCCTGTAAGCCTGCCTAGCTGGGCTCAACAGCCCTCCCTGCACTGTGCTGGTGGTGTTGAAATGAGTTCATTTGGGGTGATTTCTTCATCGCGCAATAAAGACAATTTAATTGCAAAATCATTTGCAGAAAAGCATCTGAGGGCTGAGTTGAATAGTTTAAAAATGCATTTCCCTAAATGTACACTTGTTTATTTTGGGTTTTTGGTCTTTTCTTCATAATAGACATATCCTAAACTATTAATATGCTTTTCTTACTTCACTGCCAATTTTTGGTAAGACAGCAGTGTAAAACAGAAAAAAAATAAAAGTTATGTAAAGAGCTTCTTCTTTCAGTGTTTATGAACACTGAATTGACTGCTTAACCATTAAAATTCATTAATAATAAACTTAAATGTGCCAAAAAAACAGTTTCAGGTGCTCAGTTCTAGGGGAGAACTATGTCTACATGTTTTTTGCACAATTGCCACCCTTTTATGACTGATCTATAATATTGACCATATGCCAGAAGTGTACTGGGAGGGAAGCAGGTTCTAGAACCGACACCAGTGAAACTGAAGACATTTGCAAACCAGTCATTTTATATGAGTTACTTTAAAGTTTATATTTCAGTCTCTAACATAAAATGGTAGTAGGCTTTGATCTGTATTCTACAATACAATGAAGCCTGGATTTGGAATAAATTAGCAACCGGATGCAGAGAGCTAAAAAAGCATGTCCACATGCTGTGCCAGGCTTCAACACTGTGAAGAGCTGGCATATACAAGGTAACAATGTCATCACATGTTTTACTGAGGTGGACTTCATAGAAACAGTGATTCTCCATAAGGTCACATTTACTTAGGTAAATTTTGTTTTCATGGACCTTAATATCTATGTTCTTTTCATATCCAAAATAGACAGCAGGAATTTCTAATGCAAAAACCAAGAAAGTCAAGTGCAGTGTGTAGTTTATTAGGTGGAAATATAGAAAAAATAATTAAACATCTCAATGGGAATTAATTAGAAGAATGTCCAAACACAACTGAATTATTAACATTTATATATTGTAATTGTTAATAATTAATATTGAACTTGGCCTCTTCACCAACATGCATAATGACCACCTGGATGCTGACAAGCTAACATTTTTTGTTCTGGATCCACTTTCCATCAAGTTAAATAGGTGAGTAGTTCAACTGGTTTCTAGTCTGCCCCTCGATTTGGCCTTGTACCTTTTATAGGGCTATATTCTTTAAGTCTGACTCATGGAAGAAGCGCTTGAATTTATGAGAATCCCATTTGTACCTTCAGTTCTCATGTATATGTCAGTATAAATCAAAAACAACTCCAAAGAGCTCAAAAGGAAAAAGCAGTGTGAGATAGAAGAGCAAGCCCCAACCTGGTTCACTTTTGAGTATAAAGGTTACTGCAAATTGCACTGGCAGGAATATCAAATAGGCGTTACTGCTTTCCTAAAGGTTGGAGGAATGCAGTGTGCTCCAGCTTTTGCCTTGCCCAAAATACCCTCTATGACAGCAGTGAAGGATCACTGGCATGAAGAAGGCTTTCCTCTAGCTTGGGATTCCTTCACACTTGGGAACGCTTCAGTCTCTTCCCTCAGCCACAGCTGGCTAAATATTTCTTAATAATAGTGAAATAAAGGGACAATGGCAGTGCAACCAACCTGGGAAATCAATATCTCATTTTTCTTGTTTAATGATACTAAAACTGAGCTGGCTTCACATCAGTGAAAATTTAGTCAGACACTCCCATCAGCCTTTTTTACATCTCTGTGATCTTAGTTAAAGACATAAACCTTGGTTAAGCAAAGTTATTTACAGTTATATGCTCTGGTGGAAACACTAGCAAGTATAGCCAGTATTATTAACATAAACTGAACAACAAGCGATCATAAAAAAAATTCTTGTGAATCAGTGAATTTCTAGTATAACACTATAGGGCCTGGGCCTGAGGTCGTAGAGCATTTCGTATAGAAAATGCTATAGAGCATTTCCACGGTTTCATAGATTATCATATTAAATCATTGCTGATAAGCTTTGGTAGTAACATTAAGATTGGTGAAATGGTAAATAGCGAAGATGACACATCAGGCATAGACAACAATTTGGCCATGAACTCGGGTATATACAAAATCTGTTCTTAATGGCTTGATAAACAAAGTCCATGTTAAAATAAATAAATAAATAAATAAATCATTATAATAGAGACAAAGTCCTAAATGAGGAAACCAGAAAAAAGGGACAAAACACAGAATGGGGAAAACAGTGACCCCAGAAAAGATGGCAAACTTTAACAAAACTAATCCACAGCTCTCAGTTTGATACTGTGTCAGGAATAGCCAATGGGCTTCCTGCTTAGTCAGCCTGAAAGGCAGAATCATTATTTTCTCTAAGGGAAATAACCAAACATTACAGAACTCTTTATTCGAGCAAATAGAAGTAAAGAAGGGCAATGGAAGGACTCAGAGCACAGCTCACTGAGGCATTAACACCAAACATTTTAACAGTAATCTCACTAGCTGTTTCCAATACACTAGGAGAGAACTGATGGATTTCCCATCTCTTGCCGTCTCCAAATCAAGACAGGATGTCTGTCTTTAAGATTTTTTCTCATTAAAAAAAAAAAAAAAAGTTATTGGGCTCAAGCATAAGAGTAACTGTGGGAAATTTAATAACCTGTTATATGTTTAAACTAGATGATAGCATCTAGGGATAGTCAGAAGGTTAAAGTGTATCTCCCTCTACTGTGAGTGGAGAGAGAAAAAAATCAGAAAACATGAAATTTGTCTCTGCCCTGAACTGCCTTCCAAGAGAAGAGAGAAGAAGTAGTGTCCACAGGCTGAATTTAACACTTATGATGTCTTCTCCTGACAGTCACTTTACAGAGTGTGCTACCAACTTCAGTGAGCTCAGGACAGAAGAGCAAAGTGAAACTAGAACAAGTTTTGAAAAGTACAATATGCCAATATTGCTTTGACCTAAATTTTCCTCAGGGTTGTAAAAGGAGGAGCAATTCAAACAAACAAACAAACAACAGCAACAACAAAGAATTTACTTCCAGTGTTTCCCCTTCAGTTCTGTAAATGTTTTTGATGATTCTTCTTCTGTTGTTATTCATTTGAATGTAATGCAAATGCAAAAAAAGAGGAGGAAATCAGCCTACTAAGCCTTTCCTCAGTTTCATGAAAAACTGTGAAATTCTCTGAATTTCAGCTTCAAAAGGCCAAGAACAATAATAGTAACAAAATAAACATTATCTTCTGTAAGTTATTAAAATCAAGTTTCCCAAAGTTCTTCTTACTTTGTTGGACTAAATTAAGGTCCAACATGAAAATAATGGAAGCACTAAAGACATTCTTAGGGGTTTATGTAGCATGGCTGTTTGCTGTTCCCTGCAGACCTTCTTTCCAGAATTGCAGCATTTTTTGGATATCTGCATATGGTGGCTGGTGTCAGATATCTATCTACCTGGTACCTGAAGTATCTACCTGTGCCTTTTGTTTATTTGGGACATCCATATAAACCTTCTCCTCATCCCACTTTATGATTCTCAGGTAACATTTAAGAACATAAAAATCTACAGAGCCAGAATTTCTTTGTCATATTTAGCTGTGTTTAGCCAATAGGCCTAAGAGTAATGACACAGACACAAAACTTGATAATATCAGCCTTGTCTCCTTAACAAACTATTTTAACAAATCATCAAACAACATTGTTACATGCACATTGTTTATTGGGAAAAAAAAGTTTTTCTAATAGAATGTAGCTCTAAGGTTCAGTTGGAATAAACATGAGCTAAGAAAGCCACATAAATAAAATGTCTTTCTCAGAAAATAACAGCAAAGCATGTCACCAAAGAGAAATGAGATCATAAGGCAGAGATACAGAACCCAAAAGTTATAAGAATTTTAATATTACCTATAAGTGGATGCATGAAATAAAGTCTTTAGAGACTAAGAACATAGGAAAGAACTGAAGAAATTAGTAGCAAAGCCTAAAACAAAATTAAGTGTTCTCTATCTGCACTAAAGGTAAGATTACTGAGGCTCCTAGAAACATGGCAACGAGTAAGACAGTCCCTTGGGGCTCAGGCTGCAGATCAAAGCAGGAAAGGAAGTTGAGCAGGTCTGTTCTGGCATCCCTGCACTCTGAGAGAAGCCATATGCCGTGTTTGTGAAGGTTTTGCTCTGGTATGGGAAAACAAAATATTCCTGCCGGAATATATGCCTGACTAAGCAGTGGACATTTGGGGAGATTGTTTGTTTGTTTTTTTTCCTGACTTATCTGTCATTTTGGAGCACAGAATACACCTTTATGCATTGCATTCTGTTGCATTTGCAGTAGGACTACCTGTGGAAGAAAAAGGTGAGAAGCATTGAGAAAGGCTGGTGGTAATATAAAGGAAAGAGAACAGCTTCAAAAACATTGTTTTTATAATGAAATATGACCTTTTTGAGTAATTCCCTTCCCCAGTCCTTCTCCCATCTTCTTTGTATAAACTATCAGACTTGTCTAGCAATCAGGCCAAAAAAAAAAAAAACTGTTATCTACAGAAGAAAGATTTTAGGACTTGTATCACTCTTTCTCCTACCTGTTTTGTCATGAGTTCATTAGCCTCTGTTTCAGCCATCCAGCATGACCAGCACAAGTGTCTTAACTGTCTCCTTTGCCAGTTATACTAAAAGCCTGAGTGTCTCTGCTCTGATGCATTAGGTCTTGGAACAAACAATTCTAAAACCATTACCTCAAACCATTACCCTGGGAAAAAAAAGCTATGTATTTTACTGAAGAATCACAGGAAGATTAGCAACAAATGTCTCTACCTAAAATGTGCTGTTTACATTTCAGCTCTATTTTATTGATTACCAGGAGTCTGTCCATTTTCCTTAATCCCTCTTGCTTTCTACTGACTTCTCCAAGCTTCAGAAACAATTTAATTACAATAATTAACCAAGGAAAAGAAAACCTTGTGGACTTGATTGCTGTCCAGTCGTGGGTGCTGAGCTATGTGAAGTACCCTGGCTACAAATCTCTGATGTAAATTTAGTTGCCTTTGTTGTTTGCACAGCATTTTTACTAAGTAATCTCACTCAGAAAACAAGTGTCTGTTCAAACAAATTCTGCAGCTGTGTGATGTTGCAGACCTTTCAGAGTCATGGAAAATCATCCTGCTAACGTGTTCCTGGATTCATTCTCATGTCAGTGGCATCAAAACAGACTCTTTTCCATGCCTGTAACAGTTTCTCCACAGCCAACACACAATACTGTTTGTTCTAGATTTTTATTGCTGATCTTCTCCCTTGTGCACTATTTGCTAGGGTGTAAATTGCTGGGATGAGTATGTTTTGCCATCAGTGTTCAGTTGCATGCACTGAAATGCAGTTCTCAAATAGCTTCCAAAGACCTTTACTACAAATGCCATGGAGCTGTTCCACTTATTTCTTTAGCTATGTTCTCATGTTCCTAAATTCATACAGACTGCTAATTGTTCAAAAGACTCTATGCATATATAGGTCAACAGATTGGAAGTCCTGGAGCAGACTGCTACGCATGCCAGATTTTGCAGCTCTATTGCAGCTCTATATATCTCTGACCTCCCAAGCTATTAGTTACTGTAACAATCCTTGACGGCTACAGATTCTTCACTACTATTTCTAGAGAATTATTATAGAAACAGGAAGAAAGACACAAATTAGATGGATTTTTGTTACCTGCATACAATTATTTTTTACTTTTTCAGTGATAAATGCAGAGGGGCAAAGAGTCAGATAATTGCTAGCAATCACACAGAGAAGTGTATGGAAGCTTCTTTGTCAGCACAGTTGGAACTGTGGTCCTCTGTGAACTGTAGAGAGACTTTGGTATGATACATTTGTAGAAACCTGGGTCTTGACATGAAAATCTACCTTTTAAACAGACATTTGTAGCAATAACAAAACAATTATAATCTTTTTTACAGATCTCTCACAGTAGGAATATACTTTACATTTCATTCACTGGACTTTTTACCTTCACTGAAGTAAATTCCTAATTAAGATGATTGCAAGAAAAGTGAGGCCTCCTCCAAACAGTTGCTATGGGGACTAAACTAAAATCTTTAGCTCAGTCTTCAGGAATTCTTAGCAATCCAGAAGCTAACCAGTCACTTATTTTCTAAACTCACTTTTGTAAATAATAGAAGTGCCTTCAGAAGGAAAATATTTGTATGTTGTACACTATAACCCTAGCATCAGATAACTCTTTTTTTTTGCTTGTGTGCTTTTTTTGTTTGTTTGTTTGGATCATTTTTGTAGTTTTATTCTGTTTGCAAAATACATGAATCATGAAATAGATTTAATATGTTGTTAGTATTTTAGTATTAGTATTTTTAGTAAATCAATATGCCAGAATTTTGGATCTGCAGTTTGTTAAGGTGTCAAAAGGAACTCTAACCAACTTCTAATTAGAATATATTTGTACTTTTTTCTTCACACAAATTTTGAAAAAAGAATCTAACATAATCAAAGAGGTTTGCAAAATGTCCTTTGCTTATTGTGCTTGTTGTAACCGGTGGTTAGGAAAGCTGTCAGAGCACATACAGTTAAAATCAACTACAGTTACACTGTTTCCTTTTGCGGGAATGGTAGGAGTAGATGGTACACATGGAGAAGCAGCACTGTGATTTGTCAACTATACTTACTGGGCATCACTCATGCAGGAACATTATACAGCTATTCTTGGCTGGCGGACCTGACTGCACTGCTACCTCCGATACAGCTGCCGGAGCACCACCATGCAGAAGGGAGTGAAACACTGTCAAGCACCTTCTGGAGAAGAGTCTGGCATTGTGGAGCACCATGGGAGAGGGACGTGCTGCATCCTGAGCTGTGGGAAAATCCTCTCACACTCAGACTTTTTGCTACTCATTCTAGGGGAAACAATGAGATCATCAAGGGAAACTTTGAATGGACCAAGCAGCTTTAGCAGCTGGGGTGAGCGGCACAGGAGTGGATGCATCCTGCAGACCAGCATCTGTCTGCATGGCCGATCGCACAGGCAGAGTGTTGGCTTTTATAACCAGGGAATAAGAACAGCTGAGAGATGTGAGATCCATCTGACAAAAGAGGGCAGAAACATCTTTGCCAACAGTCTGCTAACTTAGTGAGGAGGATTTTAAACTGGATGTATCAGCCATGGTGCCCAGAGCCCAAAGGGAAGTGGATGAAGGAAAAATAGAGAGGAAACACTGACAGCACGGGGCTGTCTCTCTCACTCCACCTTAGAAAGTGGTGCTACTGGAGCCTACCTCAAGTGTCTGTACACAAATGCATGCACATGAGAAATAAGTAGGAGGCATTAGAGTCCACACACTGTCAGAGATCTGTGACATCACTGGAAATATTGAGATGTGGTGACACAGCAGAATCTGTGGGAATGCAGTATCAGTCACTGCTAGGGAAGGTAACGATCAGTGAATACTTCAGTCATTTGTATATGTACAAATCAACAGGATGAGACAAGATGCATTCCTGTGTGGTCTTGTAGATACCATCACAAAGCCACTCTTAATAATCTTTGAAAGGTGATAGCAATAACTGAAGGTTCCTGACAAGTGGAAAGAAGGCATTTATCATACTTATCCTCAAGAAGGGCAAGGGTGAAAGTCAGGAAGACACAGGCTTGCTCAGCCTAATCTTATGAAGATTGTGGACTAAGTCCTCTGGGAAGCCATTGTTAAGAACATGGAAAAGAAGAAAGTTGTTGGGAAAACTGAGTATGAAATTACCCAGGATAAATCATGCCTGACTAACCTAATAGCTTTCTATGAGGAGGTGACTGGGTTAATACAATATGTTTTAGTAGATACCTTCATAGTATTTTAACTTGCACAGAGGGGAGGGAGTAAAAATGTTTCAGTAACAAGAGGTTAATACTCTATATTCTATGTTTAGAAGACAGAGGATTTGTGTAATTATGGAAACCTAATAATTCTCAAATAAGAATATGAAAATAAACAGCCTAACTCTGAGATGCAAGAAAAAATGGATTGTCTTCCAGAACTTGATTTGGATCTGTTCTGAATTTGGGCCCTATGACTTTGGGATCAGCTGACTGTTCAGACAGGAATGTTGGAAATACTGATGTCCGTAGTTTGAATTTCATTTCTATCCTATCCTGGTTCATATGAGGATTTCTGAATTTACATGTTTCTTCATTTCTTAAGAACTGTAGAACATCAGGCACCAATCAAATACCTGTCAAATCTCTGAAAGCCAGGCTTAGTTTGTCTGTAAACATACATTTTCTTGAGTTTTACAGCAAGTATTTTGTTCAATAAATTCAAGGTATTTTAAAAAATCTGTATTCATGGGAAGGAATATGTAGTTGAAAATTACAAACAGTTCAGTGAAAGACTATGAAATAACCCCGAAGAGTTTTTAAATATCTGTAATTACCTTATTATCTCTGTGCCCTGAAAATACAATAGTAGTGTTTTAAGGATACTGATGTCATCTCTTCTTGAAATACTCCAGTTATACAAATTTATTCTTCACTTTACACATTTTTTCTGGATTTTAACACTAATCTCTTAGGATACTATACAGGACTCTTATGCTATCTACAGGGTATCAGCAGGACCTACACAGGTTAGTTTGTACATTACCAAGCATGGTTTTATTACTATCAGCATCAGGACCACAGAGGACAGCCATCTTCAAGACTCATTCATACATAATGGGAATTTCTGAAGACATTTTCTTCTGGAAAATGCTCATCCTGAATATTGTATATTTTTGTTATTTTGTCTAAAATTTTACCTCACTGGTAACAGTTTCGTGAAGGAGGACACATTTGTTTCTTGGTGGTCATATTTTTTTGCCACACCCATGTGGTGGTTTTACCCTGCTGGGCAGCTGAACTCCACCACAACTGCTCTCTCACTCCCCCTCCTCAAAGGAAGAGGGTGAGAAGAAAAAAACTCACAGGTTGAGATANGGTTGATCGGAAGGACAGACGTCTTCGCAACGAGAGCCCCCCCATTCTTCCCCTTCCCTTTCCCAGCTTTTATTGCTGAGTGTGACATCATATGGTATGGAATACCCCTTTGGTTGGTTCAGGTCAGCTGCCCTGGCCATGTCCCCTCCCCACCTCTTGCCCACCCCCACCTACTGGCTTTGGGGGGTCTGGAGAGAGTCCTGGTGCTGTGCCAGCACTGCTCGGCAGTAGCCAAAACACTGGTGTGATACCAGCGCTGTTCTAGCTACAAGGGCTGCTGCAGGGAAAGTTAACTCTATCCCGGCCAGACCCAGTACAACCCATAAAAATGAACTGTAAGACACAGTCACAACCATCTTCTCCAAAGCCAGATAAAGTTATTTTCATTCAATATTCTTCTTCAAATAATTTGTAAACATTTTTTCTTCTTCAGTTCTCTGTCAAAAGCTGTTATGTTTGTATACTAGAAAAGGTTAAGTTAAATTAAATAACTAAATAATTCATTGCCATTTTGGATTGTTATGTAAATCATGACAATTTATTTGAATTTTCTCTTAAACTAAGAAATGGAAACTTAAAAACACACACCTTTAAAGAACCGAAACCTGTGTAACAGCTCTCACAAAGGGAAAAACATATAAATAAATTAAGCAGAAACACTTGCTTATAGTATACAAAAATCCATTCTTTAGTATTCAAGTTATGGATATCTCTATCAGTTTTACACATATTATTTTCCATTCACTAAGATGTGCCATACATTTATCTTTCCACACAGGTAAATGAGTACTGAGTCTGTGAGGTCCAGAGAAGAGGTACACCTTCCTTTCATCTTAAGTTTTAATGAATAAAAAACAAAAGCTAACAATCTCATTGCTTCCAGTCTACTTCTTTGTTGAAAATGTTGAATTAGTGAAAACCAAACACAATAACTAAATAGTATACCAACCCATGAGTGTCCTGTGTTTGGACACTTCCATCAGTTTCTCTTCAGCAGAACTTTTGTGGAATAAAAAATATACTTTAGAACTTGTTACTTGGCCAAGTGTTCTTTTAGTTGAAAATCTTCCTTTGTTACTGCCAAATGGGGACATTTCAAGTGTTATTTGCAGTTTAAAATAAACGTTTTTAACACATGTAAACTATAAAGTTGATTTACAGTTAAACAGTTAATATACTGTACTTGGCAATGAATCCTGGCTGCTTATAAAGTAGCCATAAATTTAAGAGTTTTTTTATGATGTAATGTTATCTACTTATTGACAGTTTATCTTGTTAAAAGTCTTATCGAGAAACAAGAATCTCACATTGCTGTTAGTATAATATTTTTTCCCCTTTTTGAAGTGCAAAAGATTCTGGAATCCTTTGCTGAAGACTAGAACCAGGTGATTTTCCATGTGAGAATATACATATTCCTCACCCATGGTCCGTGAATGGTATTCAGTGTTGACTGGAAGAAGGATTGCTGATGGTGATTTTGAATGACTGGCCAACTGCTCTATTCCTTAATATCAAAGTTCCATTGGGCATGTTTTTTTCCTAGAGGCAATTTCTTGAAATTGTCACAACAAAAGGCAGGCATCCAGGACAGGTGTCCTGGATTTAAATCCTGGATTTAACGCATGTGCAGCTTTGGTCTGAGGGTTAACCTGACTTGGAAATGAAACTAAGAATAAACAATCTGGAAAACGGGGTGTGGGGTGGGGGTGGGGTAGGAAGCTCTTTCAGTAATGGGCACATAGAAGACACAATACCTTCTGCTCCACAGAATAGCATACTTTAACATTTGGCCTCATCAGAGAGGAAAGTAATAGGGCCTCAGAAATACGAGGATTGGAAAGAACCTTCTTAAAAAAATCATGTGATTTATTACCAGGTGATGTTTCTGGAAGAACAGAACTTAATGAGACTACATCCATTTCTTTTTTTCTTTGCCTTGTTAAGATCAAGTGCTTGATGCAGTTATTGTTTATGAAGCCTACTAGGCACATTGACTTTAAAAGAAAAAATAGTCAAATATTTTTTCTCTTCTACTCTTTCATGTGCTTGAAATAAATCATTAATTGCCACGAGTGTGCAACAGTCAGACTGGCATGCTCCAGAGGGAAGATGTTGATAGTAAACCAAGTTGTAAAGCACTCTGAAAGGTTAGGTCCTATCTGAGGAACACCATGCCAGAAGGTCTTAGATTGTTGTATTTAGATAGAAGCATAGTAGCTCTCCAGCTAATATCTTCCCCAGCCATTGGCACAAAGCAGGTGTGCTCACCACCAGCTCTGGAAAGTTCATCTGTACCCTCCTGCTCAGTTCTAAATTAGCCACACTTGCCAGGATTTACTTCACTCATTTTAGGAGCAACTTTTCAAACTCGACCGGCATGTCTTTGGTTTGAGAATACTATATTTAAATACCATCAGACAAAAGCCAAGAAACTTTTTTGTTGTTAATGAAATCTTTGCTGAGAGCAATATTGTTTTTACTGCAGTGCCTGTTCACAGATTTAGCAAACAGAGATGACAAGCTAAAGCAGCAAGCAAAGAGATGTAGGATTTCCCTGAATCATGGTGAAGTGATTCATTGGATGCCTTCCTTCTCCTTTTCCTCGTCACAGTACAAGTTACTCAGAACAGGTTATGTAAAAGGGGAGATGATGCGCTCTGATATGCCAACAAATTGGAACATGTTGATAAGGAGCAAAGGGAGAGACCATAAATAAATTATGTAAATCACAAGAAATATTTATGAAAGGAACAAGAATGAATTCTCATGCTACTTGAAACAAAAGTATACCATACATTTTATCAAGGTAATCCTCTGCATCTAATATGATGCTTTCTTCTGTACTTATACATTTCTGAGTGGCTGTTATAAAGAAGTCAAACCACTGAAGTTATTTGATGGTCTAGCTTTTTGCCAAATCACACGAATAGTTCCTGAAAAGTTTGACTCTCTAGCCTGCAAATCTCTTCTTAATTTTTCCCAGCCTAAGAGTCTAATTTCTTTGATTTTAAAATTCATGCATTATCTGAATGGAACCCAGCTGTATCTCCCAACAAATATCTTCCTCATGACCCCTTGGTTTGTACCAAGCAAAGGCACACATTTCATTATATATCTTATATTGTATCATTCTACAAATTATGTTGCTTTTTGTTTTGTTTTGTTTTTGTGTTTTGTTTTTGTTTGTTTTTGTTTTGTTTTGTTTTGTTTTGTTTTCCTATATGACACATGGTATTGTGTGAAGTCATTACAGATGGAAAAAGAATTTAGAAAAACCCTCCTTCTTTTCTCTTCTTTCCAGGTCTCTGGCTTGTCTATTGTGATTTCACAAACAGCAACACTTTTATATGACTGCTACTGAGACAGACATGCTGATGAATAAATATGGTAAAAAGATCTACCAGAAAGAATATATAGCAAATGTCTCAAAGCATAATTGCTTTCATACATATTATGTGCAAAGGATACAGCAACACTATAATCATTAAAACATGAGAACGAGAAAAAAATATATTTTTCAAATTTTAGATCCTCATCCTATTTACTTAAAAAGATGGATCAAATATAGACTAGCTTTGCTGATGGCAGGAGACTGTTGTTGACTTACATCTGATAAGGATGTGACACAGAAATGAGAATCAGATTATGTATTATATTGAGGTTGCTCGCCTAGATAAGAATAAATATGACAGTTCAATAAATGTATTGTGGAGAAGAGAAGGAAGAGAAAATTGAAGAGAAGAAATGTATTTCTTCTCTTCAGGGACAAGTTAGTGAGGTAGCCTTGATCAAGCACTGGCATTCTCATAGTAAACTGAATAGCAGTATTTTCCCCTTGAGCTGCAGTTTATATTTCATACACTGTCATGGGCAAAATAAGAGCTAGCAAAGCAATTAGGATAGTGGAAGAGTAAAGTGTAACTTTCCTTCCCTGCAAAGAGGCATTTACAAATATCATGCTAACTTTCTAACCTAGTGAAGGAAAAAATAAAATAAAATAAAATAAAATAAAATAAAATAAAATAGCAAACAAAATAAAAATAAAAATAAAAATAAAAATAAAAATAAAAATAAAAATAAAAATAAAAATAAAAATAAAAATAAAAATAAAATAGTTATCAGCCACAGAATCAAGAAATACTTACTTGCCAAGTGCAGGCTACAGATTTGGTTGTGCAACTGTCTTTGTCAGATTCCACTTCAGTTTTAATAACACTTGAAAGACTGCTATTCTATCTCATGACGAATATTATCACACCAGATAATAAAAAAGAATCGGTATTTCCCATAAAATGTAGGTACATTTTGTATACATCATCTTAAATGTGACTATTTTTGCATTGAATGAAGTTCTGAATTTAAAAAAAAAAAAAAACAACTCACTATATGGAACAGAAACAATCAAGACTTGTTTGGGTTTACAGACAGAAAACATATTTTCTGATGCATAAATGAAGTTCTTGTGATAGTCTTATAAGATCTGAGTTTAAAGAAGACTAGCTGTAGGGAATTCATACTGAAAGGATAGATGATATGTACTATATGTCATTACATTTTTGTAAGTTCTAGTCTTCTGTTTGTTTGTGTGTGTTTTTTTTTCCCCTTTTCTTCATTCTCTATAAATATATGAATTAACATTTTTATTCTCTTAGTTCATGGAGACCAACTAAGCTGTGGTCTGCAATGCCAGATAATGTGTAAATGACCACAATTTTCCAAGGCCCTCACCATATAGAAACTCTCATTTTCTCACTGTGAAAGTTCCTGACCAAAAGAGATACCAGTTCTACAAAAAGGTGAGCAGACAGAGGTGGGGAAAAGGAAGACAAGCTAAGAGAAGCAATAGATGCATGTGAACAGGTCTTGTCCAACAGTAGCCCAAAACAGAACCTTCCTCCTGCTCTCTTGTTTTATGTTTGATTTTCTTGTGTTCTGTCTGCTGGGGCAGAAATATGTTCATTTTTCTGTTTGGAAAGCATCTATCACATATGGATCACATATGGCTTACCAGTTTTGTCTATGAATTACCATCTAACATGATAATAAACTGTTAATGCACTCCATAGTTGTCTATGTTTTAAGCTATCATTTACTATGACTGCATGTAGGAATTCCATTCAACCATCAATTTCTTAAGTACAGTTATTATGAAGAAGAATTACGTTGGCTTAAGTGCTTTTTTTATAGTCCATCTACTTTTCTCCATAATTATGGCTACAGCTTTTAAACTAAGAAGTCAGCAGTTGGAACTTGGAAATGGAAACACAGAAGCCTTGGGGACAACTGTACTGTGCAAATTGGGAAGGTCAGGCTGTTTTCTTGATTAACAGCTCATTTGTTCCAAGTAGTGATGTAACAGCTGCTTGTCAAGGTTTGTTAGGAGGTAAATAAATATTCCAGCTGACAAATTATTGTCTAATAAACCAGCATATTTACATGGAAACCCAAAGGGATTACAAGCAAATCATCTAGGAATCATACAGGCAATTGTATTTCTATGAAATATATATGGAAGCCATATGTATCATTTCTTTTATTTAAGAGGACAAAGAGCTTGGTGGTAAAGGAACAGGACTGGAAATGAACAGAAAAGTTAATTGCCTTCCTTTCTTCATTTGAGAACTGAAAGGCAGATTAGAAAGAAAAAAAAAATACATCAAAATGGAGGGGAAAAAATGCATAGTCAAACAGTTCCCATGTCCATGGGCATGAGTTGGCTGAAGCTACACAGTCAGACTCTTGGCCTCTAAACCATTGTGGCAGTGGGCAAACTGCCTTTTGGGAACAGCCCCTCCCTGTGCCAACTCCCAAAGCAGAGAAGGGGTTGAGAGAGAGGTGTCTGCCTCACCAGGGCATCTGTATAAGTAGGTACGGGTACTCTTGAGGTATGGGTATGGGTACTCTTGAGAGGGTATGTGTAGTCAAGCCTGAGAGACCAGGGTTGTCCCCTGCTTCCTTCTGCCTCATGGCAACAGCAGCACTGGTCACCTCAGCTTGGACCCCTTGTCTCCCGTGGGAAGTCAAGGTCCTGTGTGAGCTAAAGTCCTGCACAACCATGGTAAGTAACTATATCAGTAGAAGTATGTATATCTGGATATCAAAGAGACTCTTTCATTCCTTTTCAAAATTGAATTATTTTCTGCCTAAGACACTGTGGCACCAGCCATACAGACTGTTTTTGAGGGTACAACTCATTGCTCACATGGTGTTTTTTAAGCAGACCTGAGCTCAGCTGCATGGAACAGACCACTGAACTCTGGTATGTTTCAATTCCCAAGTTGAGGAGAGGAGGCAAAGGTTATGTGAATAAGATTTAACATATGCAAGTTAAAAACAAATAGTATTGCATAAAAGAGCATGTGAAAGAGAGGAAACTGTGGCGTGGTTAAAGAAAATATGCTGTTTACAGAGAGGTGCATGTTCCTGTTGGTAATACACATAGTAGGCATGGAAACAAACAGCTAACAGTGCAGAATAAGACATTTCAAAGTGAAGCACTATGTACATAATAACGATATTGCCCGGGGCTTAGAATATTCCTTAGCCTCATTGTTTCAGCAGAAAAGAGGACAGCATCCCAATGAAGAGATTGACTTCCATTTTCAAGAAGTAGAAATGGCATGTTTAATGGCTTTTATCAATGGGTAAGAACAGAAAGCAACATAACTGAAATTATGGAAAGCCAACAAAAGTCCAGAGCAATAATTTTGAAAGAGGTTCTGTACTGAAGACAACAGAACAGGATTAGGAACATTTTTGCTAGTTGCTTAAAATGAATAAAGGGGATTTAAATTTAAGGCAAAGACAGGCATACAAAACAACAGTTTTTATGTGTTGAGTAAGTTATGTGTTTCAATAAGATAGCTGAGCGGTAGTCGAAGCTATATATAGTCAGGAAAATCCTGTAAGAGCACCACATGTATTTATTTCTATTATAGTGGTATGTAGGAATCTCAGCTACCCTGGGGACATATACCTGAAGTCCTACATGCCTGCACAGTACAAGACTTATATATTCCAATTATACTCCAATATTTAGCAGCCTGATATAAAGACAGCAAGTATGAAGGCCCGGGGAGAATAATGGTAAGATTTTCAAGAGAATTCAAGCACAACTGAGTCTTACAGAAATATATTTCCAAAAGTGAAACTTTGGAAACAAGTGAATTTTAAATAACCAGAATTTTAGGCAGAAATTTTAATACAAACTCAGCAGAGAGCAAGAGAATATCTGAGGGTAGGTAAAGGGTACTTTGTAGAGGAACTTCTTTTTTGCAGGTCACTAAAGACCAGTATTCTATCCAAACACACATTATGCAGACATAGACAGCTCAGCATCCCTGTAGATTTGAAAGGAACTTCTAAGTGTACAGCTGATGGCAGAATATGGCCTTTTGTTCAAAATCTCAGTTACTGCTACCTACAATTGCAAGGTCACTTAGACAGTAGGCCAAGTCATCTGCATGTGGAGCCACTGCAGACCAGTAATTGTGAAGCTCCAGCTAGGTTGTTGCTATCAAGCAGGGCAAGTTACCTTGGACTCAGTCTGAACCAGCATTCCTACATGATGTCTGGCTACTGTTCTCCAGAACCAGCTCACATCTGCCTAAAACATACCACAAACACATACCTGTGGTTTCATCTCTGACCTTACTGATCTGTGGTATTTTCTTTTAAGAAACAATTGAGAACGACTGTCATGTTACATTGCAGAAAAGTGCTTTTCTGCAAGTGTTATTTTCTTCTTATTGTCCCCGTATTTGGCTGATGAGGTCCCCCAAAGTCACTCTGCAGCACAACGCGGAAGCCTGTTGTGCAAACTAAGCTTCTTATCTCAGCATTGGTCAAACAATTCCACTAATGAAAGTTTTCCTTGATTGTCTACCAAGTCTTTCCAAAGACAAGCTACTGTTTGGTTGCTTTAGAAATATATTAAAAATAAACTACTAAATGTTTTCATATATAAATAAAGTAAAATATAAAAATGAATTTGTGCTTTTTACAAATGTTTTTTTTCTCCATAAACAGTTAATACACATCTTCTAATAGTTTCTCTTTTTTATTGTTAACCTTTGACCAAAGCTGATAGAAAGCAAATGCCTCCTGGAACTGAAGTTGCGTGCCCTTGGCAAGAAGTGTGTATGGCAAAGAAAAGCGCGTGAGGCTGTCTCAACAGCAGGAGGCTGGTTCATAAGCTAAGAGTTTCCACAAGCTGCTGGTTCAAAATCACCCCTGTCCCACAAAGGCCTCAGCTGTCTGCCTCCCCTCCCTTGCCTCTGCCTCATTTTCTTCCTCCTCACCACCCACAGCCCAATGATCACAGACTCCTCCTGGCGATCCTGCACAGAAAGCAGGTGGGAAATGGAAAATAAAGTGAAAGAAGAATAAGAAGTACCTCTTAGGTCAAGCTGTGCTAAGGGAGATTCCTTTAACTAGAATATAAACGGCTTCAGTGCAAGCAGTTACATACTTTTAAAATATAAATAGAATAAAATGGTAAAAGTTTTATTGGTTACCCCTATTACACAGCATGGCCAGTGATAAACTCCGTTCGATAAAATTGCAGTGCCTTCTATCAAGAAGAGCAAATCTGAGTCTAATTTTTACCCATTATAATATCATAGGCAGTGTTCCAGCAGAGTGCTTGTCTGCAGGAGAAGGAAGCTCTATCAAGTTTTGAAGGACATTAATACAATGACTGCAAGGCAGCAGTGGGCAGCATAAAGAAAATGTCATAGTACCCTACAGGGCCAAGGCAAGCACAGTCTCTCAGAGCACCAACAAGGAGAACACAGAGACCCAGAATAGTCCAGGATGACAAGTCTTTATACAAATATATTTGAATTTATTGTAAAACTTCAGCTTGTGTAAGGACTCCCAGAATATGTTTCTTAGGAACCTTTACATAACACAATATACTAGAAATAGATATCCAGCATGTTAGGAATTAATGCCATCCTTAACTCCTCTCTTCTTCACCTGCTTACTGCTCATAGGAAGAACACCTGGAAAAAAGAAAAAACAGGAGAAGGAGGATGCTAGGGCAAAGACTGAGGTCTGCACGTGGCTTTGAGCAGGCCTTAGTCTATGGATTCATTCCTGTAATTTGCTTGGCATTTAGTTATTTAGTTATGATATTCTGATGATGATCACTGTCACCTTATTGCAAAAGAGTCATTCTCTTCTGCATACCAGCAGCAGCCAAAATCATCCAAGTCCCTGACAATTTTATCTCTGCTCCAGCAGGGTCACACAAAAAGCAAGGCATGAAGCTATGTGTGTCATGAAAAATTACTTGCATAACTCAGAAATTCATAAAACTTGGACACAGCTGTATTGCATTTCCCAAGGCCTGCTGAAACTTCATCTTGTTTCTTCCAACCTGTTCATCCTCATTGTACACATCTGCAGGGACACTGATTGAGAAGCCAAGTCCACTGAAGACCATTATACAATATTAACAACATTTAGAATGGCATATACAATGCACAATACTTGGTGTTGCGAAAAAAAAATAGGTAATCCTATTTCAATGGGATGTTATTAGTGCTTTTTAAATTAATGTACAGTTCTTTACAATATGAGAAACAAGTTCATATGAAACACTATTAAATGATACAATATATAACGTTAATATTTTGTAGAATAACTTGTATAACAAACTTGATTTGTTGCCTCTAACCCAACTGCTGAAATTTTGTTAGCTCAATACACATAATTTCTCATAAAATATCTTGCATAACCTAAGCAAAGCTGACTCAACATTTACTGAATCACAAAGGCAATTTAGTTATGGAGAAACAGAGAAGTTCTGTTGGGAATACTGGCAGTCTGAGGGGTATAAATGCTGTATAAGCCTTCACCAGCATCTGCTCTCAATAGTTATTTGTTAGAGAATGTGCATGAGATTGTGTTACCCTACTGAGCCATATATAAAATCTAATTTTACATTTTTCAGTAAAATTCCATGGTTCAGGGTGAAGTTTTACGTCATTGTAAATCTGGGGGAAAAAAGAGC
>VXAA01006202.1:102052-122879 GCA_013399115.1 Anseranas semipalmata | reverse complement strand
GACCTTATCGCTCTCTACAGGTACCTTAAAGGAGGCTGTAGCAAGGTGGGGGTTGATCTCTTATCCCAAGCAACAAGCAACAGGACAAGAGGAAATGGTCTCGAGTTGCACCAGGGGAGGTTTGGGTTGGATATTAGGAAAAACTTCTTTACTGAAAGGATTGTGAGGCATTGGAACAGGCTGCCCAGAGAAGTGGTTGAGTCACCATCCCTGGAGGTATTCAAAAGACATGTAGATGTGGTGCTTAGGGACATGGTTTAGTGGTAGACTTGGCAGTGTTGTGTTAACGGTTGAACTTGATGATCTCAGAGGTCTTTTCCAACATAAATGATTCTATGATTCTATGACATAGCAAGAGGCATTCAGATATGGAAGTATTTTTCATACTTTAATGAAGAATTACTCTATCTTTGGGTGGGGGTGGGTGGGTTTTTTTGTTTGATTGGGTGGTTGGTTTTTGTTTGTTTGTTATACAGGAGCACTGTAAAAGAAAACTCTGATGCCCAATATCTTAAAATATTTTCTTACTGCCCAAGGTATGTATTTTTTTCCTTCCTGTCTAATTTTTGTCTGATTTTTGATTTTTTAACTCTTCAAGGTTGTAAGCATGTGAAATTTTCTGCTTCTTAGTATGTAAGATTATGGCTATTACTTAATTTTCTGTGCTTTTACAAATGCCTACTTCTCATGCTTACCCCAAGGCAGCAGTTTTGCATGTCCTGCAAATCTCTGGCAAGAACAGGATGCAATTTTAGGATTAACAGATAGTTAGCAAATAACAATAGTCCCTAACATAGTCACTAACAAGGACAGTGGAAGGGAGTGTTTTGGGCATTTAATTCATATGTTAAATAGTTGATCTGTATTATTTATATGTTTTAAGGGATTTCAAACAGAAGCCAATGATGTGTAACCATCTGTGACATAATTAAGCAGTTGTAGAATTAATATATTTCCTCCTGTACATTTTACGAGATCTTACAAAGACAAGGGAAAAAGTCTTCACTGTGGACATCATATCATTTGGGAAGGGAGAAGTCAGCTAGCTCTCTAATTCAATTGACTTTCTAAGCAAGAATGTAAAACAGATGAGAAATATATTTTCCAGAAACCTTTTTCCATACCAAAGGAAATCAACTAATCAAACTAAAAAGAAGTTGTGTATACTTTCTGATAAGTACAAAGCAATAACCACAGTTACATGATCATACATTTTGCTAAATCATAACCTAGCTCCTAGTGTACACTGGAAGTTGATGTGTTTTCAACAGCAATGAGATAATCATTAGATATGAAAAGGAAAGAAAAGTTCAGAGTAAAGGCATTTGATGCTGAAAAATCTCTCTCAAGAAAACATAGCAAGTAATCCTTGCTATGTAATGACCAAGCTATGCCTAAAAAAAATCATAAGTAAGAGATAAATAAAGTGTTGCAAGTACATTCTTACCCACTGTGTCAATGATTTTGTTCCTGTTTTTTTTCTGTAACTTTCTCACCAGACCTGTAATAGAAAACTAAGTCTTTGCTCGTTAGTTCTTTAATTTTGTCTGTTAAAAGCAAACTTGAAAAGTTTTACAAGTTAAATGGTACTCTGTTTCTCCAGAAATAACATGTTCAAAGAAGGTATTATATACACACAAGTCATTCACGTGTCTGAAACATGGCACAAGCTTAGGTTTCACCGAAGGTCATCTGTCTTTCCCACCAAGTCTCTAGGCTCAGTTTGAGCACTGGTAGCTGACAGGATTCAGGGAGAAATTCTCCCCACATTGAGCAAACACCAGCGCCCTGCTGGCAAGGATGAATTAGTCATGAGACAATTTAGCATAATCCCAAATTGCCACAGAAGGCCTGTTTAAGTTATTCATACACCACTACTACATACTAATCTTTTGGGAATGTATTTTTGATGCTCTTCAGGCGGAGATGGCACTGTGCCTGACACAAAGATCCACAGAAGACACCTGCAGATGTGTCAAAAACAACCAGTGTGTTTGACTAAATCATTCTTACACCTAAAAATAAAACCAAATCCAAAAATCAAACTTTGAACAAAAATTCAACTCTACAGAGGTCTAAAACTTGTAGGATGCAAGGGCACATGTGGGGAAAACATGATGTGTTTGGGAGGATAGCATTACAGTAATATACATTTCCACCGATTGCAAGCAGAAAGGTTGAACACATTGCAGCAGTAGTAAAATGCTGAATGATTTAGCAGAAAGTCAAAATGAAATATAAGAAGTAGGCCAAGAAAATAGAAGTAGTTTCTAACGGTAGTTAGAAATTCTACACTGGATACTACAGAAAGGAAAATGTTAATGAAAGAGGAAATGCCTTGGCTCTAGTCAAGCATTGCTGACTTTAAAGTGAACACTCCAATGTGAACTTTGGGCATTTCTGATGCGTGATTTAAGTTAAATCATTTATTAAATACATAAAATTGGCTGAGAATTTCTTGAAGTCCTAAGTAGTCATAAGTATACGTGAGTGCTTGGGTTTATAAAAAATAATAATAATAATAAAAAAATTCTATTCTATATTCTATTTAAGTTGAGTTTCAGAAGTAAATTCTAGTTAAAGAAGGAAATTTAAAAAAATTGCTAGTTTGACACATCAGGTGAAGTTTCTTTATTGTGCTTTATTTTCTGTCCTATCATCTGATGATATTTTCCTGCTGTGGGATTTACCATATATATTTTGTATTGTCTAATATTTTAAAAAATAAATCCATCTGGACGAAGTCAGATTGTCCTGCAGATGTTGAAATCCAGTCTTGTTTGAAAGTAGCTACACAGAATGTAAATGTTATTTGTAAAAACTCTTTTTTTCGTAAAGAACCAAACTGTATTGTTTTGCATTTGTGCACAACTATTGCACTTTATTTTGTTTATAATCACTTGCAACTGACATTGACACAGGACCATATGGCTAAGCACTTGTTTCGGTTTGTCTTACTTAGTTTAAATATTAGCCTGACTTAAAACCTGCAACATAAGTAAGGTCTGCAAGGGCTATTTTAATTAATTTTATTAGCCAGATATAAAAGACTTTCCACTAAAAATAAGTGGTTCCAAAAAAAAAAAAAACACAGAATAACCAGTATAATAATTGTTGTTGTTTTTCCCTTCTAACTGCAAGAAAAGAAACAAAAAAAAAGTGTACTTTACAAGCATTTTCTGGATTATTAGTTAATTAAATTATCTGTGTAATAGTCTGGTTTCTCTGTACAGCTGTATCTGCCAATATTTTTAGGTGTGACTTCATTGTTATGGTGTATGTTTGCATCTTTCCACATTTTGGAAATCAAACTTTAAGTTAAGTTAATTTAAGGTTAAGTTACCTTAAATTCAGAATCTGGCATTTCTAATCTCTTTAAAAACTCTGTTCTTCTTTCCACTTTTCTTACTATTGTTGAGCCACTTTTAGCTAAAACTGATGATCTTGTTTGATACTAGTCTGCTATTGGCTTTCTTTAGAGTACTAATATTAGGCTTATTTGTTATTCCCTGTATTTGTCAAGTTTTTACTTTAGGTTTAAAACCTTGTCACAATTAATGGTTAGAATACTCACTTCACCTATCACTGTGTGTCTTACACATTCTTTCCTTGATATCCCTTGGAAGCTATCCACTTGTTTATTCAGCACTCACCCTCACATGGATGTTACTGTACTGCAACTTTGGGTTTGCAATGTATTCATTTTATCCTGGCTGCCATTTAAAGTGTCACTATAAATGAAAAAAAAAAAAAAAAAAGTGAGACTTGCATTTCTCAGAAATTGCTTTTCATCAGTGGAGCTGATTAAATATTTTGCCATAGGAAAATGTTAGCTTATTGAAACTATATTGCAAGGAAAAGATCATCTGATTTAGAAAAAAAAGAAAAAACATCTTGGGAAAAACGTCATGCCACCTTCCTGGAATGGTATATTTCTCATATTTGTTTTAAGTTTACTGCTATGTTAAATAAATATTTAGCTTTTTTTTTTTTTCTTAAAAATCAGAATTTCTTGTTAATCTTGGCGTTTCCTACTGAATGGAAATTCTGAGACCTGGGCAGCTGCATTTATGAGCCATCTTCACAGCAGACATCAGGTGAGAACCCCTTAGAGAGAGCTGCAGATTTGTATTCCTGTTCAGTTGTAGAAAAGTAAGTGTCCAAGAGCAGAGACTGATCTGGCAGACTGCTAGTAATGGATTTATCATTTCTCAAACAAGTGGATACATTCAATGTTTTCACTTTCCACAAGAAGTCCAAAGTGGGTGTGAAAACCATTTATTTTCTGTTAAAAGGCATTTCTTACAGAATTGCTTAATTCCTGCTGTAATACTGTTTTCCTTCAGTAGAGCAGTTTTTGGAGTGTTCTGATTGGCAAATGATTTTTGAAGCGATATAGATCTTGTTCTTGATTTCACAGCAATCTTCAGTCTTTTCGTAGGTGTGTAACTATCTGCTAAGAATTCAAAGCAATGGAAAGACAGTTTTTTGAATTTAAAAAAAAAAAGAATAAATCCCAGTTCTCTTTGTTTTTGTTAACACTGAAAGGGATTTAACAAAGCTAAAAGTAAAGAATATCTAAGAGGTGGACAGAACATTGTTATAGAGTCAGTTGAATTTGGAACTTCTGTTCTACAACAAATTCAAAAGAATTTAAAAAATAAATGTTCTTTTGAGTAAGAGTGCAATCTACACATTTTGTGGTCATCCCAGGAAAAAGACATTGTAAAATAACAATCATAATATTTAAAACATAAATATATATATAAGTGTAAGTGTAAAAGAAATGTAAGGTCATGTTCACTGCAGGAATCATTATTAGCTGTCTTCCTTGCCACTGAAAGACACTTGAGGTCAGTGCTGGAAAAGTGGGCACAGATTCCTGGAGGACTTCTCAACTAACATTTCAGCTTTGACAGTAAGGCCATTTTCTAGGCAAGGGTTCTAGACAAGACAGCAGGAGAATTATTTTTTGCTTAGTCTCCATCAGCAGAGTTTTCTGAGTTTTGTCTATTTAATCTATCTTGTTCCAGATAAATTTTGTTTTCCAGCAAAATGGAACTTCATAAATAAATAAATAAATAATAAAAAGAATCCTGACATTCTCATGTTAAGGAAAAAGTGGCAAATTTGACTTTGATGATCCATCTGAATCAGGGCCTTATGTGATAACACTCCACTTTACAGAGCTGCTCATATGTTTGTTAAAAGGGCAGGTGGGAAGTGCAGGCAACCTAGGCTCATCTACGTGGAAGTTGCTTACAAGGACAGTACAGTTGACCAATAAGGCAAACCCATCAAAATGTGTTATTAAACTCTGCTATTAAAAAGCACAGCCTGAACCCACAACTGTCACTGTTTTCTCTTCTGAGTCCCTTTCCTCTCTTGCCTTACGCAGTTGTTATGAAAGTAGGTTACTCCAGAAGATCACTCACCACTGCCAAGTGGACATCATGTAGAGGTACCCTAGGCACTCTCAGCAGAGCTTCGAAGCTTTCTTCATTGTGATAACTTCTCAACCTTGGAAAGGAAACCTCAACAACCATGAAAATTCTTGCTCTGAGAGGCTCCGAGCCAGAGAGGCCCTTGGACATGCTGACTAAACCCTTGTAGGCTTCCCAAGTTGGAGATAGTTTGCAATTGAAAGGCCAGAGAAGCTCTGAACCTGAAAGTCCTGCACTGCCAAACAGATCATAACCTTCATGAAAAGATGGTTAGGAAGCCAGATATGGCAATAGCTCAGGATCCCCAGCAACCTGCCAGTTAAGCTGGCAGAACAGCACATTTTTGTTTCCATGCAAATGTATTTCATCTTCAACACTTCTGTCAAACTTTTCATATTCAAAAAAATACACTTTTCTGTCAATGACCCTTTTCATCAACAAATTTTTTGGTTTTAATAAGAAGAATGTAACCTTCTGTCACTGTTGTTTGTTAGAAGGATTAGAAATATGCAATGATTTATATTTGAAAAAAAAAAATCCTTTTCTTTTGTTTTTCATAGAGACTGACACTGGAATTCACTCCATAGCAATTACCACAGTATCTCAGAAAATGTATTTGCTTCTAGGTGCATAAGACAATCCAAGGAGCATACAAGTTGACCAACTCAAAAGTCTGTGCTGAGACTGGATAAACATGGTAGCAATAGCTTTGCTCTTGAATGCATCAGTTTTTGGGTGTTTTTTTCAGACTTATTAATAAATCTTCTGTACATATGTTGTCATCTCTACTCAAAGAAGGCAGGGCTTCCTATACTACAATTCAGCAGAATTCCTGTTCCTTAATTCAGAAACATGATTTTCTGACCTCACTAAATTACCTGGAAAGCTTTCTGGAAATTTGTCATTTCACAGACTCTGAATTTGAAAATGTTGTTCCACATTTGAAAAAGTTTGAATTTGAAAAGTTTGAAAAGTTTTTTCAAATTTGAATTTGAAAAGTTGTATCCAAAACTTAGTGGATGTGCAAACAACCTGACCACTGAACATAAAGATACATGAATTTCAGTACAGCTAGTGTGAGTGAAGTTTCACTGTTATACTTTGTATAAACTTCTTAGCACAGTCATGTTTTTTCTATGTTCTTAATAACTTACATACTTGAGTCTTCAGAAATAACACACGGAAAAGTTAATAATACTGCAGAATAATCCTTATCAGACTAGAATTTTTGTAACATTTTTAGATAAACAGTATTTTCAAACATCCCAGAATTAATATTTATTTGTTTTGATTTTAATTTTGCTTGTTTACTTATTACTAAAAATATTTTTTCTTTAAAAAAGGATCAGATCTTTCAGACATTTTTTTTCTCTTAGTTGCTCATGTCAAGCCCACAAGGCTGAGTCTTGGACATACCAATCATTCTGTGGCAAAAATCTAATGTCATCATAAATCTGGGTTTATGACTTCATGATTGAAAGCAACAAAAGAAAAAAACGATGTTGTGAAAGCACTGACAAGATCACAGAAATTCAGTGGCTGAATAAACTTTCCTGTTACGCTCTATATACTATAGCATTCTTTCAAAAGAATACATTTGACTCATGATATTTCTTAAAGTCTGCATTTACAGTACTGTAGATAGACCACTTTTATTTTCTAAACAAAACATGTTCTCACCACGTGTATTATCAAAGGGAATGAAGGAGATTGCTTTTATTATACTGATCACTGTTATCACAAGTAAACTTTTGGATCCAAGCTTTGCCTTGGTTTTCATGCTTAAAACCATTCCACTGAAGCCATTGGAACCAATTGCTATTTACACCCTTCATTATTAAATTTAACACAAATTTGGTGGCCTTGTCTAACTTGCAAAAATAAAATAAAATAAAATAAAGCAAAACTCTACCCTGCCTGCATGGGTCACATTTGTGCACCTTGAGTGTAATTCATGTAGCATGTTTGCAATGGGGGTTCAAATTGAAATTGCTAACAGGCTCACTGCTCAAGCCATTGACTTTATCTGTTTTTCTTGTTTTGTTTTGTTTTGTTTTTTCCCCTTTTAAATTCCTTTCTCAAGCTCTTGCTTTTGTTTTAAGTATTTCTTAATGTAAACACCATGAGTTTGTACATAGGTCTGTCTCCATGGACATTGCCACTGAGTAATGAGAAAAGGGAAGCATTTTTTTTTTCTTGTGGAAGGACACCTGAGCTGTGGTTATACCAATAAATTAATCAAGGACATGGCATGGGTCTGACTGTAACAAATTGTCCATATTATGTAATTCTTAGCACATATGGTTTTTGCCTGTACTATCCAGCAGTGTCCCCAGTAATGTGTGAGTACAGTTAAGAGGATAATGTAGGGCAGAGACTGTGGTTAGTAACCCATGCTCCTGATCCCTGGCAGCGTGGTTAGCATAACCACAAGCAATAAGGCAAATATCCATAACATGTAATATAATATGTAAGCAGGCTGTTAACGTATTCCCCTGCCCACTTCTCTCTCCACCTCTCTGGCACCAGAGTGTGAGGACACCCATTGTCATGGTGATAAAGAGCATTAGTATTACCAAGACCCAGTGCTGAGCCACCAAGGGCACCGACTGACAGGGAGACTGGGCCCATCAGCGTTATCATTCCCAGGTGCTGGGTTGCCAGGAGATGGTGACACCCATCCTGGAACAGGGAAGTGTAACAGCACAGGGAGCACTGTCTATAAAATCAAGCAGCTACAAGCCCTAAGTGGGACTTAGACCTGAACTGCTGCTGCACAGCGAATCCTGTGATCCCCCCGTGGCCAGGGATGCCTTCACCATCGTCTTCTTCCTCTGAGGAGAGACTGAGTGACTCATGTTCTTTTATGTAAAGCCTGAGTCTAGGTTATGATTGTATCGTGCACTGACTGATAAGAATTTGACCTGATCTGCAGAGGGTCCATCCAGGTGACTGAAAAGCCTGTGTATCTATGCTGATTGTTAATTCCTTTTTTATGTAATAATAAATCTCTAATTATAACCACAAGTCTGTGGCCAGTCCTCATTCTGCCAAGGGTTCCTACAGAACGTGCCTGTCCTCCGCAGTGTTGGGTGACAGACTGTTCCCAAACAGAGTATAGATAAGGCTACCTTATACTGTCGGGCAACAAGAAAGGGGAGAGCTAACTCTATGGCTGTACCTGGTGCCATGCCACTTGCACTGGGAGCCAGAATACAAGATATTTACTCATAAACAGCCCTGGATGCTTGAGCATTGCCTGAGAGAGCAAGGGATACTCTGGAGAGTCAAGATAGGTGGTACAGGATAGCGTGTCTTTTAACAGATAGCTATATTTCTTGGAAAGAAATCTGAAAATGGGCTCTTCAGTACCAGACATGTCTCTGGGTATCTACCCCTGTGTGCACAGGCACCAGGTCAGATCAAAAACTTCTGTGGGAAGGAAAGCAGGAAGAGGAGGTCACAGCCTGAGGAAATACTGTAAGGAAGGATGCTTGAGCTGACTGCAGGAAGGAGTAATTGATTATGCCTACACTGCTGTGAATCTAGCTTTGGTGGTGCCAGAACCACCAGAAGTGCCAGACCAATCATTATAAATTGTTTCAAATCAACACTGCTCTAGCTTGCTACCACTAGAGTGGACTGAGCACATCATTATAGAATAACATTTTTACTGGTTTTCACCTGAGTCATAAGGAACTCCTCTGGCCCCAAGAAATTAAATCCTTTGTCTTCTTTTAGAGCTCAAATTCCTGGAAATAATGTCAACACTTTTTTCTAGAATGGCAATGAGGATTTGTGTTTCCAGAGCTGAAGCATTCATGAGGAAATCTGAGGGCTGTATAGGATAAGAGACAAATCTGGCACACGCTTACTCATATTACCTTTGACAAACTCAAGATAAATATCCCTTGAACTGAAGTCAGTTCAGAGAGAAATGTTTAGCTAATTTCCCAAAAGAATCACAGAAGTGAACTAACATACATGCAGGGTACTATGGAAATTAATTGTTTGTCAGTACATGTTTATTTACGTTATATAAATGTAACCTTATAAGTATCAAGCAAGAACTATGTAACTTAGGGAACTCCCAAACCCGGACTGTAGCCCTCATTCTAAACCCAGTAATAGTCAGAGACTGAAACTCTTCAGTAAACATGACACAAAGCATCAGCTGTCCTTTACAGCTGCCTTCTTAATCTCTAGATATGCAGCATCCAGCATTTAACTGTCTTCCTGAGTCTGTAGATTCCCAAACACTAGCCCTAACCAGAAAGCTGATCTTAACTGTGATCATGAAGAAAAATGAAACAAAAAAAAAATAGTGCAAAGTATTGGCCTAAAACAACTCTGTCTTTTTTCTTTATTCTGAAGGCAAGGAACCAGATATAGAAATCGGTTCATCAGTCATTACATACCCCCAGATAACTTTACCCTTAAAAGTTATTCTAGCCAAGGGAACCACCCATACAGCACAGGAAACATAAGCTGCTGACCACACTTGACTCCAGATTTCTCTTTAGTCTTCTCTCTGAGGGCTTCTCAGTATTAAGGACAAAACTAGGCTCCAATTTTAGATTTGCAAGCCCCCGACGTAAGAATAACTATGACAGAAAAAGAACTATATAAAATTTTAAAAAAGTGTTGACAGCAGGCTCCAGCTCTATTCCAAACTCTTGTGTCAGAATAGAATTAACTGACTTCTTCAAGCTTTTGTATTACCAAATCCTAATCCAAACATAACCTTAACTCTCCTGCCAAGTCCAGGTCAGGGGTGTGAGAGAGAGACAAGGTCTGTAAGGTCCAGGAATCCATGTCCACAGCCAAGGACAACAGCAGTCCTCTCTTGAGTAATACTTCTCAGGGGCTGGAGACCTGTGCAGTCTTTCAGTTTCTGGTAGATAATTAGGGATGGATTACAGGCACTGCAAATGCAGCTATGACTTCTGCTCTTAGTGATGGCTGGATTTTCTTCTGCAGCAACAGCATGCTCTTGCAGCAAATTCAGCATGGATGTGGAGAGGCGGGTGCAGGCGCGGGTCCTTATGGAGAACACATGGGAAATTCACAGGCATATGTGGTGTACGGTGTGTTAAAGGACTGGTGTGAAAGAATGAGAGTGGATACAATACGCGCCACAGGCAAACTAAGACCATACGTAGAGATCCACATATGGTGACTTCAGATGAGAATTTAGATATGGATAATTGTAGGCATTGCATGTTATTATAAATAGCTCTTTCTCCACTGAGTTTTTTTCCTGAGGAAGCTATTGTAATCATCTTTAGCCTAACCTGCCTTTATATAACTATAACAGTGATGTGTCATATTATTAACAAAAAGGTTTGAATGAAAGAATGAACAAACATTTTGAATGAATCTTAAATAACTAAAATTATCTGATAATTGGTGAATTATATACAAAACTGTAATTTGAAAATACCACTTAAAAGAGTGAACATAACAACACCCAATCAGTGGAAAAACTTCTCATTTTGGGGAAAATCTGATGGAATGTGGCTAGAAATTAAGGTATGAATTGTTCTCAGTGGGAAATAAAGTAATGAAAAACACAGCACAATTTCTACAGAGTTGTGGCTTTGTGTAAACATATTATCATTAAAAGATCATCATTCATTTTTCTTCCTTGGGTAGCCATATAGGAGTCAACAATCAGTATTTCCAAAAAGAAACAGTTGTCCCATATAAATAACTTTGTAAAAGAAAAATGCTCTGTACAGCAAAACTATGAGCAACAGGGTGGGGGCCCAGGGCAAAGGAAGCATTAAGTAGGTATTGCCTCTGTAAGAATTATGCTCCTTGGGATCAAGAGAAAGGAAGACCTACTCAAGAATATTTAAAATATATTTCAGTAAATATTGAATATTTTCTTGGTGTATGCAGCATAATTGAAAGAAGGAAGGGCAGGCTGACCTTGATTTTGTGCTTTATTTGAGTTTTATTTATGTCTTTTGGGGATATCAAGCAGGAAAGTGTTGCAATATGGAGGAACGAAATACAATTTTCATATGAACTATTGCACCAGTATTAGATATGTGCTATTGCATCTGCAAATCTTCTAGAACTGCAGATGATATAAAGATCTATCACACAGCCTGTCATAATATTTTCTTGGTATGCTCTGTGCCTTAAGAGCAATTGAGGTGAAGAGAGAAGTCCTACAGACCATTAACTGGGTCTGATAGTAATTTAAGCCCACTTCCATTGGCCCGCCTCCTGCAAGATGTTACAGATTCTGTCTGGGCCCTTTACTAACTCCTTTCTGAAACTGTAGTGCCCAAGATGTCTGCAGATTGAAAGGTGTTTTAAGATGTAAACCATGTTAATGATTTCTGACCATGATAAAGGTAATGTTTAGAAAGATTTACTGGTACACTTTTGATCAGCCAATGAATTATTTTACTGGTTAAATACCAGAGAAGTGTAGCAGAGTATGTAGGCACATATATTAGAGAGCAAATTCCAATGAAAGAAGTGAACGACAAAGGAAAGGGAGCTCCCATTCTCCCGCCTGCACTCCTTGACAAAAATAACTACTCCCTGCAACAACATCTCAGGTTCGTTACCAACATGAATGCTAAGCATTCAAAAACAACAGAAGAGGAATTAAGTTTCAGCATTATATAAGTGTTGGACTCCGTGCTAAACCATAAGGCACACAGCTGCTAGGTCACAACCTCCTCATATGTATTCTGTGCTGAATTACAAAACAATTAAGCGAGAAAGCAAAAATGAGCTATCCTCCAAGTTCAGGAGGGGCAAGTCACCGAGGCTGACAGCTGTCTGACATAGCCTACCATAAAGAATTCATGGGACGACTTTCATCTCTTATCACTGAGGTATCGCAGAATCACAGAATGACCGAGGTTGGAAGGGACCTCTGGAAGTCACCCGGTCCAAACCTCCTGCTCAAGCAGGGCCACCTAAAGCCAGCTGCCCAGGACCAGGTCCAGACAGCTTTTGAATATCCCCAAGGAGGGAGGCTCCACCTCCTCCTCAAGATCCTCATGGCAGCTGGTGTACGGGCTGGATCCGCAGACAGCGTGATGGGCTGAAAAACACTTGAAAGACAAGGCAGTCATTGGTCATAGCCGACATGGGGTCACAAGGGGAAAGTCCTGCTTAAGTAACTGAATTTCCTTTTAGAACAAGGTTACCCACCTAGCTGACTAAGGGAAGCCAGTGGACGTGATGTTTTTTTGTATTTGTTTGTATTTCAACACTGCTTCTCGCAGCATCCTTCCAGACAACATGTTCAGCGTATAGCTCGACAGATACACAATACTGTGGGTGAACAAGTGGCTGATGGGTCAGGCTCAGAGGGTTTTAGGAAATGGGGTTACATCAGGCTGGCAGCCAGACACTAGTGGGGTTCCCCAGGGCTCCATTTTAGGGGCATTTCTCTTCAACATTTTATAAATGATCTGGATGCAGGACTCAAATGGATACAAAGTAAGTTTGCAGACAATGTGAAGTTAAGAGGAGCCGTTGACTTCCTCAAGGGCAGAGAAGCCTTGCAGAAAGATCTTGACAAATTAGAGGGCTGGGCAACCACCAACCACATGAAATTTAGCGAGACAGATTCTGCACCTGGGATGGGGCAAATCTGCATAGACAGTCAGATATATGCAGATGTACAGACTGGGGGACAAGAGGCTGGAGAAGAGCCCCATGGAAAGGGAACTGGGATTTCTGGTCGATGGCAAGTTGAACATCATTCAGCAATGTGCTGACTGGCAGCCCAAAGGGCCAACCAGATCCCGGGGTACTCTAAACACAGCACTGCTAGCCGGTCGAGGGAATTGATTGTCCCACTCTACTCTGTGCTGGTGCAGCCTCACCTGTAGCATTGTGTGCAGTTTTGGGCGTCACAATATGAGGATATAAAACCACATTGCAGCCTACAGCTTCCTCACGAGGGGGAGCAGAGGGGCAGGTGCTGATCTCTGCTCTTTGGTAACCATTAACAGGATCTGAAAGAATGGCATGTAGCTGCATCAGGGGAGGTCCAGACTAGATATTAGGAGGTGGTGTATGGACACTGGAACAGGCTCCCCAGGGAAATGGTCCCAGCACCAAGCCTGCTGGAGTTCAAGAAATGTTTGGACAAAACTCTCAGACATATGGTTTGATTTTTGGATGGTCCCGTGTGGAGCCAGGAGTTTTACTCAATGATCTTTGTGTGTACCTTCTAACTCAGGATATTCTCTGATTCTCTGATTCTGTTGCAGCAAATAGCCATTTCAAACAGCTAATTAATATGTGCTGAGGAGCTGGGAATTAGGTAAGTGAAATGAAGAAGGACACAATCAAGGAATGTCAGTTACCTTCATGTGATTTATAAAAGGGGAACATGTCAACAAGGAACATGTTCTCCCAGAGTCTATCATCAGAAAACAGATTACATATAGGAAACTACAGCTGTGTCTATATACTGCTAAAGTGTTAAGAAAATTGTACAACTTCCTCAAGAGTTAGGCTGAAAATGCTGAACTACTTGTACTGTTGGGACTCAATCGCCATGTTAGCATCCAGAATGAAATAGAATGGAAGGACTCTGATACAGCTCATGGTATCATGGGACTGTGGCATCACAAAGCAGGAGCTTTCCATCAATGTGATAAGTGGGAAGTAATAGATTAATGGTGATCAAACTGTATGTGCTTGAAGAAGAAAGCCTGGTTACAGAACTTGTCATATGTGGCTTTCTTTGTGGATTTTCCTTGACAGAATTTTTACAGACTTGTGAAAAGACATTGTCTATGACTTTCCAACACCTAATCCTCCCATCAAAAAAAAAAAAAAATCAATTTCAAAATCAATTCCAGCAGTTCTAAAGCCATTTTTTTTCTCCATTTTAGTACCCCGAAGAACTTAAAAAAAAAAAAACACCATTATTTTAGTTATTTTTTTAATTAGTAAAGTTCCAGATGGTTAAATCATAAGAAAAATACATGCTAGTTTTACATTGTCTAAAGGTGGTTTTAATTAAATGAGTAATCTATTGCAATTTACATTTCATACCAGGAATATACTAAAAGGATACACACCTTTTTTTTCACTTGTGAATATCATGCCAGAATATTTTTCTACAGTGAGACCAAGATCCAGAAAGACATTTAGGCATGTAACTCCTATTTCACAACCACAGGGTTTTGCTTATGAAGCACTTCAAAGATTTTGTCTTCTATTCAGGGTCCTTCTATATAGGACCCTGACACCCTTTTGGCATTTCAGCTTTACCTAAAGATATCACACGATGCACATTCACATGTAAGATGGGTCCTGCTCTGTTCACTGTTAGGTCTCTTTCTAGTAACTCAGTTTCCTACAGAGAAAGAAATGTTAGAAGATATATGAAAAGACACAACTGTATTTTTTGTGTTGAGACTAATTATTTTTCAATTTTACATGTACATTTCACTACAAAAATACTAAAGTAATGATTATAAATGCAGACTACTAGAAATGTAGAATGAAAATGAAAATCTTTCAATGGTATTTCACTTCTTTACAAAGACTTTAAAAAGAAAATGAAAATGACTAAAGTGAGTAACTTCACCAGATTTTTATTGCACAGCGTTCAATGTGTCCAAAATCACAAAGACATTCTGGCATGTCTACCTGGGTAATTGTATAGCTTCATGTAAAACTTTTTTGGATGTACTGCCAGTGTTTGAAGAGATCTTTAGAAATACATATACATGCAGAAGTGATTTTTACAAATATTTAAAAATATAACATTGCAGAATTACTGGGTGCAGTAGGCTTTTTTAAAGACATTTCTCAATGAGAACTATTCATTCAAGCCCAATTAAATTTTACAACATGGGATTTGGACCAAAAGCATCCTTGGTTCTAAATTTTGAAGGAAAACATAAGAGAAACATAGTTTTGCATGACTAAAGTCTATCTCATGCTGCATCATCTAATAAAGTACATTCTAATGGGAATGTCATTTTGTATAGATCAATGTAATATTTGCTGAAACGCTGTTGGTTCTATAACATTTTGGGTTATACCTTTATCTGGGGGGATACATAATTTCACCACGTTTGTGATCCCTCCTGCTTCTTTGTCTGTTGTTGCACAGTTAATATGAAGGATCAAGTTATCTGTGAGTGCAAGCTCATTGAGGATTTCATGTCAAAGATCAGTGCTTTTAAAGCAGTATAGAGTATCTGTGTTGTGAATTCTGTCCGTGGATTATCACAGTGAAACAATAGAGTAATATTGCATTAGTAAATGTAGCTATCTACATGTGAGTAATGTTCAGAGAGTGAAGTACAAAAAATATTTTGTTTGACCATCTCCTCTTTCTCTGCCCATGCACCAGGGATTTGGCTGTCCTGGCTGTCAGCACTAAAGCAAAGTCTTGTGGCCTTTTTTTTTAAATTGGTTGGAAACAGAAGTGCTGAGGTACTAACAGGCCAACTCCTGTTCTTACCCCTGCCATCAGAGTGGTTCCAAAGAGTGTTTATCAATACAGTGATAGGCACTTAAAATATATAAACAAATATGTATATATAAAACATTAGTAGACTTTTGCTACTTTAACCTTAATTATATACTAAACTCGGGCTCTACCTAGGAAAAGATCATATACAGAGACATACAGTTGTTTCTGAAGTATTAATTCTCTTTGTGGTGGGCAAGGCTGATGGATCCAACTCACATAACTTTACTTTATAACTATTCTCAAATATCAGGCACATGAGGAAGGAGATCCTAGAGGGCAACGCCCTTCTTTGAATTGTGGTTTGTTACACTTCTGATCATTCATTCTGTAATGCTATGTGGTGTTCAACATTTGCTGGAACTGTATCATTTCCATGGCCATCACAGACTTCTTGAGCTAATGAGCATTGTGCTTCTCTGACAACAGCCCCAAAATAATAATCATAATAATAAAAATTCTTGTTTCATGATTTCTGAAGCACAAAAAAAGATGGCATAGGGAGTTCAAGTAACGTGGAAAAGAAGGTGTATTCTGAATCTACCATACACAGAGAATAATATGTACCCTTTTAAGGAATTTAGCAAATTAAACTGCTGTTTTTTGAAGTCTTGCTGCTGCTAAAGAAATCCTTCCATACAGGTATGGGAAGAATCACAGGATGGTTGAGGTTGAAAGGGACCTCTGGAGGTCATCTTATCCAACCTCCCTGTTTACGCAAGGTCACCTAAAGATGGTTGCCCAGTGTTGTTGGTTAACCCCAGTAGACAGCTAAGCACCACACATCCATTCACTCACTCCCTTCTGTGTCCCTCAAGTGGCTTGGGGGAATGGGAAAAGTAGAGTAAAAGTAAGTAAAAATTGTGGGCCAAGACAGAAATTGTTTAATAAATGAAAGAGAACTGGAAGAGAGAAATAAACCAGAACAAAGTACAAAGGTAATCACTCACTACCTCCCACAGATAGACCGATGCCCAGCCAGTTCCTGAGCAAAAAAGACGGCTAAACCCAAACCACCACACCCAACACCCTTTTACCCTTTTATTGCTGAAAAAGGCATTATATGGTATGGAATATTTCTTTGGTTAGTTTAGGTCATCTGCCTGCTTGTGTCCTCTTCCAACCTCTTGCGCACCCCCCCTCCAACCTACTCACTGGCTGGGCAGTGTGAGAAGCAAAGAAGGTCTTGATGTTGGGCAAGCACTGCTCAACCATACCTAGAATACTGGAGTGTTACAAGCATTGTTTTGGTCACAAATCTAAAACACAGCACCATATGAGCTGCTATGAAGAAAATTAACTCCATTTCAGCCAGACCCAGTACAGACAGGATGTTCTATGTCCAGACGATCATGAGCATGCACCAAGTCCATGTTCAATGAAAGTGCATTGTAATCACGTTCCTTAAACATGATTTTGTTGAGTGAGGTAAAATATGAGTAAAACTACTACCTCACATCATATGAATCCCGGAGAAAAGACACACGCCAAGTAAATACTCAGCAATTTTCAATGGATTTCCTCAGTATATCAAAAGCTTGGAACATAATAACAGTTACATGCTATGAAAGAAGAGAAAATTGAAGAAATGTATTTAAAAAAAAATACTTAATAGTCAAACCATAGAGAAATAAGAAATAACAGCCTTGGTACCAAATAACAAGTTGAGCAAAGCAAAATGAACTCAATTTTTTGGATACAGTTAAAAATTAGAGAAATTAAACTTTTATCTTAATGAGATATCTAATAAGCAAATTAACATATTGACCAAAGTGCTGTAAAAAAAGGTATAACAAATAGCCAAGACATAACCTTTTGATGAGCAAAGGAAGCATCAGTGACATTTTCTATACAAATCACCTCAACTTAAAACATCTAAAATATATGTGAAAATTTCACTTTTGGGACAAGATGACGTGGTCTACTTTTCCCTATCAATTGTGCCCTGTGTCCCCTGGGTACAGTGCTGAGCCGAGGCCAGTCTGGGACTTGGGCCCATGGGTGTGCTTGGCTGGTTGGGGCCCATGACTGGGCAGGGCATGGGCCTGCAGTCAAATCAAAGGCAGCCCTGCTGTGGCCTTGCTGGGCAGAGGCTGACAGCCCCGGGGGCTGACATGGGATCCTGGGCTGGTCGTACCCCTGGGGCCATGACAGGAGCTGTGGCAGCCTCACTTGCAAAAGGCTACAAGACTGAAATTTTGAAATTGAAAACTGAAATTTTGCTGTGAAGTGTTCTCGAAGAGGGGCAACTGCTCTTCAGTCAAGCCATAAGTTCTTAAAGTCACACAGCTGTAATATAGTTCTCCACCAAGGTTCAGAAGAAATTAAGGTACATTATAGATGCTCTCCTATCGCGAACACACATATAATGTCTGGCTGCGTATTGGAATTTGAGAATCTGAATGATGACCAGTAAACAAGTTTTCTTAGCTTTGTTTCAGATGTGTGAAATATATTCCCAAATTCTGAGATGGTCCCATCTGTACAAGGAATATATTTGGTATTTACTACTTACATCAAAGTCTTGCAAGAGATGACTGCTTGAAGCCAATTTAATTGACGTTGAACCTACTTTTGAATTATCTGCAAGCCCAAACCTTGCCTGAATATGAATATCTCTTACTCAGGAAATGTAGTAGGGCAAGAAATAGGACAAATGCACGTGGATCCACGGTTTACTGTTCTGAGCCATCTCTAGCTAGTAGAACACAAATAATCAAATGTCAATATTTTAGGCTCTAAAGGGCTGTAGGACTTTAAAGTATACCCTGTCTTTTACATAGTGTCAACATTTGTGTCCAAACAGCCTACTCTATAAAGTCAAAAACTCTTTTTTGCAAAGATATACATGTAGTCTTGGTCTCAGAGAAGTGAATGCAGACCCTTGAGCATAATGACTATAATTCCACTCAAAATGTTTACTGGATGAAAGCAGGGAAATGTTAGGGAGAATCCAGGAAATTTCTTGATATTCTCTTGAGAATACAGGAGTTTTCCTCCTGGTGTACATGTAAAAGAAAAAGAATTAACTCTGATGCATTGCAACTTGAACAAGTGAGCTTTACAGAAGAGTTGGATGAAAGCTTCTTTCCCTATACACCCACACCAGATATGGGCTTTTAACTGCTTTATAGTTTCACCATCTGGTAGAGCCTTATTTGTTGATAATGCTTTCCTGAGTTCTAATCAGATTGCAGTAAAATGACAGGCATGGAAACAACAAAAATGTTTTTTCTTATCATCTGTTCCATGGAGAACTTGTAGAAAGATAAATAGACATACAAACATGCTTTAAATTGCTTTGGAAATGGTAATTTGGAAAGTATTGTAGCTATTTCTTTCTGAACATGAATTAATCATGTTTCTAATGAATCAAAGGTCTCTAAAGCTGTGGCTCTTACTACACAGAAATTTTAAAATGTCTTCTTGTGATTTATTATCCAGAATATACTAAAGACAATTCTTGTTAATGAACAGAAATGTTTTATGTCATTGTGGCACTGCATTTGTGTAATACTTAGTAAATACTTGGGAACACCATAAACATTAACTTCTTGTTATCGTTCATCCAAACCTAGGATTAGTGTGATCGAAAACAGATGAATGAGGAAAACAGCTACTGTTTTAAATAGTTCACTTGTACATTTTCCAGACAGAAGACAAACTAGCTGTAAATCATTGTTGGTCAGTTTAATGTGGTTTTCAAAGTCTCATCAGTGTAAAACCAAAGTCTGGAATCATTAGAATGTAATATTTTCCATGGGTGTGGTGTTAAGTCAGCCGAAGGGATAGAGAAGCACACATTATATGCTGCTTTAAGCATCATTGCAGATGATTCCCATGTTTACTAGAATGTGAAGTTTGTGATTAGTTAAAAAGGTGATGATTGCTTCCTATTGAAAAGGACTTTATAAAATAGCTTACCCTGTACCATTAAGTACCATATTATCATGTATACTACATAGCTCTTCTGGAAAGAAGGTTGCTATATTTATGCAGGTGATACCTGAAAACTAATGAAAATCATTCTATTCTCCCTGCTGTTAGTTTAATGATGAGTTTAAGTATTCTGTATTATCACGAGATTAGTATCTTTTCCACAAAACAGCCTTTTTTGTGTTGTTTTGTTCTGGTTTTTTGTTTGTTTGTTTTTGTCTTTCTTGTACTAATTCATTGCCCAGTGATTTCATAAACCCATGATAATATTGTATTTTCTGCTGTATTGCAGGGGGTATCTCTCCTAAGTTCAGTTAAGCTTCAGGGATGGTAATTAACAGATTTCTCTTTGTCTGTCCAAACAAATGTTCATTCAACAGACCCAAGAAGCCACTTTTTTTTTTTACTATAATATCTATGGCAGACTCAGGAATCTCCTGTCAAACAGAAAAGTTTACATTTCCACACAGACTGACAACATTTGTATTAACTAGTTGATTTTCAGTGACCACAGAGATCCTTTCTTGGCCATTGAATCGTATAACCTGAAGTTTTGTGTGACATATTTCACTTGATCCTATGTGCTTCTGTACAGAAACTTTCATCATTCAGATGACTTTGATTAGTAATCATATCATTTCTTTACTCTGCTTTGGAAACTGAACTAAACTGACTGAGCAGATTTTCTAGAACTCAGATATGTCTTGTTCTGAATTGTTTCCCATTTCACGTGCTTGAAGACAATCACTGAGTTGCCATTTACTGAAGCTGTAGATCAATCTATCATAACTCTTAGATTGTCCAGGCTTCCAACCTCAGTACTCCTCAGTATGAAATAATAAAGTTATTTGTTTATTATTATTATTATTATTATTAACAATAATATTATATTAATAATATAGTAGTATTAATAATATAATATTATATTATATATAATATAATATTATAATAATAATAATAGTAATAGTAA
>VXAA01006202.1:81878-102043 GCA_013399115.1 Anseranas semipalmata | reverse complement strand
TAATAATAATAGTAATAGTAATAATAATATTTTAAGACTGTTTTGAAATTACGGATACGGGAAATTCAGATTTGAGTATCTAGCCTTCTGATGGATAGTATTAATAGCAAATTCTGCCAGATTCCCTTTTCTGTTTCACCAGAACAGCACTGAGAGTCTCTCTGGAAGTCAGCATACTTTTTCAACGAGCTCTCAGTTTCCTTTGAATGTGAGGTAAGTCCAGGTTCCACCCGTTAGGAGTTAACTTCATTCTCTACAGGGCATTATTTAAACCAGCTGCAGTAAAATGCATGTTGTTGCTCTGGATAGAATTAATTAAAAGTATGAAGTATTGAGTAAAGTTGTTGTTCTTTCTTTGCTCTTCACAGGGCAGTTTTGTTCTTGAGGGGTAAATAAATATTTTGGAGCAAAGACTCTTAACTGTCAAGAGCAGCATATTTACTTGCTTCACATTCAAATTCAGTCACTAGAGTAAGAGCACTTTTAAATCATATATTTTTCATGACAATATTTGTCTTTCCTTTAATCATTTCATTTTTTCGAGAAGACAGGTTATCAAATAGAATCAAACCTATATGACTATCATACCTATTAGCCATCTCTGTCTTTTTTTAAAGAGTATTCATCAATATAGAAGTCTCCAAGGAATGTGCAGAAGGCAGCAGATATATTTATGTGATAACTTTCCCAAATAGGATGTTGAATCTCAATTTCCCCTCAATTAGTGGTTTTATTATGCTGGAATATAGTCAAAATACCCACTTTAATACAATATTGACAGGGTGTTTACAAAAGTAAACATTGGTTTCCCTTTGCAGTCAACAGAGTGGATGAGAATTTAAAGCTGGGACTTTGTTCTGGATTATCTTCTGGGGGTAATCACTACTCAAGAATTAGGTTTTGTGAATGATCTCCAGTAGGCGATCATTAGGCTATCTGGCACATAAAAACATAAATAAGCCCTTACTGGATTAGAATAAACATTGTTTTAGCTCATTATCTTATCTCCAGCATCAGTCAATAGCTGCCTAGAAAAGACAAGAATGATGCAAACACGGATTGATGCTTCCATGAATATTCTCTCGGGAGCGACAAATTTGTCTCGATCAGGATCTTCCACTTTCATAAACTATATTTAGCAATATAGAAACATATTTTGATCATAGAGTTTTGTTCTACTACTCTGGGGAAAATCGTAAGTCCAGTAAACTCAATATGACTGACCTTTATGGAGCCAAGATTCTACCCCCTGCACCAGACTTTTGCCTGTCAGGAAGGCCCCTGCAAATTCCTCTGGTAAATAAGATAAAAAATGAAGATCAAGATTTTTTCATATGGCCCAAGTGCTGTCAAGGGGTTCTAACTTATATGACAATTAGACCCCTGATAAGCAATGGAAACAGTTAATAAAAATAAAAAAAAAAAATGGGAATAAGTGTTAAAGAAAACCTAAGGCATAGTTAATTTCAGAATAGGGAAGCAAAATCCATGCAAGTGCAAAAAGAAGATTATTTTTAACACATGATATTTAAAGGAAAACAACATATATTTAGTTAATTGAAGCAAAATTACAGTCAAGTTTCTGATGGATTTACTATTGTGTTTCTTTTCTAGAAGAACTTATTGTGAAGTGGTAGTAAAATTTAATACAAATTTTTGCAACTTAGTTCATATACTGTATCAGGATAAATAATGCTCTTACTGTGCAAGAAAGAAGTGTTAAAATTATTAATGGTCTTTAAGAATTTTACATGTGTTTTTTCAATATTTAAAAATGGGACCATTACAAATAATGTTTTATTATGCATATTCTGTCTTACATGAACATAAACTTTACACTAATTTAGCTACTTCCTATTTCAGTTTGCATGTGTAGCTCATTCTTGAAGTATCTGCATCTTTCTGGAGAAATGTAGCAGTTACTGACAACATTTGCATTACCCATTAGTACAGATGTTAAGCGTGGAAATGTAGATGGAAATAGCTGGTGCTCAGGACTGATGTCCACACTATACATGTTTCAGGAGATATTGCTTCAGACTAGTCCTAGTTCAGTCTGGGGTCCATCAGGGGTGGAAGTACATTAATTGGTCTCTTGGTGTGCGTTTTCCAGCTTAGTTTCAGCCAAAAGGAATCAAGTTTGCTTATTCTGAGACCATTCAGTGCATTCTGTGAAGAGTTTTGGAAGATTTCCTTCAAAGTTGTACCCTAAATGTAATTTAATTCACTGAAATCACAATGTAGACATAGCGTAGTAAACAAAATGAACTACACAACTGTTTTTTGATAAATTGAGTTTGTTCAGAAAGTTGGGTGAAATTAGCAGATCATCCTCATGTTGTGAAAAATATGTCAAGTATTTTAATAATCAGAAGTGGTAGGGGAAAGCAATTCAGTTTTGTTACTTCTCTGAGAGATGGAAAGTAAATGTCACTCCTATCTTTGAAAAGGGCCAGAAGGAGGACCCAAGGAACTACAGGCCAGAAATCTTCACCTTGATCCCTGGGAAGGTGATGGAGCAGTTAATCATGGAAACCATTTCCTGGCACATGAACAACAGGAAAATCATCAGGAGTAGTCAGCATGGATCCACGAATTAGAAATCATGCTTGACCAATTTGATAAGCTTCTATGATGAAATGACCAGCCTGATGGATGCAGGGGGAGCAGTGGATATTGTATTCCTGGACTTCAGTAAGGCCTTTCGACACTGTATCCCATAAGATCCTCATAGACAAGCTGTTAATACAAGGGCTGGATGGAAAGACAATGAAGTGGGTTGAAAACCAGCTGAATAACCAGGCCCCAAGAATGGTGATCAGTGATGCAAATTTTACTTGGATGTCAGTAACTAGAAGTGTACCCAGGGGCCGATACTGGGTACAGCCCTATTTAACATCTTCATTAACGATCTGGATGACGGGACAGCATGTACCCTTGGCAAGTTTACAGATGATACAAAACTGGGAGTTGTTGCTCATATGCCAGGAGGTTTTGCTGACATCCAGAGAGACCTTGACAGACTGGAAAGTGGGCTGACAAGAATCTCACAACGTTCAACAAGGAGAAGTGCAAAGTCCCACACTTGGGGAGGAACAACCTTATGTACCACTATATGCTGGGGGGCCACCCAGCAGGGAAGCAGTTTTGCAGAAAAGGACCAGGGGGTCCTGGTGGACACCAAATTGAACATGAGCCAGAAATGTGCCCTTGACACAAAGAAGGCCAATGGTATCCTCGGCTACATAAGGCAAAGTATTGGCAGCAGGTCAAGGGAGTTGATCCTTCCCCTCTACTCAGCATTGGTGAGGCCACAATAGGAGTACTGTGTCCAGTTCTGTACTGGGCTCCCCAGTACAAAAGCGACATGGAGCTAGTGGAGAGAGTCCAGTGAAGGATCATGAAGATGAATAAGGAACTGGAACATCTCTCCTATGAGGAGAAGAGAAGGCTCAGTGGGGAAGGCTCAGGTTATCACCAACATATATAAACAGCCAAAGGAAGGGTGCAAAGAGGATGGAGCCAGGCTTTTTTCAGTGGTACCCAGGACAGTGACAGGCAATGGGCACAAACTGGAACACAGGAAGTTTGGTCTGAACATCAGGAGACACTTCTTCACTGTGAGGGTGACCGAGCACTGGCACAGGTTGCCCAGAGAGGTTGTAGAGTGTCCCCCCTTGAAGATCTTCAAAAGCTGCCTGGACATGGTCTTGAGCAACCTACTCTAGGTGGTGGTGTTGAGCAGGGTTTTTTTCACCAGATGGCTTCCAGAGATCCCTTCCAACCTCAACCATTCTGTGATCATGTGAAGCACTCAAGGTAAGGAGCTGGTGTGAGGGTCCAGAATTGGCCAGATGAGAAGTTAGGGCACACACAAAATTTTCCATATTGCTTCTCAGCCAACTGAGGCATCATATTCACAGCTGTGAAATTATACTCCAAGGAAGAATCAGTTTAGACCATTCAAACACGCTTCAGATTTTCATCTGAAGCAGACTTTTTGTCTGATGAGTTAACAATGTAAAACATGAATATGCTTCTAGCTACAGGAGCTACACAGAAAAGTTTTTATATAAAGCATGTTTCCTTCTGTATTACTGAGATAGCTGCAGATGTACTGTATTAGTTAGTTATTAAGTAATTAATTTTGTCTAAAATTCAGAGGGGAAACATGTCAGACATATGAGTGTCAGTAGCATGTCCGAGCGGCCAATATTACCATTTCTTTTGCTCTTATTATACTAAGCATTCTGTGTAGGAACAGGATAATATTAAGAAAATACTCTCATAATATCAAAAAGAAAAGAAAAAAAAATTACAAGAATGTATATATTCCAAGCATATATATGATGTAAAAAATGATTATGTGGTAAGCTTTCATGTCATAAACCCTTGAGTAATTCTTAAAGAGGATATGTTGCTAAGAGGTCAAGTTTGCTACTCCAGCCTTACTTAACTTAATGAGTTCACATTAAGATATTATACTATGGACAAACGATGCTTCAAATTCAAGTTAGAATAATAGAATCAAAGAATATCCCGAGTTGGAAGGGACCTAGAAGGATCATTGAGTCCAATTCCTGGCTTCGTACAGGACTACTTAAAAGTCAGACCATAGGTCTGAGAGCATTGTCCAAATGCTTCTTGAACTCCAGCAGGCTCAGGTGCCGTGACCACTTCCCTGGGGAGCCTGTTCCAGTGTCCGTACAGCCTCTCAATGAAGAACCTCCTCCTAACATACAATCTGAATTTCACCTGATGCAGCTCCATGCCATTCCCTCAGATCCTATCACTGGTCACCAGAGAGCAGAGATCAGCACCTGCCCCTCCGCTCCCCCTCGTGAGGAAGCTGCAGACCTGATGAGATCTCCTCTCCCCTCAGCATCCTCTTTTCCAGGCTGAACAAACCAAGTGACCTCAGCCATGAGACACTCACTGGTGACTGGCTGCCAGCCTGATGTAACCCCATTTCCTAAAACCCTCTGAGCCTGACCCATCAGCCACTTGTTCACCCACAGTATTGTGTATCTGTCTAGCTATACGCTGAACATGTTGTCTGGAAGGATGCTGCGAGAAGCAGTGTTGAAATACAAACAAATACAAAAAAACATCACGTCCACTGGCTTCCCTTAGTCAGCTAGGTGGGTAACCTTGTTCTAAAAGGAAATTCAGTTACTTAAGCAGGACTTTCCCCTTGTGACCCCATGTCGACTATGACCAATGACTGCCTTGTCTTTCAAGTGTTTTTCAGCCCATCACGCTGTCTGCGGATCCAGCCCGTACACCAGCTGCTATGAGGATCTTGAGGAGGAGGTGGAGCCTCCCTCCTTGGGGATATTCAAAAGCTGTCTGGACCTGGTCCTGGGCAGCTGGCTTTAGGTGGACCTGCCTGAGCAGGAGGTTTGGACCGGGTGACTTCCAGAGGTCCCTTCCAACCTCGGTCATTCTGTGATTCTGCGATACCTCAGTGATAAGAGATGAAAGTCGTCCCATGAATTCTTTATGGTAGGCTATGTCAGACAGCTGTCAGCCTCGGTGACTTGCCCCTCCTGAACTTGGAGGATAGCTCATTTTTGCTTTCTCGCTTAATTGTTTTGTAATTCAGCACAGAATGCATATGAGGAGGTTGTGACCTAGCAGCTGTGTGCCTTATGGTTTAGCACGGAGTCCAACACTTATATAATGCTAAAACTTAATTCCTCTTCTGTTGTTTTTGAATGCTTAGCATTCATGTTGGTAATGAACCTGAGACGTTGTTGGAGGGAGTAGTTATTTTTGTCAAGGAGTGCAGGTGGGAGAATTTTATATGAATTAACATCTTTTTTCTTTTCTTTTTTTTTACATTATTGATTTAGATGCATCTGTTTTGTTCTCATCTTTAGCAGAATATTTTATTACTTATTAACTCTATATTAAATGGCCTTTATAGAATGTAAATTCTATGTTTCCCAGTAATCATTTTATATTTTTAAGGATAAATGAAAATAGAGGTACACATATACAACAAAAAACAATCTACAGTGTGCACTGTGGATCAAAGAGAGGAGTTCTGATGCCAGCACACTGGAGGAAGAGCTGAAATATTGACAGATCTGCTACCATGTACATATTTATTTTAAAAAAAAAAAAAATTTTGAAGAACCACAATTTTGGGTATATAGTTATCCACAGGTCTTTAATGGGTTATGTATAAATTATTCAGGTATTTTAAATATATCAGTAGAAACATCTAAATATTTTATATTACTAACATTTACTACAATATATATATATTTTTAAAGCTAGAAACTGAAAAATTTTGTTTTTTTGGTTTGAGCAAAAAAAGTACTAGCTATTTTTTTATTTTGGTGTTTGTTGTGTTCCTTGTTCCATTGTCAAAGACAGCATGTCCTTGCCCACAGATAGTCACAAAAGTGTTCTTACTCATGTCTTCAGAACTGGGGCTTGCTAAGTGGAAAAAGAATTGGACTGATGAATACTATTGTACAGGGTTTAGTAAAACGCAAATGATCCGTTGAAGTGACATTGCTATCCTACAACTGAAGACAGTTATTTGAAACTGAAATATTAAGAATTTGATGGTTCATAAAACCTGTGGTATGTCTTCTGTATCAGATATCTATTTTCTGATGCTGTAAACACAGCATTTTAAAATTCATTTGGAAATACAGATTTGGAAGGAAGATACAAAGCTCAAATCCTCATTGAGAAAATACATAGAACTTAATTTTTTATGACCTTGCTCTGTGTCTTATTTTTCACACTTGAAATGATATTGAAGAATTGCTATTTACTCAAACTGCTGGAATATCCAACACAACATATTTGGCATAAGGAAACCGTAGAGAACAAATAAACTCTCTATAACATGAAAACACTAGTGTAATATGCTCAATCTCATTTGCATAATAAGTTGGCAATTTCTTAATTTAACAGCTTTTATTAGATATTTGAAAATAAGTCTGTGATTCGTTGATTGCTTAAGAAAAGCACTTTCAGACTGCAGTAAACTGCACAATCTGGGATTGGACAGTAACAGGAGATTTCCATTCCTGGATTTATTTTTCCTTATTTTTGCAATAAATAAGGCAAATATAATTTTCTCATTATTTCCTAAATCTAATGAAAATAAAACAGGTTGAACATAGCCTAAAATAGCTACATACGGTAGAAAAGGTCTCAATATTTTATAGTCTGGGGTAGAGTACATTTTTGATCAAAGTGACAATATATATCTTTTAGGATTTGAATTTACACTTATATGTAGTACTATTTCATTTATTGAAACTTTTGATCTTCCAAGAAAATATGAAATACAATGCACAGCAGATATTAAGAACATAGTGCATTTTTTTTACATTCAAGAACTAGAAGAAGGTGTTAATAGGTATTTTAATCAAATTAGTAACTCAGAAAGAAAAAAAAATTAGCTTTAAAATTGGGGTTAATTGTATATTGGAGTCACATGTACACACTACACAAATGCATTTCTATATATTCCAATAAGTAAAAGAGGTATTTGGAGAATGCTATTAAACCTATAGCCCAAGCTCTTCTTATCTAGTCACGTTACATAAAAGTGCTTAACCTTTTTTCATTTTCTGTAGTATTGCAGTGAAAACAAATAACACCTTAATGAAAAATCCTCTTTGATAGAAATTCATCTGCCTGTGATGGATATTAAAGAAATTAAGAAAATCTTTCTGAAATTATATGGAAAGTAGAATAGAAAAAAATAATTCTTCTGAAGTGTTAAACAATGTGTCATCTAACAGAAGCTACCTCAGTATTAAAAAATTAACTCAACTGGTTCAGTACTAGTGAAAAAAAAAAAAAATTACAAAGGCCCTTTTCTTCAGAACAGGTAATGAATAACTTCTCAATTCATTCGATAAATTATCAGGATTATAGTGAATACCATAATACTCTGCATGATAAGCATAATATTTTACAACAAAACCTGAAGCTATAGTAAATCATGGTCATGCACAACGATTGTAGCTTTTCCAGTTCCTGTGACTTTAGAGACTTAATGTATCCCAGATTTAGCTGTTTTTATTGGCTCTTGCTGTTCATGTATGCAACCAGCTCTGAACTCTAAAGTCAAAATACAAAGAAAAGTGTATGGAGCCCCCTTACAATCATCTGGCACTGAAAATATAGGAAAAACCTTCAGAAATCAATAGTTTCCTTCAGTAAGGTCTCCATAGGCTTTTACTGAACTGAAAAATAACTTCTGCCACATGCACCAGGTGATCAATGTACCCCTTTCTCTTTGGGGTGAAACTTCGTAAATATGGGGTAAAATAAGATGATAATCAATAATTAAGATAAAAAAGAGTAGATAATGGAAAAACATTGTCTGCTTCACAGACAGTTTTTGATCTTAGAAAGAAAAGTATACATAAAATAACTGGCATTAATAGTGGAAACTTCTCAGCTGTCATTATATGTAGATAACATCTGCAGTTCTAAGTTAAGCTAAAAGTTTTTTTCTCATTAACTTTTGTATTTATCTGTCCTAAGCTTAATAGTATCTCACATATATGTGTACCTCTACTACTTCAATAAAACAAACTCTGAAGGCAATATAAATCTGTAATTTTTCCAGAGACAGTGTCACCTTGAAGACAATGTAGATAAAATTCTTCCAGAGACAATGTCACCTAAACAGCACAATTTTATGGCATTATCAATAAAAGTCTCTCTCTATATATATACTTATGCATACTTATGTACATAAATTATACATTTATAAATATATGTATTCCATGATTCCTTTTCCTGACTATGTAAAAATTATCTTCTTTAATGTCTAAACAGTATCTAGTTTGGGCATTTGACCAACACTAGTGTAATAGTGGACTGTTAAATTTTAAAAGGGGCAAATGTGTGAGAGTTTTTCTGTGTGTGAGAGTTTTTTCTGTGTGAGAGAGTTAGTTTAACTTTATATTAACAATTAAGAATCTATGTAGTCATTTACTAACATTTGCCTCCACATTGGTGAATAGGCCTAGTATGGCTTGGTTTTCCTTTTTCGCTTAGATTCATGGTGTGTATACTTTTTTTTTTTTTTTTCTTTCCCCGAGAGATTCCTGCTGAACTTTTCAACCATGCTCTGGATAAACTAAGTAATTAACTTTTCTGGTCAGTCATTTTTTTCAGTCAGACTTTCCAAAAACTATAGGTCTTCTCTAAATCCTGTAAATTTTAATGAACTTTTTGACAAAAGTGATTATAGCATCTCAGTAGTTTTCTCACTTATTTCTAAAGATGCACCAAACTCATGCTGCTTCCCCATATCCCCCAGTTTTGTAGTCACTCGCTCTTATCCATACACTGAAATGTTTGTTTCTCTACAATATTAATAATAGATATATTTGGCATACTTCTTTTATCTTATCATATACTGATGAGTTGGTTTAAAATTGTACAGTCATCCTTGGTCAGGGTAAAAGCTGAAATCTGGCAGGTTGTGTAAACTTCCAAAGACCTCAGTGGAAAATAAGGACTGATGATCTTGTATGTTCAGGCCCTTAAAACCTTAATAATCTGAATCAGTCTTGAACAATTTCATAAACAAAGCAATAAAACTTTGGGCGTAGTCATGTACCCCCCCACCTCTCCAGCCCTCTCCATGACAGTTAATGAAAGAAGAAAAAATTTAGTCCCAAATGACGATAAGAGAGGCACTGGAGAAGATGTTTGACTATGAAAACAAAATTCAAGGTTTCAGTCAGCTATCCAAGACAACAAGGTCAGCTTCTGCCTTTGGCTTTTGAAACAAAAGCTCAAGCATACAAATCCACAGGTCAGCGGAAATGATTACCATAAACAAATCTGGGCAAATGTCCTGCCATTTGGAAGCCTATGCAAATGGACATTTCAGTCATCTGGGTTCCACTAATCCACATGAAACTACGCACTTTGTAAAACGGGCATAAACAATGTCTCTTCTTTGATTATCCAATCCAAAAAATATATATTTTCATGAAAAACAAAATACAAATTTCATTCCTGCTTTCCATTTCAGGGGGAAAAGGAAAGGAGGCAGAGTTCTCTCTCAATAATGTCTGTAGATTTTAAAGAGAGCACAGCCAAGTCACCCAGCATCACAATACTTTTTTTGAAAGGTTGATTGACAAGCCTGGGCAAGTCTTCAAGCCTGTGTGACAGAGTCCAACTGTGTGATGTTGCTTCTTCCCCATGCAGAGCCGCAGCAGCAGTAGTCTCTGATCCCCTGCCACATCACAGCTTTAAGTGGCTGCTTTCCACACCAATGGCACTGACACTTCGCTGGCTGCACACCTATCCTGAGCCTTTGCACTTACAGTACCTGGCACCAGTCCTTACTTCTCCTTCCCTGGATTTCTTACAGCAGTGCTTTTCCTGGTCATATTAGAGCTCTCCAGCAGATTCCCACTTAGCAGTATTTTTTTTACTTCCAAGTTATTTTTTTTCCCTTGTACATTTACTGCCTCCTGCCTTATCATTGGACTAACTACAGACAAGACATTTTGAAACAAAATCCCATAGAAGTTACAAACAGAATGAACAAGGTTATGTCTTCAATGGAAAAAAAGACAAATCATATTTAATAAAGAATGACCTTTAAACCCACCGTTAAACTGTTGTAGCAAGGATAAAATTGTAATGAGTTGTTCCAAGAAAAAAGTATATTTTTTCTAATAAACTGCCTGGAGCTTTTCTCTCGGTGTTTTCTTAGGAACTGCTAATGCACGGCACAGCTAAGTAGCATAGGTTCAGTGGAATAAAAACTGTCTATACCCACAGTTTTTAGGGGCTTTACAAAGCCAACAGAAGCCAAATTGCTCAGAATACTTTCACATCAGAGAAAGTCTGGTTTAATTTCCAGATCCTGGGAATTAATGACAATTAGATCTTCTAGTGTCTTTAGAGCTATTTCCATGCAAATATTGTATTACAATTCTCATTTTAAATCACTTAAACATGTGTGTATTTCTAAGCCCATTGACACAGGCTTTCCAAGTTAAGAGCTGCCTGTCTTTAATGAGGAAGAGGGTGCCTCCCAAAGCCATCTGTGCTATGTGACAGTCTGCTCCCACTGACTGAGAAAAGCCCTCCCAAGTTGAAGTCACACTTCAGCAAATGACTGAACATCACACTTTTAACCCGTTTACTAGATAGGAGTTAAAAGTATTCACCTCTTTTTCCATTATACAAGTGGGGAAAGCTTCAGCTCAGACATTAACATCCCTCCTGGTATATTGTGCAGTCAAAATCAAGAGTGGTAAGTGCAGAGGTACCCCATAAACATTAACCTGGCAGCTAGCTCTAGCCTGCTAGCCCAGAGCTCCCCACTGTCCTGAGAAATAAACCACATGCAACACCCCAATGATTCAAGCTCTTGCATTAAGGCATATGGAGACTCTACAGCCTGATTTAAGAGCCCTCTTACTATAAAAGCTGCAGATTCCAATTGTTTTCAAAAGTAATCATAAAAAAGAGCATCCAAATGTCAACAGGAGTCTTTCCAAAGGATTGCAGGAGAGTGTTTGAACAGACCCTAGGTGTGCAGTAGGATTTAAAGCCTTCTTCCTCTATTCTGCTACATATTCTCTCTTTCTTTGTTCATGCTGTTTGCCCACTACATTCTGCTCTCTTTTGTGCAATGTTAGGAGATACATTTCTCATTGCCTTAATTTGTCCCATATTTCTGATTTGCAGATGTAGACGCATGCTCTCTACTCCCAATGCTTTTCAGCACAGAACTCCCTCAACAGATATACTGCCAATCTCACCTACTTACCATTCAGATGAGTAATCTCTCTGTCAATATGCAGAATCACTTAAGAATATCAAGGAAACTATCAGTCATCATTTGAATGTGCAAAATGCTCTAAATGTTGTTTTTCTTTGACAGTATGAATCCAGGAACAACCACTGTGTTCTGTGGGGTGCACTGTCACAGAGAATGTGAGTGGGTGCAAACCTAATTTTGTAACACCAAAGAAGGAAACAATATAACAGAGATTCTACCTCAACTTTTGCTGGTAGCAGTTTTGCTGTACTTATTGAATAGACATAGCTATTTCTAGATATACTTGAGCATTGACCAGGGTAAGAACTATTAGATTGGACTTCTATGTTTAATATATTTATATTAACTCCTTTCAAAATCATGGTTAGAGGATAAGGTGAATAAAGTCCTGCAAATAAACAGGCAGCCTTCCACCCACTAACACAGGAAGACCAGATGTTCCCTAATGGAAATCATAATTAGCACTGTCTCACCAGAAATACCCCATCTGCTCTACCATTGGTTTTAGTGCCTATCTTGGTATAAAAGGATCGTGAAATTGGGAGAAACTCATTAAAAAGGCTTTTAAAAATAGTTTATTTGACCCATATGTCCCAATAAACAGTCAGCTGCATCTTGAAAAGGTGACCAATCCTGTAATTCTCAGATGTTTCATTTTTGCTCCTGAAGACAAATTTTATAAATATATTTAACCTGCAACACCTTTCTATAATATTTACTGCCTTCTCCAGAGCCAAGGTGCTTTGTGAATAACTTGCTGTCTGGAAATTTGCTTTAAAAATTTGAAAACTTCACATTTAGAAAATTCTTCTTTTTGCTGTGAAGAGTAAGACTGGAATTGGTTGAGACAAGCTTTTCTGCTGACTGTGTGACCATCATAGTCTTTGGATGTAGTGGTAGAGACAGTTGAAAATCTTTGTTTAATTAGGACAGAGCATCCTCTGTGAAGGGTCATGAGTTCAAGATCTCAGTTAACCACAGAACAGGCTAAGTCCAAATTGTTCCAGTTAGCTTCTGTGTGAGACACGAGGACATTACAAGATGTGCCTCTTTTTTCATTTCACCATGCAACAAGCCTTATCAGTCATCATTTTTTAACATTTGCAATATGCAATGTCAAATATGCAATGTCAAAGGCTCCAGCCAAAACCCATATACCACTGTGCAAAGATTTTTGGAAGCATGTGAAATATGTTTTTTCTTTCTTTGTTTTTTGTTTGTTTGTTTGTTTGTTTGTTTCCCCAAGTAGCTCCAGATTATTTGTTCCTATGTAGGAATGATTTTCTTGTAAGAAATCAACATCTCTCTCTAGAGTTGTGAATGAGACTATGCAGAACTCAATGAAGAAGCACATGACTGAGAGAAGTGATAGACCTAGGTAGGAGAAAAATGTGTTCCAATTTAGTGTAACAGTTTATATATGTGTATATATGCCTTTTAAATGTATTGGTTTATTATAGTCAAGAAAGGAGTCAACTCTTTCCAATCATTCCTGGGTTATAATAAAATGGTTAGGTATTAAGATGTTAAGTACTGAAATACACAGGAAAGATCAGATGAGCGTAAGAAAAATATTTGCAAGAATGAAGACTCAGGGATGCATATCCTATATTGAATCCTTGTAACTGAAACGTGGACTTTTTATTCCTTTAACTTATGGTTAAATGAAATAGCAACTAAAATGCCCAAACATTAGTTTGGCACAGAAGTTAGGCACAAAGATTACTTGGTTTTCAAATATACTAAGTATCTAACATTCCTATAATTTTTAGCCAAACCAGTGATATAATTATTGATGTTGCATATTGTTTCCTGCAAGATGCCTGCTCACACAAAGCATTCTAGGATATCAGTTTAAAGCAGAACAAAACAAGAGGGCTTTACTTTTGGTGCATTGGTATGTGTGTTTTAAGAGAATATTATAAGTAGCTGACAGTGGCATTTCCATCCTTTTCTCATTTAATCAAATCTGTTTGTCATTAGAATGCCAGAATACTCTGAATTAGCTGAAGTGTTGAGCAATACAACACAAAAAATGTTATACCATATTTGAGCAGATTCAGCATCTTTTAGCAATATCTTAAAAAACATGTGGAAATGTTAAAGTCTGTTTCCTCCAACAGATTTTAATATTTCGCCTGAGTTTTATTTACTTATTCCTTCAAATAAAGAAAATCCATTCAAATAAAGGAGAATTTTGGTTTTATTAAAAAGTAAGGTTAAACATGTCTGAATGATTATTATTTTTTCCTATTCTTTCAGCATTCAGTCTTAAGCCCACACTGTTTGAGCAACCAATGCTCCCTCCAAGGCACTTCAGATTGGCAAGGTTTCCTTTGTTCTCTGTCCCAACTTTCCATCTGGATTGGGGTGTTCTTGCTTCTGGGTCTCCGTGTGAGGAATTCCCACCCTGAGGGAGGTGCACCAGACTCACTCATTGAGGCAGGATACCTCCTTTCAAAGGCTAAAGAGCCTATTTCCGCCCTTTCAAATACACTCTTACACTTGTGGTTTATTTGCTTACATGTAGGGTCCTTTTCTCATGCACTGCTCCATTTTTATTTTTTTTAATTTAAAAAAGAATATTTTTATTGTTGTTGTCGTTAATAAGATATCTATCAGTGCAGTGTTTGACCATTCCCCTGCACACATTAGTGGCTTAGCTCATAGTCAATTTATTTATCTCAAAGTACAAAACTTTTATCAGAATACAAAGGTGTTAATCTTACACACCCTCCAAACCTTTTGTTTATGGAAGTCCACAGCTGCAATGCTTAATGGATCCATCTTCATGTTGCATTTTCTTTCGTAACCTCACACACATCATTTGGTCTGTAAGGCAAAAGGCAGAAAAAAACTCAAGTATGCACACATTCAGTGGAATGAAGCCGTGTGGAAAAGACTCTACTAACCTCATCACTATCAATTAATCCCTGCTTCTAGACTTGCTGATGCTGCTCTCATGTGGATCTTGCCAGCACATATTTCTTTGATCCCCGTAGCTGGTTCCTCTCTGGAATGCTCTTTGTCCCGTCCCCCGTCCCCCCCGCCCTGTCCGCCCCCCCATCTGAGTTCAGACACCACATGGACCCTAAAGTGGAAAGGAATGACACTCCTGTCCATTTCTTCAAAAAGCAGCTGCCAAAGTTCTGTGTAAATAGCTATGCCGTTAGCATATAAGTATTTACATGGCTATCATTTTTATATAATGTTTTTCATCTCCAGCTTTTGATTTTTATATTTTAAGACTCAGCCTCATTCATCATCATATTGCTGACAATGAGTATTAACATTTTTCTGCAAAAGAAGTGCAAAGCATACAGAGCACAATTGTTACCATTTATCCTGACCTAAATACTGTATAGATCTTTCTGCAAAAGAAACATTCCATTCATTTCTAGGTATAAGGGAAGGAAAGTTTCGACTGAAAATCTGAACTCATCTGCTGAAGTGATGTTTCTTGTTGTTTTCTTCATCTGGCAGCTTTCTATCCCACTTCTTAAATTTCCTTCATTTTTGTAATATGAAAAATAATTTAGAGGAGAAGAAGCAGAAGAACATTTAAAGCCCCAAGATTTGTTTATTCTTCTTTTACTATCAATGTTGTTGTAGAACTCAAAACAGGCTTTTTTATTTTCCACTTTTTTTTTTTTTTTTCTCTGACATAAGATATAATAGTTTGCCACATCAGGGAAACATTTGCTCCTTACAGACCATGCTGTTTTTTTCCTTGTAATTTCTATTTGACTATAGCTTGAATTCTAAAGCTGTTTTTGAGGTGTGTAAAATGCTTTATATATCAATTATGTATGTAGTGTGCAGAATGCATATAGCATTGTTTCCTTGTACATGTCTGACATCAACACTTCACTTGACATGAGAACTTGGAAAGGATTCAAAAATCTGCGATGACAGTATAAGGTCTGAAATTCCAGGACAAGATTCATAGTGCTTTCTGCATTAAACTCAGTGACATCTCTCAGTTGCAGAACCAGCAATTTTGGCTGATAGACCAATAGGTAGTGAGCAGATCTGAGGAAAGATTTTACAGCACTTAACTGCTAACACTTGAGTTTCCAGGCTTTTAAATCTGTGCAATGTCAAGTTTACTGGGATGTGGTGGGAGAAATCTGTGCAAGTCCCATTCTGTGTTGCACTCTGGACCCAAGGTTAAGTTAGTTATGCAAATGCAAACCAGGCCAGTGGAAGATTTTGGCAGCGCTATGCAAGCAAGAGAGATGCACATGGTTACCATGCAGTGAGCATGTGTCTTTCAGTAAACGTCTGACTTTTTGCAATGTTTGGTAAAAAAATTATTACCATCTGCTGAAGAAGAAACTTCCTCAAACACACAGGCCAGCTACGATCCAAAACAGATTCTGTTCAGATGAGCATGTGCACTACAGAGCCAGTTGTGCCTAGCAGCAAAACCTGCAACCACAGGAGACCACAGGTTATCTTTCATGTGAAGTTTTGTAGCATAGCTGCAGTTATAGCCAGAGGACTTCCTGTACCAACACCAGCAATAGCAGCCCCCCTGGGAAGCCAGAAAACTGGTTTGTGGTTCTCAAAACAACCGTAATCATTTCTTGTCATTGTATCCATAGCCTTTGAGGAATTCACCCTGGAGGCCAGGTAGCCTGGCCCCTGTGCCCCGGGGAGCAAGGGAGAATCACAGATTGGCACATATATCCCTGACATCAACAGGCCCTGTTTCTTTTTCACCCTAAGCTCTTAGAAACTGTAGCAGCACAAAGAGGCATTACTACCTTGGATTTTTGGTTACTGGAATGTTTTATGACTTAGTGTCTCCAAAGGACATGGAAAGAATGAGTAGATATTGCGTTACATAGTCAGAGGATGAATCAGTACTTTGGCAGTCCTCAGGAAGTTCCTCAACAACACAAATAGATGCTTGAATTGAAACTATAACTTCCAGCATATAATTTATGGTCTAACTGAGATTTTGGTTCTTACCTCATATCTAACTGCCATTCATTATCTATTATAACCTCTGCAAACTAGGGCTTGAGGCCACAAGAAGGGCAAAGCTGAGCCTTGACACACCAAGAGGAAACCAGAGAGGGATTGCACTTCCACACTGATCGGATAAGAAGACAGATGGTGAACACCACACCACCGAGAACTGGGAAATGAGCCAATAATGGGGTATCTGAGAAGACAAGGTACCTTATACTGTCTCATTATGGAACCAACAACCAGATCAGTTCCCCTGTAAACTATCCAAACATTTGCCACTGAAGTCAGATGCTGTAGTGTACATACAAACTGGTAATACAGATCTTCTACATGCACTCCCTTCCTCCAGTCCACTGAACACACTGCTGTGGTAGTCCTTCGTCCCACAAGGGCCTAATGTGCACCAAAAGGAAAAGTGCATGTTCTCTCAGCTAAACACATTTATCTTGTGATATACTGATGTGATGCATTCAACAAGAACGTAGATTGTTGAAGTAGTAACTAGTAGCATGATATCACTAAGCAGGAGAGCATTTGTAAGAAAAAGGACCAAAGTGATAGTAGATCTTAAACAAATGGCTAAGAATTTCTTGATTTTCAATGTTGAGTCTAATTTTGTTTTTAACTCCAGATTTTCTTTGTGAGTTTCACTCTAGGGAAACGTTTCTACTGGAGATTTATTTCTATAACAAAGCAATATCACAGTTTAGCACAGTGCATAGTTGTCAGTTCAAAGCAAACTGAGAAGTTAAATACTATAGATCAGCATAAAGTGATCTGTTAGGTCTTTATAAGGAATTTTTGCACATATATCTTTAACAGCATATTGATTTTAGAACTAGGTGGAAAGCTGTTTTACTACTTCATAGATATCTCAAAGATTTTTAATGACTATTTCTTAAATCAGGATAAAAATAAAAAGTATACAAACATTTAACAATTCTCAAGTAAAAGTATAATTTCCTTTAGATCATTTTGATTTTGTTGTTGTTGTTGTTGCTTAATTAGGGATGCTATAAGTAGCTTGATTTGTAAAATTCCTTTTGATTTAAAACCTTGATTTAGTACAAAGTATTTTGGAAGGAAGATTTTAAACTTTCAAAAAATTATTTGACATCATAAATTTGGAAAAAAAAATAATTTCTAAGAATGGTTTGTGTTTAGCTGAGGTTCATTCAGATATTTCATTCAGATATTTTTAACAGATGTACGTGCAGAAATTTATGACTGGCTTGAAGTGTTCCTGATTCCACAGGAGGAGGGTATTTACCCTAAGTTTTCTTCATATAGTCAATGGTGAGTGATGAACACATTCAAAATTCTACTTGCCACATCCCAGAATAGATGTCTAAAACACACCTCCTGAACCTTGTTTGCCTCTTGTTTTGCTTCTCAGTATGGTCATATGGAGAATGCAGTCTAAGCAAGTCCAGCCACTGAAGGGATGTTCAGCTCCCTTATTAAGCATGTTTTACATTTGTACCATGGCTGGCAGAATAAGGTAATATCGACAAAACCAACTGCATCAAATGCCTTGAAATCAACCACATTCATTAGAAAGGTGAACATTCTGTTCCTCCCCAGCCTGAGTAATGGTGCTGTGAGAGGGAAAATAATGTATGATTAATACCAGTATGCCTCATTTTTAAAAGAAACCTAACAATCACTGAGACCAAACTTCAGACTCAAAGCCATATATTCAGATTTATGTGCCTAAACTGGTCAACCGATTAGATAGCTTGGCTTCTAAATAAAAGTACCCTGACCAGAATGCTGAATAACTGCAGTGCTGATTGTAACCAGCTTTAGCCTCAGCTTCTTTTGAAAATTTAGAATTACAAGCACTAAATTTACATTTTCATTTGTGAATTTATCTTATACATAAAGTGAATTTATATAACATTGAAATAATTTGAGACATGATATGACAGGTGTTGAAAATAAGATGCAAATATCGCCCTTATTTTAAACTACTGTACAAGGGAACTTCTCATATTGATTTTTTCCCCATACTTAGAGCATTTGTTATGTTCTCTAGAACTTCCTCTTCTTTAAAGTGATAATGTTCCCAAAATGAAAGAAATGCCTTAAAATGTCTTTCTTCTGGCTTTCTTTCAAGGTAGTTTTCAGGACAAAGATGTCACTGATTAATTCAGAGAATATGTAAATAACAGAAAGAAAAAATCAGATAGTGTCGTTCATATACATCAAAGCACACTTCTTCTGCACCTTCATTCTTTTTAAGGTTATGTCATCTTTTTTCCAAATTTAGTAAACTTCAGATTAATTCTACTCTAATAACATTTAAACTTGGCTATGAAATCAATAGGAACAATTGCATACAGATTCTCATAAGTTCAAGCCCTAACCAGGGCACTGCACAGCACAGAACTTAATAGGCAGGTGCTGAAGTTCAACAGTTTCTTTTTGATCTGATTTTGAAATGTACCTCCTCAGAAATGCTGAGCTCTCACAAAGCTTCATTCATGGCTTTTAGTTCCTTCCAAGTGACGCTCAGTTGCTTTCTCAGGCCCATTGCAGGTACTCAGAGCTTCCTATGAGGGGCCTTTCCTATTTGAAATAAATGCAAGGACTCCAACTGACTTCAAGGATGAGAATTTATTTTAGTAAAATTTCTTTTTTTGTTGTTGTTTGTTGGTTTTTTGTTTTGTTTTGTTTTTTCCAATTAATTGCTCTCAGATATTTCAGGAAACTATCACTATAACTTGGATAGTTTCAGCCTACATGAGATAAAATAATTAAAACTGTTGCATTGAATATCTTATAAATTAACCAAAAGGTGATTTCTCCATATAAAAAAAGAAGCAAATAACAAAGGACAATACAAAAAAAAAATCAGATCAAAAAGATCAGACTTTCTTAGCACAACTTTGATGAATTTGTCAGACCATAAAGGCCACAAGTTAGAGACTATTGCTGAAAGCAATTTATGGCTCCTGCACCAAAACCCCAGAAAAGACTCTGAGTGCTGAGGTCTAGTTCATGTTATCTTATAGCAATAGCGATCATCTGTGAATTTTATTTCAGAAGGAGCTTAAAGTTATGCCTTTAATATACCTTACTGATTCATTATGAATACGCTTACTAAATGTTTGTTAGCGATACTGTGAAACTTGGAATCTTGGAAGAAAATTTCAGTTGAATTACTGTCATGTTTTGAGAAGTGATATCTCCTCTTTGGACTACTCTCACCTGCTTTATCTGGCCTACTTTTTATCTCCATTTTAGCATAGTTAGTGCCAGAGAATTTCCACAGATAGCTTAAAATGAGACAATTATAACTGAAAAATTGAAGAAAGCAAACTTTGGCTAAACATTATGCTGCAAAGCTACAAATATTAAATGTCTCAGTTCTTTTTTT
>VXAA01006202.1:53991-81862 GCA_013399115.1 Anseranas semipalmata | reverse complement strand
TTTTTTTTTTTTTTACTGTATGAGATTAGAAAAAAGTGTTTTGACCTGGGAATTTAGGAGGAAATACACCGCACTACTGAGACATACCAATAATACTTTTTCTAAATATTTCTTCATAACTCCTCAGTATTCAACAAAAGATAAAATGCATTAGTACAAACAATCTTATCCCACTTGAACTTGCAGTCCATTTCTAAATCACAGTTCATTCATGTGTGAGTCCTAATCTTTTTGATTTCTGATCACAGATCCTTCACGTATTTTCTGAAACAAATCTAGGAGTTATAAAAAATGTAGACCTATTTGACCTCTGCCTATGGGAGTAGAAATTCATACTTTCCCTTCATACTATTGCAACAAAGCATAAATTCAAGCTAATGCTTTAGAGTGAGCAGATTTATTGTCTTAAAATATGAGCATACTTTTACATGAAATATTAATAGCTGTTTTCAGACAATTGCACATTAAAAATATAAGTAGAATAAGGCTGATATGTAAAAGTAGGTTGTATATAGTTCACTTATAGTTCTGTATTGGATTTCAAATTAGTTACAGTGTCAAGATTACCTTTGAAAGAAAGTGAACTTTTACCCTAAAAAAAAAAAATGCATAAAGAAATTACATAAAGAGAGGGGGAAAAAAGTCTTCTAACTCTGTCCTTTCAAATTCAGGAACAACCTGAATGAGAACACCAATCCAGTAGCAGCTGTAAATGAGCTGTAAATATGGCAGAGATGACACACTGTGCCTTGCAATTAAGCGAAGTAATGATCAGCAAAACATATTCACCATTCCTCTAAATCAAGATATTGACTGCAATTAACAGGACTAAAAAGAGGCCCAAAGGAGAGCCTGTACTCTCTCCTTCCAAGTAAACATCCTAACTTATCATCCTGTTTGAACTGAAGGATCAAGGACGGTGTCCCAGGCTGCATGACCACTTCTCCCTGTGACCACAGTCAACCCCTCTATCCTGCGTTACACCTGCCCTGCCACTGCACACAACCCAAGGCTGCGGGCCATAGGAAGCTGCAAAAAAACATGTAAGGCACCTGCCTTGGATGATCAGGGGATCAATAGTCTGAGAAGCACTACAGCACACAGCTTCTGCACACTTCAGGTACCATGTGTGAGACCAAGCATGTGGAGAAAAAAGAGATACTGAGAAAGGACAAAAAGATATTCCATAAGAAACTCCTCACAAACTGTTGCATGAATGCAAACTTATCAATTTCAACAGCAAATCAGAACAGTTGAGTTGCCTGGATTTAGATGCTTTTACTTTAAGCTCATCTGCCTGCTAATGTCTAGTAAACTAATCTAATAAACCTCCTGAAAGTCACTCTTATAATACAGATATGGTCAGTTCATGTTAACAATACCTCATCTTCAACAGCAGCTGTAGCAGGGACATACTAGTTTATTTTTGTGTTGCTTTATTGAGATAAATGATCGAGTGCCTTTGTAGTACTATATCCTTTTTATCTCAAGCCACAACATAATTATGTTGCAGGCCAGAAGATACCCACAAAGCATGGGGAAAGCAATGAGTAAATTAGGAGACTAACATTAGTCCAAGAGTGACACTAGAGATCACAGCACGAATATCATATATTTTGCCCCCCCCCAACACTGATGGAGAGCTCTTGTTGTCAGTCTCCAAGTCAGATAACAACTGAAGAACTTTCTCTACAGGAACATCACAAAGGTGTGATGTACCACGGTTCCAGAAGAATCACTGACCTGCCTGAAGGATATTTCTGGATGTTTTTGATCCCCCAGAATCTGTAGGGTTCCCAGAACGAAAAGGCCTATATAGAGCTATAGATTATAGACTTACAGGTACAGAGCTTTGGTCATGTAAACCTTGAAAAAACATTTCCCTCTTTTGATCATCCTTATATGTTTGCTCTTAGGTCATCTGTACATGTTTGCTACATATATTTGTTTACTGGGAACATCGACCAACCTGTTCTAATGAAGGCTCTTTTTGTTCTCCTACTGGCTACTCTGCACTCATATCGTAGGACTCATCCAGATGATTGTTTATACAAAAACTTAGAAAAGAATAGCGGATCTCTCTTTCTGAAGAGCTATTAATAATTTCATATAGCTAGTCCTAGCTTAAAACAAAAGTAACTACAACAGTTGAGACATCCGTTTTCCTGAATAATGCGAAAATGTCCTTTCCAGAGACAAGTACAAGTGTCATAGAGCTAGAAGTAAAATAAATAAATAAATAAATAAAATAATAATTATGTCCAGTTAATCCTTCCTCAATTATTGATTTGTTTTCTACATTTGGGAATTTTTTTATTATTTTAAGTGTACTAGACTCTTCCCATATGGTTTCCATGCACAAATTACATCTTATTCTTAAAATAATTTTTCTCCAAAAATTGCTAAATTTGTCTTTCTTGTTGTTGTTCATAGCCACCCATAATTGAAGAAAACATCCTTAAGCACTTTTCAGTTAGCATGTCTGTCTCAATTCTCTGTGTATTAACAAAGTTATGTTTTATCTCGTTATTTTTTTTTTAATTTTCTCGTGAATCCAATATTTTTTTGGTGATCCTTCCCTGAAATGCATCCAGTTTGCTAATGTATTTTAAGTAGTGAGATGCTGGGAGATAAGTGGAATATTGCAGATGTGACCTAGGTGTTATATGCTGTTGCAGTTCCATCTCCCTGCACTATAATCATGTCATAACATGATTATTTTAATGTGTGATGCCAAAATATTGCTGGCCTTGTTTGTTGCCACATTCCATTGAGAGTTAATCCTTAGAGCTAGCTATTCATATTGCCATTTGTTTTTGGCATCTCTGTGTTACAAGTCACTGGCTATCCATCTTTTGCCACAATTACACCTTTGTAGCCTTTTGGTCGTAATATGATCTATTCTCTGTGTCCAACACTATTGGTATTCTCTTGGTTTATAGCTGTCTACTAAATTTAAATAGAGCCAAAGGGAATCCTCTGCAACTATGAAGTGCTAAGTCTTAAAGAAGTACCAACAGGTTACTGCATTCCTTTTCTCCATCCTTGCAAGCTCTGTGTCAGTAGGCCCTTTTTCCTTTTTCTGATTGACCTTGAGTGGAAATGAAAATACTTGTGAAGCTTTATTTTCCCACTTAGCCTATTTCTTGAACTTTATTCTCTTAACCCCTTACCCTTTTTTTTTTTATTTACACAGTTATATTTTTTTTATATTAAGTACTTACATATTTCGAAATGGGTACCATTAAAAAGCAACCTTTTTATACAACAAAGCCATAAAGTTGTCTGTGTCATTCAAATTCGTGTGGAATTTTGAAGGTGTTTAAATCAGGTTGTATTTGATGTCACCTTCAAGTGTTTTCCTAACATGGGTATTTGAATCCGTATCTACTATTTCAAAGGAGGCTGGGATCATAAAATCCCAGCTCAGTAGGCCAAGTATAGAAAACGTGCACAAAGAAAATATGTTTCCTCTTGGCTTCTATATCTTTAATTCTGGAGAAATCCTCCTCCTTCCATGCAGAGAGAAAAAAGCCAACAACATCTGTTTCTGCTAATGTCTGTTTTAGATAACTATCACATAGAACAGAGTTTTACAGTACTGGAGACCAAGTCTAAAGTTATTAAAGTACACTGTTAGCACTGTTTAAGCCTGGTTTTAAATGAAGAACAAATCTACTGTAAAGCCTGTATCTTCATATTTTCTTTTTAATAAACATAAAATTTGGAAAATAAAATGTTCTTCCTTTACATAAATAGAATTAAAGGAAAAGAGTTCATCTGGGCTTGTTAACCTCCAATTCTTTCCTCCATCTGGAATGATGTGCACCATCTGGGCATATTCTGTCTAGCTGTCCATTTTGAACTTGTTACGTCTATCCAAAGAAATTAAAGCAATATACCAGCTAGTTTACCTGACAGATAACAAAATATTACACAGATAAAACATATTTACCCCTTAAAAGAATAGGAGATCTGCTAACAATGTTTAGGAAAAGTATTTGTCTGTTGGTCACAGAGTAATAAAGGTCTAAGAATTGAAAGAAAGATACATGCAAGTCTTACAACTTTGAGTAATACTCAAGGATTAGCCTTTTTCGTTCCCTAGTTGGTTGATTCAGCTTGAGTGGACCACTGCCCACAAAGGTCTCTTGGCCTCATGCCTTTCACTACACTGGCTTTCCTCCAACAACTTCCTACAAATCTGCATTTGGTCCAAATTCTTTTATTTCCAAGAACACTACCATCATTTCTTGGAAATGTTCTGATTCACATGCTACGGCGGAGCACAGCAGTCATTTCAGGAAGACAGATATTTAATTTGTATGTTTATAAATGCCAAAGTCTAACATACTTATTAAGAGTTCTGAACTCAAATATGTAGAATTCTCATAAACTTAGCTGTTCTTATAAGAAACATTTGGTTTTTGGTCCTAATTGCAAGAAATCATGCATGAAACAGATTATGTTTAAATTTCAAAAGGGCTCCTTTCTGATTTTAAGTCTGCCACAAATCAAAAGAAAAGTGGTTTTCATTTCAAATGGAGACTTTAACATCTTTACAACTCAGTAACTCTCATACAGGAAAGATTTTGGATGCAAATTTTGGGGCAAGTTGAGCTAATTTTTAATGCAAACTTTTCCTTACACCTGGTTTACATAATCTTATCTCTTTAATTCTGGCTAGTGAACTATCAGGACAAAAATAAATCAAGGTGAATTTCCATCTGTTTTCTCATTTGAACCACAGACTGCCTTATGTTGACTCAGCTGGAATCTTATTCATAAACCTTAACAAATATGGGCCAAGTCTCATGTTCATAACAAAATAAGTTTACATCTGAATTTCATATCCACATTTCACTGGAAACACTTCACATGGGTCTTTTCACAATACACAACGGAAATTTAATTTGTTGTTTTAAATTAATTATTTTATGCTTCTTGAATTCTGCTCCAAATGTCTCATGCTCTGCTCTTATAAAATCTGAAGACTTCAGTCAGATATCTTATGTTTAAGACTGGTAAGTCATAAAAACAGACCTCAGAAAATTAACTTCCACATTCATATTTTATGAAACTGTATTTGTATTGCACTGCTTTCAATAGAGAATTGATACTCAGAGTAGATTTCAATCTGGTGTAAATTCACTGACTTAGTGGAGCTGTACCAATTTATACCTCTTGAAGATTTGTCTATGAATATCTTTATGAATGCAAAATGCATTTGTAAATGTACTCATTACATTTCATATGGGTTATGCATAAAGAGATGTATTTCATAATATAAATATAAGAACAGTTGTATTGCCTCAGACTAAGGTTCAGCTAGCCACATATCCAATGTCTTGCAACGGCTGGCAGAAGCCAAATCACTGCTGCAGAACCACCATCAGTTCATTCATATGACAGAAAACATCTCACCACACCAGAGGATGGGCTTGGCAGCTTCCACCAAGACTGGAGACTCTCCTAAACCATAATTCGGGTTGGGTGAAGCTGACGCTGTTTATCCAGCAAACAGGGGTATTCTTCCACTACACCCCACTGTTTGCTCCAAAAGGTCAGGGTTGCCTCCAATTCTGCACTCCTCCACCCCCGTGAGTAAGGTTTGCAGGACAACAGATCTTGCCCACCTCTCTCTCTTTAATCTAATTTATGGCTCCATGGAGCTCATCACATATCTGCCACACAAGCAGTACAACACTTCAGCCTCTCCTGCAGCATATCTCAACTTTCTCACTATGTAGAACATAGTGAGAATTTCTACTTTCTCATCTTCTATGATCTGTAGGTAAGCAATTTTCTGGCCCAGAGATATCTTTGTGTTTAGTTTATAAGTTCTGTAAGATCCTTTCACAGAAAGAAAATTACCCAGGTTTCTTCTTTCAGCTATTGCCTTCCCCCACCCTCACCCCCCACCCCCCCAAAAAAAAGGCATTATATTTTCCGAATGAGTCTGTAAATCTCCAGAATATAAATGGAAATTTTGTCATTTTCCTTGTTTGGATTTTTAAAATAATAACAGAAAGAATCTTTCAAGGCATTTCAGAGGGTTAGGTGAAATATACTTAGAAATAGCATGTACAAATAATAAAACAATGAAGACATAATAATAAAGGCCAACATGCAATATAAACGTTACAGATTTCCTTGGTTTATCTTCAGCTTGAAAAAATATTCACTTGCTCATAAGCAAATTATTCACCATGGAATTCAGCAAATTTGAACTATTTCTTACCTAGATCATGTATATTATAAGATAATATAAATACATACTGACGTGATTTCCTATAAAAAGTAATATGTGCATGTGATCTGCCTTCACTATCAATTTTCCTTTGGGCTTTGTTCCATCACATGGTTTTACACAAGAGAGTCACAAAGTTTGTTTGTTTGGCATGAGAATATTACCTTTTAATGTACCTGTTTTTGCTTTCTGTCCTTCAGGGGCAATAACTTTGCTGCTTAGAGTAAGCCTATATACTATTTCATACAGTTTTAGCATAAAACACCCCTTTAATTTTTCTTTAAAATGAATTTCCAAAGTTTCAAGATGAGAAGGTGCAAACTAAATAGAAGTGTGAAAAGAAGGGGTACCTTATCACCTTACATCATTAGCTATACAAGCAAAAACTTAGCATTATGCAGTTGCTAGCTCCTCAGATTCCCAAGGAGTAATCTTTCAGTCACAGGAAAGAATTATTAATGGATAATTTTTTTAAGTGGCTGAGCAAGTTTCATCCCATCCATCACTGATTCTTACTTTATTCAGAAAGAATTTGCCCAATTTTCACATTCTGGTTTATCACAGTTTTCCTCAGCTATATCTGTGGAGATTTTCCATCTCAATTCAGAAAAAAATCTCTTGTCAAGTAGAAACCTTATACTCTTGACTTACTTTGATTGCATCAAACCACAAGAAAAATATTGGAAATTTTCTACATTTACTGTTCAGATTTTTAATCCTGTGAGCTGTTAGTAGTATCTTTATGTTAGCTATTTAATGAGCAGCATAGTCTTCCCTTTTCCTAATTGATGTTTACACTGGCATTGGGAATTTCTTTTTGATTTTGTGGGTTATCTCTAGTATGACAGAAAGAAAGAGAGCATGCATGTTTCTAATATTAAAAAATCAAAGCATTGTTAGACAACATTCAATATCAAGGCAAGGGTAGGGAAGATTGAAAATATGAAAAAAAAAATCCTTGAATTTTTTTGAAAGCAGAGCAGATGTTTGTTTTGTTAGCTGCTGGTAATCTTACTGTAGATACATGGCCTGTCTTAATCACCATTAAAATTATAAGATGCTGCTCTCTAGTCTGGGATAAAAAATTCAATGTTTCATCTATGCACCCAGTGTGGACAGAAGGTTAATAGTCATACTCACCATTAGAGGGAAAAAAAAAAAAAACACATTTGGCTATCGTATGAATCACTCACTGTTTCTTCAAATAACCTATGGGAAACTTTGAGGCAGACAAGGTGTGTTCCTGAATATTGTTATTGCACTATAGAAAGGTTTGGGAGCTAATGATAAGGAGGAAATTACTGAAAATATAATGAAGGCATCCTATTCATAAAAATGGAAAGATACTGTGAAGTTTTTCTCTCTGTTACTATGGCTTGAGGGTCAGCATACAAGCTTACAAATCACGTGTGTCAGAGGGCAACCTCGGACAACCTAGCTTTATTACTTCACAAAAAATACATAGCATGAAGGTTTTATTATATGACTTTTTAAAGTAATATTTCCATGTCCAGTTTGTCTCCTTCACAAGAAGTAAAATAAAACCTTCAGGCAGCTTTAAAGAAAATATATGAGCTTCTTAGGAAAAAATGTATTGATTTTAATTAAATTTGTGTCAGGTAAGACCCCATTGGCACTGACAGGCATTGTAATATATTTCTTCATATTATCAAACTTATTCAAAATAAAAAGAACAACTGATAATATTTTGCTTTTTATATCATTATATTGTCCTTGATATTTCTTGTAAAATTCCCAATAATACAAACATAGGCATGTATATATACATGTATATGTATACGCATATACATATGCATAGCAGGTGAGAGAGGAGATCTTGGATTAAACTTTTTCAGGCAGCCAGTTCCACCTTGTATTCAAATGACATGTGGTATTTGGATTCACACTGGCCTTAGATGCAGTATTTGCATTTTGCTTTACTTCACATTAAACTTCCATTATACAAATATAAATAGAGAAACAGGTTACTAATTGCTATAACAGCCAAGAAATAAATTTGCAGAAGCACTGCAAGGACAAGAATACAATGATCTAATGGAATCTGTTACACTGACTTCTTCAGGAGTTTTTAGAAAACTTTTTTTTACAACCTTCTTCTTCCCTCCCTCTCCTATTCAATCCCTCTTATTTGTGGAGAATAGACATGTGGACATAGAGAATGCACATACTCACTCCCTTTGGGGAAAGAGTTTAAAATAAAACTTCTTCTGGTTGTTTAGATTTAGAGTACAATACTGATAAGTACTTTAACTTTGCAAATGTGCCAGAGCTCGAACAGAACAAGTACAATAATACATAAATATGTAAAATTTTATCTCCATTATTATCGTGAAACTACTGTGTAAAAATACTAACACTACAGAAAACATAATCCTGTGAGCTTCTGGACTTTGTTTGCAAAGAAGGTCATTGAATGGAATTGTAATAACAATAAATGTAATATGTATTATAAATATTAAATACATCTATAAATATTAAATACATTTTTGCAACTGCCTGAGCTCTGAGTACACTAATAACATAGCTCTTTTAATGGAAAGGAGAGAAAAACAGAGATCAACCAAACCACACCAACTTGGATATACTTTACTATGCAGAGAAAATTTATTGCTAGATCTCATTACTTTGTCACAAGTTTTACAACATTTGTTTTTTTAAGTTCAAGACTCAGCAGTGCAATGTTTAAACCCAAAGATTAGGCTCAGCTTTCATTAAAAGAAAATACTCTAAAATATGAAAATGGCACCAAAGTGAACAATAAATACTTGTTAAGTAAGAGATAAATAAAAAGCAGAGTAAGTAATTCAGTATTTTAATTTGGTGTCACGCAGAAATGAGTTTAATATGCATATGACATCTAGTTTTCTATCTATGTATTTCGGTCCAACCATCTGTCTGCCCCTCGCTTTCTAATAATTTGGGGACTTATTAGTCAGTTTCTCCTAGATGAAAAAAAAAATAAGTGAAAGTCTTAACAGGTAGTCATATGAGTGTCATGAAAATCATCATTTTGGTTTAGAAGAAATATCCTGATGTATGAAAGAAGGGGAAGGAAAACTCCAGATTTATAAATGGAATTTTTGCACCTTCTTGATGTCCAAGAAGTGTGTGCTTACTGGCCTGACCAATCAGCAGGCACACAGCTCCAAAGTAGGCATAATGTTTACCCCTGGGGCCATTACAGGAAAAATGGGATTGCTGAAATGTGTGGGACTGCAGAGAGGGAAATAAATCTTTAGGAAATCAGACATCATAGATTTCGCTGCTCAGAAAAAAAAAAAAAAAGTTTTAAATCTCATAATTTCAAGTGATGACAGATGGTTATGGCAGTTTAATTGCTTTGTTTTCAGGTTACTGTATATTGTACATTCTAAAGAGGCTGGGAAAAGGACAACCATGTGCTGGCTTCTGGCTGCTGCCTTCTGGATCAGCATAGCTTCTCAGGAAGGATGAGAGAGTCCTCCTCTTTCAACAGAATAAATGAACATCTGCAGCTAGAGAAGGTCTCCAAGTGCGAGAAGAGGTCAGCAGAGAATCATGCACAGAGTGACCATGAAGTCAAGAAGCACCATAAGAGTCCTAGAAAGATGATGTAAAGAGGGAAGCTTCCCCGGAGACCTCAGAGAGTCTCTGTATGGTTTCTGCAACTCAGGAAATCTCCAAAGGCTGTTGGGCAGAAAAGAAAGCCTGAAGGAAAAGTCCTGTCCTGCCAGGACACAAGTGAGAAGAGGAAGATTTGTTTTCAAGCCTCATTTTTAACTGATCTCACCCAACAATACTGAGCTGTGTCTCTGTGAAGAATTGCCATGTTCCAGCTTACTATTTCTGGATGTTAGTGAAATACATTTCTAGAGACTGGAAGCCTTCAGTATCTTTTGGCATGTTCTGTTCTAGTGAACTGCTCTGTTTTAGCGATGGAGTGATTCCAACTCAAGACACTGGCTTGAGTGGGGATCCCATCACATAACGTTCTTTCACGTCTTGGGGTCATGACTCGCCAGTATAAGGTTGCCAAGGTGGGTTACTGTATGATAGCTTTCATACTATGGCATATACACCTAAGACCTCAAAGATAAATCCTCTATGTGTTGCAACAGACAAAGCTACGTGGGCATGTAAACAGCCCCTAACAATTGCTTTCACAGGGACAGATTAAAAAAAAAAAAAGTTTGAAAATGTTTTGGTGAGGGTGTATTTCAGTACTCCACACAGTTTATCTACACACATTTTAGAAGCAAATGCAATCTTCTCCTCTCACTCCAGATAAATGCATCCAGCACCATTTGGAAGGTGTGGGGCTGTATTAGCACTGCTTTAAAGTTAAACTAAAATTACCTGACTCTCAAAGGCAGGGATTTTTATTTGGGATAGAGATTTTTAGGGTACCTACAGGAAAGAAGCTCAAAGAATCACATCTCCCAGAAGGAATCATAAAGTGATATTTTGAAACTGAACTTGGTCACTGCCTTATGTATTTCAGCTTTTGATCTTTTGTTGTGTTTAAGGCACTTCACTTTAAGAAGAATCTGGACAACCTGTGGAGAGTCCAGGGAACAGACCTTACAAATGACCAATAACCAGCAAGCTAGAAAACACAATGTACAAAAAGAGACTGAATTAACTGAGGTTGCTTAATGTAACGAAAACCTACCTCTAATCATGTAACATGGTGCAGAGAAAGGTAATGATCTGTCCCTCTCAATAGACAGGACAAAAAAGAATCAGCATTACATTATGAGAAACTTCCTAAGTGTAAAAGCATAAAACATCTGAATTTTCCCCTCTATTCATCATATATATGTTGCTGGCTAAGTGGTTTGTCTACTTAAGTGTGGCAGCTATAGCTGAACTGGTCAGAAAGGTACTAGTTTCTGAAGAGCTGAGAAACATTAATTGGATTTCTCTCATTTTTGATTTTAATTAAAATCCATTTTCCAATGATCTCTAATAAAAGCCATTTCTGGTCAGAGGTAATATTTTTNATATTAAAAAGTATATTAAAATAAATTTTAATATACTTTTAATTTTTTGGGTGATCTGAAATGAGACTTGAGAAGGTTGTGGGAGATTATGAGTAATGCTATTTGTTACATGCATGTGCTTTTTCTGTCTATATTGTTTATATACCTTTAAAATGATGCTGCTGGTTGGGTGAGGCAGAGCCTTCTATAGGAAAACTGTGATTAGTCCTTCCCTGGGAAACAATGAGCATGTCCAGGGAGGCCTCTCCAGCAAGCAAGGTGAGCCAACAGGGGGAAGAGGCTCAGCAAGGTGAAACCATCAACAAAAGCAGAGCCTGGGTAGGGAGCTGATATGCAGTCAGGCTTCAGGAGTGCTGCAAGACCTGTCTGAGGGACCTACAGAGACTAAGAAGAGTTCACTGCAATTCAGGAAGCTGGTAACTGTTGTGGACTGAGAATATAGAGCATAAAACCCAGGAGGGAGATTTTTAAAAATTCCCTGTAATTTACTAATTTCTGATTCTGAATTTTCTCTATCATAAAAAGTTCTGTGTTCATGGCTTGATGATGCTCATTATATATCATTAATGGAGTTCTATCCTGAAGTTTTGGTCATCTAAGTGTCCTAAGAGGCTTTCACACTATATTTCATTTGTTTCATAGATGGAAAGCATTATTTTAGAAGGTTTTGGAGTTTACTGTCTATATCATCAAAATCCTGCTATAGCAAAATCCTAAACTCCTGTATGTCCCTTCCCAGGCTCCTCTGCAGTCTCCCTCACTCTTTCCTTCCTCCTGCACTGTGTTAGTTATTAGCTGAAATATTATATGAAAATTTAAGTTACACTTTTGCTCAGAAGAAGACAATTTGCAAGTGAAAAAGAAGAATTGTTCAGAAGTTAAATTCAAGTTTAGCATTTATAGATTTGGTAGTGTTGATTGTTTTGTTACATTTTATGAGAACTGATTTTGGAATCAGTGGTTGTTTTTTTTTTTATGTGCTACTGTTGTCTCGATTATTTTATTAAATGTTTATTTGTAATATTTTTATGAGATTCATTTTCAACTAATAGTGCCATTATTTTCATGCAAAACACTTCTTGTCATTTTGTGCTTTTGAAATCTAGATAAGCAATTAAAAAAGAGCATTAGAAAATGAATTATATCAATTTTTGAGCTACATTAAGCAATAAAGGCAGACATGCTCTTCTCAGCTGACCTTTTTCTCTCTTGAGAATGAAAAGCTTTATGGAATCAAAAGCTTTTATCAAAGCTTTATCAAAAGCTTTATCAAGGCATCAAATTTAGACATCCAGAGAGTGCATTATTACCAAAAAATTGTTCCCGACTAATATATATATGGCATCTACTTGTGTCCCTTTAATTTTTATGTTCTGGTTTATTTTATGTAATTTATTATTTATGAATTATCTTCTCTAATACACGCTACCTGAAAATTTTGAAATAATTTTGCCAGTTTTCACAAAATCGCAGAATCATTTAGGTTGGAAAAGACCTCTAAGATCATCCAGTCCAACCTATACCATTAAATCATATCACTAAGTTCTATATCTACACATTTTTTGAATACCTCCAGAGATGGTGACTCAACCACTTCCCAGGGCAGCCTGTTCCAATGCCTCGCAACCCTTTCAGTGAAGAAATTTTTCCTAATATCTAACCTAAACCTCCTCTGGTGCAACTTAAGCCCATTTCCTCTCATCCTATCACCTGGCACTTGGGAGAAGAGACCAACACCCACCTCTCTACAACCTCCTTTAAGGTAACTGTAGAGAGCGATAAGGTCACCCCTGAGCCTCCTCTTCTCCAGGCTAAACAACCCCAGCTCCCTCAGCCGTTCCTCATAAGACTTGTTCTCCAGACCCCTCACCAGCTTCATTGCCCTTCTCTGGACGTGCTCCAGCACCTCGATGTCCTTCCTGTAGTGAGGGGCCCAAAACTGAACACAGGGCTCAAGGTGTGGCCTCACCAGAGCCGAGTACAGGGGGACAATCACTTCCCTACTCCTGCTGGCCACACTGTTCCTGATACAACCCAGGATGCAGCTGGCCTTTTAGGCCACCTGAGCACACTGCTGGCTCATATTCAGCCAGCTATCAACCAATACTCCCAGGTCCTTCTCTGCCAGGCAGCTTTCCAGCCACTCATCTCCGAGCCTGTAGCGCTGCTTGGGGTTGTTGTGCCCCAAGTGCAGGACCCGGCACTTGGTGTCGTCTGCAAACTTGCTGAGGGTGCACTCGATCCCCTCATCCAGATCATTGATAAAGATATTGAAGAGAACTGGCCCTAATGCTGAGCCCTGTGGGACACCACTCGTGACCGGCCTCCAACTGGATTTAACTCCATTCATCACAGCTCTTTGGGCCCGGCCACCCAGCCAGTCTCTAACCCAATGAAGCGTACGCCAGTCCAAGGCATGAGCAGCCAGTTTCTTCAGGAGAATGCTGTGGGAAAGGGTGTCAAAAGCCTTCCTGAAGTCAAGGTAGACCACATCCACAGCCTTTCCCTCATCCACTGAGCATGTCACCTTGTCGTAGAAGGAGATCAGGTTCATCAAGCAAGACCCGCCTTTCATAAACCCATGCTGACTGGGCCTGATCGCCTGGTTGCCCTGCAAGTGCTGTGTGACGACACTCAAGATAATCTGCTCCATGAGCTTCCCTGGCACAGAATTCAGACTGACAGGCCTGTAGGAATGCTTCAAAGAGCACTTGAACAATTAAAAAGCATAGACAAGCATGGGACATGCTCAGGCCCTGTTCCTGGCCCTGTTTAGTCAAGCAGTAGTTGCAACCAGTGTGGCCCCACTGTTGGGCCCTTCCAGTACCCTGTACTGACATGAGACAGTTCTTGCAAGACACAGACCTCTTTTACCTGATGAAGAGGATGGCAAAACACACACAGCTTCTGCCAGGGTCACAGGGCAGGGAGAAGGTGGGGGGCAGTAGGAGGTCAGTGAAGCCCCAAGTCAGCCTTGGGTTTTGATAAAGAGCTGTACCAAATCATTCCTCTCCAAGGGCAAGAAAGACCTAAGGCATGGTGGTCACATGTCCAGTTTTACCCAGGGTTTCTCCCCAAGCAAGACAGCTGCCTCTTCACCAGAATTTTCTGAGCATAATGTCAGTGTAACACAAGAATAACTCACTGTGACTAAAGACTGCAGCACCAGGCCCAGCCAAGAGCATTTTTAAATAACATTCCTCCAAACTGCACTGTCTGTTCATACTTCTAAAGAACACTTAAGACTTCGTACTTTTAAACAAATGGATTGTCCAGGGCAATTCTGCAAAAGTAATTCAGGCTGAGCTGAAAATATGTACCACAGACATGGCACAACCGATCCAACCTGGGAGAGTGAGCTATAAATTTTCCTCCTTGACAAAGTAGAGTCTCCCTCTCTCTGTCTCTCTCTCTCTCTCTCTCTCTCCTCCCTTTTTTCACTGTCTGGCTCGATTAGGTTGGAATCTTATGGTACTGTACACTTTTTGTTCCATAAACTCTGTTGTGTTCAAACCACAAGTGCAAATTTGCCAGGGTCTGGTTCCTCAGGGGTTTCAGGACAGAATGGGTTTTGCTGCATCTCTTCGTTGTTCTGACCTGTGTTCCTCTCATATGCCCTTGTTTTTAAGATAGGAAATTCTTTCTCAAAAGTTTACCTCCCTTTAATTTTTGTAAAAATACTGTCTGAAGCATTTTCAAGACATTTAATATGGAAGTTTAATTATTTCTTGTTTTCCCGGCACCACAACACTGGTTCCAGATAAATAAATAAAAAAGTTTCACAAAATTAACTGATTTTCTATAAAAAAATAATGTGTTGAATATGTTCAAAACTTAACTATCTCAAGAACTACAAGTGCCTTTTCATAGCTTTGTTACTTGGAAATAAATGTTAACACTGCCATTTGATTTTGGGATAGAACAAGACAGAAAGTGTCTGTTTTTCTGTGTTCTGTATCACATTACAGAAAATGTACTGTTAACTCTGAAGTCTTTTTTTCCTATTCTCAAATCTCATTTCTTAGTTTCTTCTCAAAATATTTAAATTGAATTGTGTCTCCCCACAGTGTATTTGCTCCCAGAGTCACATAACTCCAACTCGGGGATATTATATCACAGAAATCTGGCTATTATTAAAAAGTATTTGGTTTCCAGTTCTATTTGTAAATGTCTTTTAAAATTATAGGATGAATCATAGAGTCATCTTGTTATTTATTTTTATACAGGAAAGTCATGCTAAACATGTTTTGATATCAATTTTAATAATTCTCTTTTTCCTGACTTTTCATTCCTGTTTAATTTTTAAGAATATAAAACAGACCCAGCAGTAATATCCACAGTTTATTTGAAGAAAAACTGGTTTAGCTTTTTTTTTTTTTTTATGAATGTATTGTTTTGCCAACTTGTCAATTTGTCAGCAGTCCACAAAATAACAGTGTCCTAAATATACTATCAGATCATCCAGGCAAACACAACCTTCTTCGTGTGTGATAAATGAAATGTGATGACATACCTGACAGTCCCCATTTAGCATTCAATTTCTGCAAAAGAAACCTCTTTTTTTTTTTTTCTCTGGAGCTGTTAGGAGCAAACAAGAAAACACATGACACATTAACTGAAGTCATCAGCAAGAGTGGAATCCAGTCATAAAAGGGAACAAAAAGAACAAAAGGGATAAAAGAAATAGGAGTCCTCCACTCCACCTAGCTTGCTTCCTTTTGTGACAGGGAAATCTGTTTATGTTTCCTCCTAATTTTAAACCAATTTTTAATACATGCAAATAAAGAATGAAGAGTTTTTCACACTTCTGAGTGAGTTTACTTGGAACACAATTTAATCTATCACATTTTGCTTTTACACTTGTTATCATCTTGAAGGTATAAAGTCTAAGACAATAGGCTGTATAAACGCTGGGGAAAGTTCTATCAGCAGTAATAGGTGTAACTACCATTGTATCAGACAGTTCTTCTGCATCTGCAATATTTTGTATTTCCACACAGAGCCACCAGAAAAATTCAGACATACATTTGGTGGGAGGGGAATTTGAAATATATTTAGTATCATCTGTAACAAATACTTCAACATTTATTTATTTCTAAAGAGGAAACCTTTTTTTACCCAAGATAAATATCCCTGAAAATATCTACTTCTATTTTTAAAAGCATGATACCACAAGTGGCATATTTCACTGAGTAACAAAACCCTTGAAAAATACATATTCAAAGGAAATTTCAGTAAGAAAAAAAATACAATAGTTAATAATTAAACACATCATAAATCTGTACTTCAGGGATATTACACTGAAGTTTTTAAGGCCAAAAATTAGTCTGTACTGTTCAAGTATGCAAGTTGTCTATGGTTCAGAACAATTTACTCGAGGAGAAAGAAAAGTAATGTGCAAGAGTGGAAAATCTGCCACAGGTGGAGAGGAGGTAAGAACAGAACATAAGTTTGTATCTTCAGCTCCTGAACACAATAACAGGTTCAGGCCCCGTTATTCAGTTCATCATTATAATGTTGCTTTATAACAAACCTCTAGAGACCGTACCAAGACACAGTCCCCATTGTGCCTGTACAAGTATAAATGCAGGCTCAACAGATTCTGAGCTTACAATGGATGTAAAGGAGACCTAGGAAAGTGCAGTAAACTGACAAAACTTTGTCAGTGGAAAAAAAAAAAAAAGACAAGTGTTCTTGACACACAAAACAGCAGTGCATTGAATCAGTGTGTCCCTCTGCAAAGAATTTAAACTTCAGTGCAGTTGCTAATATATTAACACTTTGTCATCCCCAGTAAATTCTGCAGCAACAGAATTTCTTTCCTGGCCCTTGATTCTTTATCTAGGGCTCCAAAGACCCAAATGGTTATTTTTATAGGCTAAATGTCTCTTTCCAGACATCACTCAAATAAAGCAAGAGAGAAGCCTTATTTTTCAAGTGTTTTACCATTATTCATGTAGGCTATACAATTCCTTTGGGGGATCACCTCTGTTCTACCAGTGTCCTCTAACAGGCTTGCAGGAGGGTTCAGGAGCTCCTTCTCGTCGCCAACAGAGAAGGCTTCCTCTTCTGTTGTATCCTGGTGATCAGCAGTGATTGTGAAGTGGTAACTCTTACACCCAAGTAACAATTTGTGGCTGTGTATTTGAGCACATTCATGGAGCTGCTGAAAGATTTGTATTTGGGTGCCACACTCCTTCCTAAAATAGTCCATGATTGATTGATTGCCTGTGTACTACAGATGAACCACTGTTTAGCTACCACATCAAAAAGCACAAATAGGCTTATTGAAAGCATTTTCTAGCACTGTTGTTATGATCCTGATTGTCATACAAGTATCATGGCAAGTGCGTAAAATAGTGTGTCCATAGAGTTTTAAAACAGGATTTATGTGGCTGCTTTTCAAGGAAATGTATTCTTCTGGAAGGTAGACTTACTAATACAGAAATAAGAATGTGTTAAATCCAGCCCTTAACTATTGTCTGTTAATAATGAAATAAATTGATTTTTCTGAAGTCAATGACAGAATTTAGCTATATTTAGACAGATCCCTAATATCAACAAGAAGAAGCAGGAGCACACTGATGCGTTTGAAAGCTGTCCTTATACATCCCCTTTGCTACCTTTAAAAACCTTGTCATTTATCCACAAAGCTCTCTTTTGTGAAGATGCATGCGAACTAACCTGGTAAAATTTGACTTTTAATCTGCTGAGTCTGTGACTTATTCTTGCTCAAGAGTATCATCTCTTTTGCCTTTTCTGGTGCCTCCATCTGCCTGCACCTCTCTACATTACCTTTTTAATGAGGTTGAACAGAATTAGCTTTACTATTTCCTGATCATCAATTACTGGACACAACGGTAATTATCATGATCACCATCATCAGGGATACCTGTGCCTAGCTGTTATGATGCACTATGAAATTCCTAAAATAAATAACACAAAACATAAATTTTAATACTGTTACTGACAATGTTTTTTTTTTCTTTTTTATGTAGCTGTATTTATCCAAGCCAGTTACTTACAAGAGTCTCCAAGTCTGTTCAGGTGTTTATCTCTAAATGTTGCAGACATTGGTGCTGATGTATCTGACAGCTGACGCAGTCTGAGTTTGGTTGGATAATACTGCCCCATGCTGGTTTGTAAGGAAAAGTCCCAGCTGACTCCCCAGCTGACACCCCCCCCCCTTTTTTTTTACCAAAATCTAAAAGATGGGCAGGTGCACTCTGTGATTTTAACTTGTAAGCTTGTTTTGCTTTATTTCCTTAGGCTGCTAAATGTTTTCCCTTCAACTGTTTTTCTCAGATATCACACAAAATATCCCACTTCGCTGTTACTGGAAACAAAACACCACGGGGGAAATGTGACTTTTTACGATGGACTGGAGAAGAAGGCTCATTTATACACAGTGATAACAGAGAGCACCCAGAACGTAACTCACAGAGCTAGTGACAAGGGGGTTTCCACAGACATTGATGGGGGCTCTGTGATGTGGACAGACTGGAGGGCTATGAAAAGACCAGGAGATCACTGTGAGGCCCACTCCCAGGTGCTCAGAACTAAGTTCTTATTAATAACCGTGGATTTAGAAAGGTACAGACAGCTACTTAAACAGTCCTCATTGGTGTCTGACATTACTCTTGGCACACAGGATAAAACAGGCCTTTCTGTCCAGGCTATTGCCTTCCTCAGCCCCCATTGCCCTTGTTTTACAGCCCAGTGTCTGGGCCTCTCAGGTTTATAAACCAGATGTTCCTAGTTCTAACACTAGCCCTGTGTACATGGACAGGAGAAAGCTTCACTTTTTTTTTTTTCCTACGGCATATGCTGCATTTCACTGCTTTTCAATTCATGTCTCAGCCAGTTATGAATTTGGTTTTCTTCCTGGGATCAAGTGCTTTGTTGCCACTTTGCAGAGATATGATATCTGCTCAGAGAGAAATGCTCTTCCGTTTAATTGCTATGCTTTCCGATGAGAAATTCCAGTTAGGGCTGATTCCTAACTGGCCTGACCACCTGTACTCTAAAAGAGGTTTTTAAATAACAGGCTGGGCAGTTATGCTTTGATATGTTGGAATTCCTGCATACGGGCATGCTGTACTAACTGGGGTCCAAAGCTGAAGCTTCTGGACTTGTTTTTATTTCCATGGTTTTGTCTTCCTTTTCCAGGGACTTGGCTTCTGTGAGCTGAATTGTGACTGAGAATTCTTGCTTCAGTCTCTGCACACTCAGGGACACTTAAAGCATCTAAATGTTTAGTCATAAAATGGAACAGTGGCTTACCTTTTTTCCCCTTTAAGGAGTGAATATAACTATATCAGCAACCTACATCCATCACTTTAAAACAGGCCATTGAAGGGCTTGCAGGCAAGTTGAAAACTTCATATGTTGCTGTTCTTGGCAAGAGTGTAATTGGCTCATAAGGACAGTGAGGCTGGCACTACAGACTGCTAGAGCTTCACCCCATAATCCTGGGACTGTCACACTGTATGGGACAGGTGCTAGCTAAAGACAGTGAGTAGTTGGATAATTAGCACCAATGAGGCTGATTTACCACAGACTATCCTCTGGAAACCCTAAAGTAATTGATCATAAGTTAGGATAAAAAAAAGTCTGGGGTCCATTGACACAGAGGTGAGACAAGGAAGCAATGAGAGGGGAGCATTAAAACCTGGAGGGGAACCAACAGAGAGATAAAGGGAGGACAGTAGTCTTCACAACCAAAGATTCAAAGACATCATCAGTGACTGTGTCAGAGGTGCTTACAACAGGTCTGGAACAAGAGACGTATGCTGAAGCAATGACCATCATTACAGAGTAGGCTAATCTGTATTAAGTATGTAGATGGAATAAAATATTTACAGGCAGAGAAATACTTCTCCCACACTGGTAGCATGAAATGATGGAGTATGTGTTTGTGTATCTGTCTGTCTGTGTCACACAGCTCAGCTCAGAAAGATATAATAAATTTAGAGAAAAGAATATGAGTATCCATGCCTGGTTTCTTCTGTGATTCATCTAGTTTCATGACTGCTCTCCAGCAGTGGACATTAACAGGTGATGGAAAAGAGCCTTGGAAGTAGAATTAGTCTCCACTGACCTTGAGACACGTTCCAAACTTTCCCTGTATTAACATTTATAAACATCTATAGCTATACTTCCTATGCTTTGGGTACCTATGGTACTGAGAATAAATTTTCTATTCTTGTGTATTATTATACTATATAAATATATATTTGAAGCCCTTATGATCCGAGGCAAAATGGTTAGTGACCTACTACATCCCTTGGACACCCACAAATCTATGGGACCAGATGAGATACACCCAAGGGTGATGAAGGAGCTGGCAGATGTGCTTGCCAAGCCACTTTCAATAATTTACCAGCAGTCCTGGCAAACCAGGGACATCCCAGTTGAATGGAGGTTGGTGAATGTGATGCCCATCTACAAGAAGGGCAGAAAGGAGGATCTGAGGAACTACAGGCCTGTCAGTCTGACCTCGGTGCCAGGAAAGGTCATGGAGCAGATCATCTTGAGTGCCATCACACAGCTTGTACATGACTACCAGGTGTTCAGACCCAGTCAGCATGGGTTTATGAAAGGCAGGTCCTGCCCAACTAACCTGATCTCCTTCTATGACAAGATGACCTATTAGGTGGACAAGGGAAAGGCTGTGGATGATGTTTACTTGGACTTTAGCAAGGTGTTTGATACTGTTTCCCACAGCCTTCTCCTGGAGAAACTGGCTGCTCATGGCTTGGACAGATGTGCTGTTTGCTGGGTAAAAACTGTCCGGATGGCCAGGCCCAAAAGGTCATTGTGAATGGAGTTATATCTGGTTGGTGGCCAGTTACAGGTGGTGTTCCCCAGGGCTCAGTAAAGAGGACAGTGTTGTTTAATAACTTTATTATATTGATGAGGGGATTGAGTGCACCCTCAGTAAGAGGGTCACCTCAGATGTCACCAAGTTGGATGGCACTGTTGATCTGCTTGAAGGCAGGAAGACCCTGCAGAGGGATCTGGATAGGCTGGATCAATGTGCCAGATCCAATCACATGATATGCAGTAAGGCTAAGTGCTAGGTACTGCACTTGGGTCATAACAACCTCATGCAGCGGTATAGGCTCGGGGAGGAGTGGCTGGAAAGCTGCCCTGCAGAGAAGGACCTGGGGGTATTGGTCAACAGCTGGCTGAATGTGAGCTGGCAGTGTTCCCAGCTGGACAAGAAGGCCAACAGCATCCTGGCTTGTATCAGAAATAACTTGTCCAGCAGGACTAAGGAAGTGATTGTCCCTCTGTACTTGACACTGGTGAAACCACACCTTGAGTACTGCATTCAGTTTTGGGCCCCACACTACAAGAAGGATATTGAGTTGCTCAAGTATGTCCAGAGAAGAGCAACAAAGCTGGTGAAAGGACTAGAAAACAAGACATATGAGGAGCAGCTGAAGGAACTGGGGCTGGTTAGTCTGAAGAAGAGGAGGCTGAGGGGAGACCTCATTGCTCTCTACAACTACCTGAAAGGAGATTGCAGCAAGGAGGTTTTCAGGCTCTTCTTTTGGGTGACAAGTGACAGGATGTGAGGCAACAGCCTCAAGTTGCACTAGGGGAGGTTTAGATTGGATGTCATGAAGAATTTCTTCACAGAAAGGGTGTTTAGGCATTGGAACGGGCTGCACAGGGAAGTGGTGGAGTCATCATCCCTGGAGGTATTTAAGAGACGTGTGGGTGTGGCATTGACAGACATGGTTTAGCAGTGGACTTGTAGTGTTAGGTCAATGGTTGAACTTGACGATCTTGAAGGTCTTTTCCAACCTAAATGATGTTATGATTACATGATGTACAGTGAAATACATACTGTTCTTTAAAAGTAATTGTTTCTAGTGGTATTTGTAGTTTACAGACTAAATTCAGTGAAATTAACACTGGGTGTGGAGTGGGAGGAAGGGAAAAACATCCAACTATGCTACATCCAAATAATTTGTGAATAAATATAGTTCCCATAAAAAAAAAAAAAGACAAAACAAAATAAAAACAACAAAACAACAACAAAATGGAACATACCTTATTTTTTCCACTACGCCACTGCAAAACAATGAAATAGAAGATTGCAAGGATCAGGGAGAGAGCTGAAGGAAATCAAACCCATACAACAAAAAAGTGCACACTGTTTCAGATTTAGCACCCTTAGTTTTAGACAGCCTTTGCTGCATAATTTTATCTCCTAGTTATCTCGGCCTCTGGGATTTTCAGTAGAGGGCTCTGATTTAAATGCTAATGCAACATGGCTCCTACTTAAAACAGAAATCAGACATGATTAGCTCTCAAGATGGTATGGTCACAGCAGGATCCTAGACCACTAACTGCTTCTGAAGGTTTAACTATTAAATGTCTCAAGTTCAGTAAGATTGAATATACCTAGTGACACCACCTTTAAGAAATGCTCTTGAAGGAGATCAGTATTTTTATGAAAATATCTAATTTTCTGCCAACTGTTTAGGTTTTTTGTTTGTTTTGAGGAAGAAGAGGGGGTCAGCTTCAAGTTTTAAGGGCATAATATTGCAAACTATTATACAGTTATAAGCAGCAAATAGGATTTAATTCCAGATCCTCTCCTCGTACCCATGTCTTCATGGACCTCCAATTCATAAGACACTATATGAAAACAGTACTGTGACTACAGAACAGGCTCTTTGTATGCTTTCATTTGTGGCCCTGTCAGAAAAGGGTCAGGGTATGAACAAACCTCCTTGAAATATTTGTTTGGAAAGAAGGCTCTCTTCCCCAGCCTAAACACTCCTTCTAAAGGCTTTCACCTCTAATGAAATGCAGATGTCTACCCATCCCATCAGGTCTGAATGATTTTGCTTTCCACAGTAAGTATATTCCTTCTTTTTCTGGGGAAGAACAATAATCTTTTCATCCCTTTCTTGTGACAAGTATACCTGAATCCCCATAAGAGTAAAGAAATGCCATTTTTACTGTATTAGAAATGATTACATGGATAATGATTACTAATGATTACAATATAATTTTATTGAAGTTCTTTATTTGACTTAATTCACCCAAAACTGTAAAAGCCTAAAACATGCATCTTTTTTTCTTCACTGACAAGTTATGGACAGTTTCATACCTTAAGATTTTCCTTCTTTCATTTGCAGACATTTCTGTATGCTAGAGGCAAGTTCAACAAATACTTTGATAAAATATGATAAATAAGAGAAAACTGAAGTGACAGACCTTTACATTTTCTGGTCCTTAGCAATGCTTTTTCCTATGCAATATTTCTACTCACCTAGATAAAAAAGATAGAACATTATACTGATAAGAATAAAACTTTACAATGCCATGGTTAAAAAAGTAAGTTTTTCAGATTTCATTGCAAGCCTTGAAATCTATTTTCTTCTTACATGCTGTCATCTGTAAATATGACTTCATCTTTCTCAGTTTAACAATGATAACTGCTTTCTGAGACAAATTTTTCTATCAAATCCACACTTGCCTTATGGTCACCATACCTGCATCATATTTCTTAGGTTGCTTAAGAGAATGTCATGCAGTAAAGTATGAGAAACCTTATTAAGCTCAGAATATATCACATCATGCATTCACCTTCCCATTTTCCATTTAGCCACTTAACCTGTCAAAAGAGAAAATTAGATTTAGTCATCAAAGAAAATTAGATTTATTTGATATGACCTGTCCCTGACAAACTATACTGGCTAGTTTTTGCCTTGCCTTCTGGCTATTTGCATTCTGACTGCTTTATATTTTGTGGAGCTAGCTGTATAATTTCTTAAGTCATTGTTTCTGAGGCCAAATTAGATTAACCAATGTGTAGTTCTTGATGCTCTTTTTTTGCAAAGTTGGGATTATGTTTGTCCTTCTCTTGTACTCTAGTCACTTTTCCCATCATCATCAATTCTTTATGGAAACTGATAGCCATAAGCCATGTGGAAACGTATATCCAGAAGGTGGAGAGGAGCAAGTTGAAAAGGATTGAAGAGGAGAGGGGAGGGGAGAAGTTTCTCTGTTTCTGAATGAACATGGGGCAGTCATACTGAGTGGTTTGGATTATTTTGGAACCTGTGCTAATTTAAAAAAAAAATGTAGGTAAGTGTAAAGTTCAGGGAGACTGAATGTAGAACACTTCTACTCATGGGGGACAGAGGCAGACAGGAGTTATACCTGTGAAAGGTAAAACACAAACACAAAGAGCTAAGCAAAAGCTTAAGTAAACAGCTTTCCACCCCTTTCCCAGACTCAATTTAAGCCACACGCCTGTCCTCCCCTCTTTCTATTCTCAGCTCCCCTTGTTTTAGCTGTGGGTTACACTCAGTGCCATCACTGTGGTGAAGCAACGAATAATGCAGTAGGCTCAGATCATGAACACAAAGGTTTATTTCTGCTGTTCAGTTTTTCTTTGTGTGTTCCTCCACTTCTCCTTGCTTCTCAGTATTTCTGCCACAGCCTGGGTTCCTCCACAGTCCCTCAGGGATGTCCCTGCTCTACCATGGGTCACCCATGGCTGCATCCCCTCAGGGATGTCTCCACCCCAGTGTAGGTCACTCATAGCTGCAATACCTCAGGGGTGTCCCACTTTTGTCATGGAGTTCAATCTCCCAAGAGCATGCTTCCAGCTGCATGTCTCCTCAGAAGCTTGTCTTTCCGTGCATCTCCAAACACATCTCCTCCATGTGTCCTGCCAAGACCATCTCCTCACATTTCTCCAAACAAATTTTCTTCACAGATTTCCTCCTCTGGTGGCTACTGCTCTTTCTTATATGTGTCTGAGCTATGGCTCTGTGTGCTCCCCTGCCCGGCTGCAGTCTTGGAGTGTGGTGTGGCATCTACATGGGTTTCAGAGCTATCTGTGATCAGCCCAGGGCAGCTCACACCACCTTCCACACTGGGCACCCTGCAGCCCACTGCCACCAAAACCCTGCTATTTGCACCCAATACAAGCCAAAAGTAATGCTCACATTTTAAGCAGAAAAGATGATTAATCATGAAAACACATGAAAAATAAACCTGATGGATTTTGTACCTCTTGAAGACTTGAAATGAAAACTGGATATTTTTTGAAATATATGCTTTATCCAAGCTCAGTCAGCTTACTGACAGTAAATAAGGTAATAAGATAAAATGGTTAGGTAGAAGAGTGTAGAAGTGAGACATTATAAACAGATAGTCTCTTCTGTCTTTAAAATCTCTTAAGTTGTGTTTATAAAGCTGAGACCTTACAGAGAAAGCTTCAGGAAGCAATAGGTTAACTGTGCAGTCAAGAACGTATACACCATGCATCTCAATTCATTTAAGTGGCAATGGGATCTCTGTTAAACAAATAGAGGCAAATAGAAAATATTTTTTTGTTGTTGTTCTCCCTAGGCAAATTAAAGATATTTTTCTAGGCAAGAAATGTGTGATAGCAAGGCTGATTTATACGATATTACTGCTGATGTAACTATGCTTTACAACATTGTTGCAGTTTTGGGTGCCACAATTTATATTGGTTATAAAGGATATTAAACTATTAGAGCATGTCCAAAGGAGGGCAACAAAGATGGTGAAAGGTTTAGAGGGCAAGATATATGAGGAGGGGGTGAAGTCAATTGGTTCAGCCTAGAAAAGACACTGAGGGGCAACTCATGGTGGCCTACAGCTTCCTTACAAGGGGGAACCGTGGGAAGGAGCTGATCTCCTCTCTGTGACAGGGGAGGTTCAGGCTGGATGTTAAGTAAAGGTTCTTCACTGAGAGGGTGGTTGGGCACTGGAACAAGCTCCCAAAGTTTAATTTTTGGGTAGTCCTGTGTGGAGCCATGAGCTGGACTTTATGATCCTTTTGGGTCCATTCCAGCTTGGGATATTGTATGATTCTGTGATTCTGTGATCAAGATAGAATAATTAAGTTTGGAACAGACCCCCAGAAGTTCAACCCACTGTTCAAATCAGGGATAGCTTCAAAGTTAGATCAGGATGAGCAGGGCAATGTCCTGTTAAGATCTCAAAGCCTTCACGGATGGAAAATCCACAGCCTCTCTGGGTAGCCTGGTGCAGGCAAAGCAAAACCCTCATACATTATGTACTCCAGACTCCTAACCATCTTTACCAGCCTCTCAAATGTGAAACACAGAAATGAATGAGGCATCCTCACAAATGCTTAATAAAAGGAAAAAAAAATGCTTCTCAACTCCCTGGCAGCACTCTTTGTTAGGCATTCTTATTTTGTTTAGATATTTTCACTAGTACCGTAAACATAGGGGACAGATAATTCAAAATTTAGATGATATGTTCTATTTTGAACTACTTAAAAATTCTACTTAAATAAATAAATAATGCAACATAAATATAAAAACAAATCTCCCCTTTAACTAACAAGTCATCATATTTAAAAGAACAAGAGTTCAGCTCAGTTCAGCTTTCTTGTAGCTAAGTAAAGTGCCTAAGTGAAATATAATTGCTGTCAGCTGATGGAATTGATTAGTTACCCATTACTTGAAGTAAAATAATTCCAACCTTCATAATTTCATATTAAATTAAAAGAACTAGAGTAACCAGCTGTTCCTCAGCAGTGGAAAAACACATGCAGTTTGTGCACCATGTTCATAAACAAACTTCTCTGCACAGGAGCTTAGTGTGTGCATAGATGTATATGAAAAGAAAGTTTAAAAAACAAAACAAACAAACAAACAACAACAACAACAAAAAACAAGAAAGAAATTCATCCTTTGGCGCTGTATTGACACTTGTGTGATTATCAGCAAAGCTGAGCGTATTCTTTAGCACATTCACCATGTTTGTTTACAGAATAAATACCAGCACTAATAAGATGCCATTCTGTGCATCAGTGGTGCTAGATGGGATGAAGAATTCTGCCAATGCCCTTTAAAGCCGTTTACTGGAACCAAAGTATGGTGAAACATCCAGATTGCAAGGTCTGCAAGGCCATATATCCCATGTGGAAAAACATCCTGCCCAACCCCTCTGACAACAATGGGAATATGTTCTGTAATATTTTCATGAATACTCTACCTGCTTCATTAGCAGTACATTGCCATACCATGGGACTCATGTTGGTGTGAGACTGCACATATGGCAGTGCTGCGGAAAGCATTCCTGCCAGCCACTCTCATCTGCAGACCTGTGGTCCTCCTTACCCACCACCCACTACTTTGTGATAGTACAACTCTTTGTGGAACTGCACAACAAAATAATCTGAGTTACAAATAACCTGGCAGGAAAAATGGGAACAAATGTCTAGGGGACCAGAAGTGGACAACAACTGCTAGGAGACTACTAAGAGACCACAGAATCAGACTTTAAATTCATCCCAGCAACATCCCAAAGAGAATACTGGGTTTCCACAGATGTTTGGATAGTATGGAATGGCCTAATAAGAACTGAATAGAGCAATTTCACTGAAGAAGGAACAACTTGCAAAGAAATGGAAACACCACAACTGGAGTTTGCTGTGAACAATGGATACCCCAGGTCAGCAACCAAAAGGTCATATGAAGAGAAAGTCTTTTTTGTAAGAACAGTCATGGGTGTCAAAGCAGAGAGTTGTGAAAGAGAGATCCAGCAATTATTTTGCATGTCTTCACTCAGTAAATTCACA
>VXAA01006202.1:37169-53619 GCA_013399115.1 Anseranas semipalmata | reverse complement strand
ACGCCAGTCCAAGCCACGAGCAGCCAGTTAAATTCACATACTCCTTCTCAGCACCTTGCCATATTTCAATCTTCAGAGTCTATTTACACCCCCTTCCTATCCACTCCCTCACGTTTCCTTTTTCTCTCTCTTGCTCTGTCCACACTGACTGCGTGTCCTTGACTACACTTCATTTCTTATCCCAAGCCACAGCTGTTTCCCCTGTCATTCCCACAGCACCTCTTCAAATTTATTTCTCAGATGGCTTCATGATTCTTGGTGTTTAGTTTGCTCTTTCCCAGCCAGCCTCAGTGCTTCTTGTCTGTATCTCCCCCTGCATCCTTGTTGACTTCCATTTTTCTAGTATCTCTCTTCAGGTTCTCCTCATCTTTTCCAAACTGTTTAAGACTCTCCCAGCCACCAAACCCAATGTGTTTTCGTATTTTCACTCTCAGACTCTGTCCCTGTCTCTTATCATGGATCACAGTCTCAGCCTCTTTGACAAGTTAGTTCAAATCTCGCACAGGCCCCAGATATACACCTTTTTTTTAATCTTTTTTTTTTTTTCTTTAATATTCATCTCAGAACAATTTCAGTCTCACTCAGTTTAGGTTTTCAAAGACAGCAGAAACAAAATATCATAGGGTCTAATAAAAGCAGCACTATTTCTTTGCCTGTAGCAGAAACAGACCTGCTAACACAGATATCAAAAATAACACTTCCGCTGAATTTCAGAGAAATAGGTCTGTCACTATGTGATAGGCAAACATGCACACATATCTGTAATAATCATGTTTCAAACAAGAAACCTTACATATAAACCAAAACATTTCCTTCTCCTGAGAATTCCATCCTCCTAGTAAGTAAGGGATATCTTTTTCTAAAGGAAAAAAAAAAATCATCAACAAGGAATGTATCACTCTTTTATGGATTTTTAAAGTTATCTATTATCTTGTTCTTGGCAGCAGAGAAATATAAATGATAGAAATTTGGCAAATAATGGGAAATTGGAGCAGGTTCCTATAAAAAAAAAAAGAAGCAGTTGAAGATGGCTGCCATTGGATCTTCATCTCACTATCTGGAAAACATTTTATTTTGCTGTAGGATCTGCAGCTGAGGAAAAGCAATATGATCTTATTTTTAATGATATAACTAAACACTTCCTATAGTCATTGTTTCCTATGGAAAAAGATCTTACACTTACCTCAGACAAGTTCAATTTTATGTTATGTTCTACGATGAATAAATAACCCACCACTCTATGTTTTACTTGGAAACAACAGTATATGTGCGCAGCTGGAATTTTCTATGAATTCGCTTTCTTGCAAGTAAACACGTCTTTCTGTAAGCAATGTAAGCAAAATGGCTAAAAAGTTCTGTGGGCTCCTTTGCAGAACCTGGCAGGCCAGGGAAGACGACAGCCTTTCTGCAACATGGAACTATTTGGGGAGTTAAGAAACAAACCATTCAAAGATTATTTTCCAGGTAGAAAGCCATTTGAGCTGAACTATGACCATACACCAGAGAAATTTTAGTTTAATCAGCTTCCCAGTGTGATGCTGTATGACGCTACTGGGACCGGTTACTGGAGAACAGTCATATACAAAAAATATGTGAGTGACACTGCACCCAGCTTTCTTTTTCCAGTCTACATGCTACTTAAGCTTAGTAATTTGTGTTTAAGATCTGCCCAGAACCACATTTTTCCATGTGCCTGGAAGACATTATGATTATTGATGAAGAATTGTTTCCTTTTTTCCCCAAGCAACTTAGGCTTTAGGGAGCCCCAATTAATCTTTGTAAAGTGAAAAATTACTTCTTTGAAGTAATCGTGTTTGACGTCTCTGTGCCCTAGCAGCAAGCTAGCCCTTTCAAGAAGAATAGGGCAGCAATTTAATGTAAAGAACATGAGAAGATCTCATTGATGGCAAAAACATCCAACCTCTACCTGAAAAACATATGAAAGGTCTGCAGCTCTTAGAGTTCAGCCCACACCACCTCATAATTGAAACCAAACGGGGGGATAAACCCTTCTCTTAAGGCTGTTAGGCTTTTTCTAAGCCTAGATTTTAAAACATCCCAAATCACCATGTTTTAAGTTTAAAATGTTTATTTGCTTTAACAGTGATAAGCAGGAAATCCTAGTGAGACTAGTACACTATTTACAAAACATCCAAGGGCTGTTCTTTAATAGTTCAATTAACATCTGACAAGGATTTGAGCAGTAAAATGATCAGCTAGTAAAATCCAAATTGCACTCTATTTATTTACATTGGTTTCAAACACTGGTGTATTTAGACAGCTCAGGAGAAGGCCTACAACCTTGCATCACTCTAATTGCTAATAATACTGTCTGTATTGCTCCCCAAATGAAGGTTTCCTTCAACATGATCACAGCTCTACTTCTTCATTGACAAATCTAAGAATGCTGCAAAATGACTTGCTGGCTTTGGAAAATGGCTGTAAACCAGGACCAAGACAAGCAGGTAAAAAACCTAGGTACATCCCACCTGGCCAAAGGGTGGGGATTATTATGGATTAATATATTATTATTATATTATGGATTATTATAGAATGCAAATCGGATAATGACTCATGATGACAAGATGTCCCGGAGAAAAATAATCTTTATTTGGATCTGATAAAAGAAGGTGAAGGCTGCAGGACATGTGAAGGATGATGCTGTGTTATACCCACCATCTGCAGTACCATGGCTGCAGTTCTCAGCAGAGAACATGAAAACAAGTCTGCGAGCAGCACACCACAATCAAGAGAGGACAACATGGAGGAGAGCCACAGAAATACACAGAGTTACAGGAAATATGACTTATTCAGAAAGATTTAAAAAAATCAAATGAGCAGTGTTAAAAGACTGAGAGAACAAGAGGGCTCTCATGAAAATTTTCTGCCAAAGAAAGGACATTACATCTCCCCCATGGCTGTCATAGGCCCAACAAAATGCTAACGTGCTTAACATTCAAAAGAGATGTTTCAGACTAGACATGAGGAAAAAAATCTAATGCAAGTAAAAATGTTAAGTGGCAGTTTACCCACTTCTGAAAAAAAAAAAAAAAAAAAAAAAAAAAAAAAAAGACATTACTTGTCCATTTGTCCATGTTGCCAGGACAAAAGCAGAGAAAAACAAATGGGAAACCTAACCTGTTAAAATACATTTTTTATCCAAGTTCAGGGAGGTAAAACAATGGCATCTCATTTTCTAGTTACAGTCTACTTTTAAAGGTGTTCACAAAGACTTAACGTAAGATGCAGGTATCAATTTTCCAACTTGGGAACTTTAAAGAAGGCTGCCTCAAGCCTTCATGAGTTGGGCCTTAGAGGAAAAGCCCCAGAACTGACAAGTAATGTGGTTCAGTGCTATGAGATAACTTTTATTACCATGTAGTAAGTGCTCAGACACAGTATAAAGCTATGCAATTTCTAAACCAAAATAATTTCTCATGCAATTTTAGTGAAGACAACTGATCTTTATCATCAATGATTTCATCTCTTTCTGATGTTGGTTGAAAAAAGATTCATTTCGTCTTTCAGTATAGCTTAACTTTTGGTGAGCAAAAAATGACATTTAAAGACTCAGGTACATGGATCCTTGATAAAGTATTGCCCACATCACCTTTTTCTTTCGAAGGAAAAATCTGCAAGTCAGCTGGCATGGTATTCCTTGGGGGCTTTGCTAAACAAGTAACTTAAGTTTGCTTGGAAATATTACTGAAAATAACTATAAATGTAAAACATTGAACACATGGCATTAAATTATATATTATACAACTTTTACTCTTTCACCTTTAATTCAATAAAAACTGTAGATGGAGATTCCATTAACACTCTTTTAACTCAGTCTGCAAATCATTTCTAGTGCAGTCTGTGATGAGTCATTTAATCAATTTTTTTCTTAATTTATTGATCTGTAAAATGAATAGTACTGTAATCTCCAATCTTATAAGATTCCATAAGTCGCCTCACTTCCCTTTAAAAAAAAAATGGTGTGAAATTACAGATACAGTCAAGAGTACATAGACTTCTTTATTCCACACAGAAAAGTAATTTTCCTGTGCGGTGTGCTTTTTCTTTTTTTTTTTTTTTCTTTTTTTACTGGAACATATCTAATATGTCAAGGAATCTTACACTGGAATAAGTCAACTTCATCTAGGTATAGCTGTCAGTTTTATCTATACCCATTCAGTTTGCCTTTGCAGTCACATTTTTAAGGTCAGCACCCTAACACTGTCAGCACATTTTTTAAAACAACGTGAACCACAGTTTCTGTGTAGGGTCTGGTATTATGTTACCTGCCACAGCATAAGGACATAGTTTTCTGCCTGAGGTGAGACCCTTGTGTTCTTCACTTTCAGATTAAGAAACATTTTAATTTGGCAAATATCTTCCAGAGGCAAAATAGTTTAATACAATACTGTTGCTCTCACAAACTATATATTATATACTACCAGTATTAAATACTGCAATAATAAAATGTACTTCCACATTGCATGTGAAAATACACTCCACTGTTTCAGTGAATGAACAGAAATCCTCATCTTTCTTTCAAAAAAGCAGAGAACTGTTTTTAGAGTCTCAATTCACATGCTGAAATTCAGAAAACTCAGAAATCTTCTTCAGTTTTATATCAGATCCCTCATTTAAGCATCGCTGTTTCTGATTCTGAGGCACAGGAGACTTATTAAAAAAAAAAAAAAAAAAAAGGACAAAAACAACAAAAAAAAATAAAGCAAGCTGCAGTTTTTATGACACCTTCTATCTCTCAGGAACAATTGTTTTACTTCTAATATTAAAAGTGTAAATCTTGTCCCTAGTTATGAGTGCTGACAGTTCTTGTCTAATAATGGCCGTGTGCTGACACACATTTAGGCTGCATCAACTCTGCTTTTGTACTGTGCTTTTATAACACACATGAACCACACTGCATGTGGCTAGATCTGACTGAGCCAAGCACAGCAATTGCTTTCCCTGAGAGTATCTGAAATGTCATCAGCCATATGCATCAGTCAGTGCATCACCATAGTAAGCATGTGTGTACATCCGCATACTGAAAGACAGGAGAGCAGGAGAAGTGAGCAAGGTAGATGGAAACAAAAGCAGAACAGTAAGTAAAAATATGAAGGACAATAGGTAAATGACAGGTGAATATGAAGAGTCAGTGACCAAATTCCTTTTGCAAATACCTCTAAGGTCCAAGGGTATCTCAGATAACACATTCACATATTAGAGTGTGATGGATATAGTATATAATAAACCTATAGTAACGTTTGGCAATATTTAGTAGTGGTAACTTGATCCTGCTTCACCACTTAAGTGAAAGTCACCCACATCTTTGCCAACCAAGACCAGCTTTTTTGCCAGCCAAATCCAGAATTAAAAATAATAATAATAATAATCAGGGCAAAATGGAAATTTAAATTCCCTTTATCCTCCCCGAGGCAGGATCAATTTCATCCATGAATTCCCAGACAAATATCCATCTACCTTGTCCTTGGATATTTCCTGTGATGGAGTTGCTACCAGCAAATAGATGATCTATTCCAAGCTTTAAAGGCACTTGCAAAAAAAGTCAGAAAATTGTCTCTAATGTGTGTCCTGTGCTCTGACTGCTGACTGAGTAGACATTATACTTGACAAGGTAGTTCTGTAGCTTTGGGTAGAGATGGGATAACATAATGAAAGAAGATTGATTTTTCAGCTGTGGGTTTTATTATTCTTCATTTGGGGGTCACTTGAACTGATCACTTGCCTATACCACCTGTGGTTGAAAGCCTGATCACACCAAAGTTGTAATAACCTCAGCTACCCTGAGATTTCATCCTCAATACTAACCAGTCCTCTCCAGCTGCCTACATAGATATTTTGGCAACCCTTGGAGAAGATAGCCCAGCAAACTAACTTCCTGAAGGGAGGACTTCTCATGTTTCATTTTGTCTAATTGCACAGGCCTAGTTACATCTTATCCAAGTATTACCTCTTGTCACTGGTAGGAAGAAATTTGCTCTATTCCTAAAAACTTGTTTCTTAATATTGCATTTCATATGAAATATAAAGTTTGTTTCTTAAACATTATATGAGGTTACATCCTAAAATCTATCACCTGACATAATTCAGCACAGTCCAACTTGACTCTTAAAGAAACACCACTTTTAAAAAAAAACTGTGGGAGCGTGTAGCAATTATCCAGGAGAATATTACCTTGAAGCTAACAGTAGTTATTCTAAATGCTTGACCCAGCTAATTCTCTATTTTTCTAACAAACTCATTCATAAGATGTGAAATTATTAATGCCAGTGTTCCCTTTTTTCACTTCTTACATGCTAATTTTTATGTGCTAATACAGTTTTCATATAGCATTTCAGGATCATTTATTCCAGATTTTATGCTCTACTAAGTTCAAATATCCTCAGTCAAGCAACCAAAGTTTGTTGTGAGCTTTGCACCTTTCCCTTTTAGCATGCATTGACCAAGCTACGCCGTACTGGTATTTACTGATATAAAGCAATCATGAAGTTATTTGGTCTGTCTCTAGCTTCCTTTTTCACATAATAAAACAAATCACCAGCTGGTTTATTTCAACATAGTTCCTCCAAAGTTAGTTCTCAGCAGCTAAACACTGAGCCCAGTGACCTGTGTTTGATTCACAAATACAGGATGCACAGACATTGGGACAAATGGTCTGAAAAGGCTAATGAGTATGTCACAGGTAATGTGTAGCAACTCAGTTTTCAACCTCTGTGGAGTTGTGTTGGAGCGAAGGTTTGCAGGCAATAATCTGGAAGACTGGAAATCGCATGAACAAGCCAAAATGTAAATTTGAAATTTAACTAATTATAGAATGAATGATGTTACATGCTTCTCTCCAGGGAAGGCACTCAACAAAATATAACTACTCCTTTTTTAATGAGGGTTGACCTACAAACCATTTTCTCACATTGTATAAGAAATGTGCAGAAAAATTATCTTTTCGTGGTCTCAGCTTGTTCTGTGACAGCTTCTTTCTATAGATTTTAAATTGCTTCCAAACTTTAACAATTCATGCAAATTCTGAGGATGAATTTCAATCTGCTTTACTGGGCTGCAGTAGCTAAATATCTTCTGTATAGCTGATATTTCATGGTGCTTGATGAAAACTGACCAGCTGTAAAACAACTTTAAATCCACTATTCATTCCTAAGGATTCTGCTTCTGAACCAAGGGAATTTCTGAATGTGCCTGGTACTGAAAGACTAGTGTTCCCAGCTTATCCATCCTGCATGGGGCAAAGTTGAGTTGAGTGAGGAAGGAAGTGAGGAAGTGAGGAAGTGAGGAAGGAAGAGAGAATTGGGTGAGAGAATGAGATGGCTGTGGGATTAGTATGGGAGTTGGAAAAGGGAGGCTGTGAGTTGTGTGTGTGTGACAAAAGGCTGTGTAACAACATTCACATTTTCAGTGGAAGCATGAGGTGCGCAGGGTTGAAGATGGTCATCTCCTAAGACCCCAGTCTATGCTCTTGCTGGGATGTGGATCCACCTCAGTGGCAGAGCCCACAGACTGCACTGAACCAACCTGCTTTCCTGCCCACCATCCAAGGCCACTTGCCCCCTTTTCTCAGTGTTCAGTGCAGCTCTGTTCACAAGATGTTTAGGAAACCAGGAACATTTTGGGCTGAGTATATTTGGGTACCCATTTTGGTCACTTTAAATCCTAGTAGTCTGTAGATTGTGCCATGCATGGTTCTCATGGCTCCCTGCTTCCTGCATATCCTCCAGACTGATACTCTACTCTCCAGACACCTCGAGACTTTCCCACCGTGCATTATCCCCATTGCTACTCTTCATGCTCAGATACCACTAAACTACCCCCACACCTCTCTTTCCTCTTGATCCACTGCATAGATATTTCTCCTTTATGGAAAGACCAGGAACTTTATTACTTCAGTGGTCAGAGAACTTTCCAATTCACACACCTTCCATGCCCCTGGGAAGGTTAGTATGTAATGATTTGTGCTGCAAATTAAACCTACCGGTACAGGAAACAATTTCCTAGCAAAGGCTCACTGGTGTATCAAGGTAGGTGTGATATAACAAGTAAGTCCACCAATCCAGGAGCCCAAACACAATTTCTGAAGAACTGCGGGAGCCCTAGATGCTTTAGGATACCTAAGACAGCTTAGAAGATGACCAGCCATCTCATAAAAGAGAGAATGGGTCTGAGTTCTGCCTACGTCCACTCAGTGACAGATCACTTAACAATTGCTTGGAAGCACTTCTTCTAAGTCAGTAAGGAATGTGTTAGCAAATTGTTTGTGTAATTTTTATTGCTAAAGTGCTCTTCAAAAGGCAGAATTCTGAATAAAGCTACACAGTAAATAGAATATATTCCAGTAACACTCTACAATAGGAAGCACTACTTATTAGATTTTTAGTTTTTCCTAGGGCTCTGAATTCCTGGTGGTTTTACATTTCAAGATGTTTCCCATGAGTAGGTTTCTACATACATTTCTAGAAGTGTTGCCAGAAAGCTGAAAATGGTTTAATTCCCCATTGTGACAAGTCAGAGGAAACGAATGGCTACAGCAATGCTCAAGAGCAATATGTTGCTGTGATGCAAGTTACTGGGAATATCTGTAAAAATGTGAACTTTTCAAGAGTCTGGGAACAGTGTTACTGGACTGCAAGTAAACAGAAGAGAAAACAAAATTGCCTTCAGTGCATGTCCTCACATGCTACTGCACAAGGATACTACTAGCTACAGCTTTCATTTTGAAAGCATTGTCTGTGGAAAGGAAAAACTAAGGAGTAAGAAAAGAAGTCCAATTAATACTGTGATAGGGGAAACAATAAGTTCCCTGGACTCCTGGAAGGATCATTGCTGAAAGTGTTATTAAGGCAGAAAAAAAGATAAGGGATATGAGCACAAAAGGCCACAAATAACCAAAAGTATGGGGACAACTCAGTCACCACAGCTGTTCTTCCTTAGGAGCAACCAGCTTATAAGTCTTTAAGAAAAATCCTAAATGAATCATTCCACATGGCATCAGAGAAAAGGAAAACTGCCAATGTTCGTCTACTAGTGATCATAAGGAGCTGGTAAAAGTGGTATCAGAGACCCTGGCAGCAAAAAAAATCTGAAGGACAAAAGCATCAAGAGGACAAAAGCACACACACAAAAAAAGAGTAGTACATTTGTCTGATCATTTCTAATATTATATTGCCAATAATAGATACCAATGTCAATTTTTAGAAAATTGTTAAGCTTTTACTCTCCATAGTACAGTATATATGTACTATTTCCATATATGTAGTTACCAGAATATGCACCATTGTAATGCATAACAATCTTTCTAGTTGTACCTGATGAAATTTTTTTTAATGAAGATCAAATTATTGACACGAAGTCATGGCATTGCAAGAATTTTAATTAAGAGACAGACATAACTTCATATGTGGCATCGAGTCTCATCTTTCTCGGACAGCTACCCCTACTCTAGAAGTCTTTAGGTTTCTGACGAGCAAAGCTCTATGTCTTCTGTATCCAAGTTCCTTGGATTGTGGCTTCTGACAGATTTTAATGCAATAAATTTTGTTTATACAAACAAATCAGTCGTGGAACATATTTTGTCACAAACAGCACATAGACAATGGTTGTCAGGAAGTAACTGCCTCAAGAATGAATTCTAGTTAAAGGAATCAGTGCAATTAGCAGGCTCTATTGATGCTTGCCAGAACTTGTTCCAACAAGCAACCAAAACACACATCCGAACAAAAGAGTATTTTTTTTCTCCAAAACAAGCAGCCTGTTTTCATGCAAAGACAAAAATACGTACAAAACTTTATTTAGCAATATTAGCAGGTGATCTTTTGAAAATATATCATGTAGAAACAAATTTTCACTATGTGCACTACAGATGGCTTTCTGTGAGGAAGGCACTTGTTAAGATTCCTGGCTTGCCTATGTTCCAAGAGAGGTTATATATTTTTATTTAGTTTGATCACATATAGCATAATAAAATGGTTGACGGTAGACTGAACCATAACTGCAAGCCTGTACTCTCATACTGTGAAAATATATGTAAATATTAAAATGAACACACAACAAACAATTCTAAATGCCACCAAAATATCTAAATGTTTTAAAACATTTGTGTTGTTTATTTTCTCTGGCAGGAGACTGTTGGGATAAGACTGAGAAATGAATGTGGTTTAAAGAGTTTTTGTATGGAGAGGAACAAAAAGAAGAAACAGAAAGCACAGTGAATTTCAGAAAACCTCAATTACTCAGTAACTAATTGAATAAAAACCCTAATAACTACATGAGTGACTTGAGTTTATATTCAGCATGGTGTTAACATACCCCATAGGAAATATGCTGCTCCTTTTAGCAACTTAAGAAGGTTGTTTTTTCTCTCAGAAGTGTGGGACTTGAAGAAGACTGAATGTGAGAGATTATTTTAACCTTTTGCCTTCGTCGTTCCCAAAATTAGCCATAGTAAGAGCCTGTGGCATTGAAAAAGACTTCCTAAGAGACAGTTTTGGAATTCACAAAGGTGAAAAGTGGAAAATATAAAAAGTTGACTCTCTGAATTTGGTGCATCTTTGCTCACCTCTCCATTTGAGATAGGTGAGCATAAATGAAATGTATGAATAGCACATCAACAATTAGCACTTCAGGAAATGAGATGGGTAAATAGCTGGTTTGACAATCAAGCTCAGAAGATAATGGTTAATGGATTGTACTCTGCTTGGAGGTTAGTGGAGTACTGTGGGGTCTTTAACATCTTTACTAATGACTTGCTTGAGCAGGTGACAGCAAGCTTGCAGATAGCAAGAAATTGGGTGGTGCAGGGCAGGGCTGCTACCCATAGGGCCATAGACAAGATGCAGGAATGGGCCAACATGACAAAATTCAGCAAAAAAAGAAGCACCAAGCTCTGCCGCATGCTGGGTTTGTCTGCTGGGGAGCAGCTCTGCAGGAAAAGCCCTGGGGCTCTGGCAAGCAGTAGGCTGAGCATGAGCCAGCTATGGCAGTGAGAAGCCAACCTGGGCTGTATCATACAGGAGCACAGTCTGTTCATCAAGAGAAGGGATCATCACCCTTTGCTTATATCTAGTATGCTGCAGCCTCTTTTGCACTCCTTAATAAAGGAAAATCTTCAGTAAAGAGTGAGTTCAGTGGAGGCAACCAGCATTGTCAAGGCTGGTTCACTTGCCCTGGACTTGTTTAGCCTGGAGAACAGATGGCTTTGGAGGAAACTAGCAACAGCCCTCAGTGTCTGTGTGGTGCATATCAAGAGGACAGAAACAAGCTATTCCACATGGTGCATGGTGGGAGGACAAGAAACAAAGGACATGTGTTGGGGCAAAAGAGGCTCAACTTCAGCATTACAAAAAACTTTTCGACCATGAGGACAGTCCAGCAGTGGAGCATTTACCAGAGAGGTTTGGCAGTTTTCAAGATCTAACTGGATAAAGCTCTGAGCAACCAGGTCTGACCTCAGAACTGACTACTTTGAACAGAGTATTGGACTAGAGACCTCCTGAGGTCTCCTCACACCTGAATTATCCTATTATTCCACAAAAACTATGCCTTCCACTGTCAAGGCAGTTTTGCAGGGTTATTGGTCTCAGCAATCTGAGGGCCTGGTCTACAACTAAAGCTAAAACAAATGACACTCTGCTCAAGAAGGAAGCACATTTGTTCCTTTTCCTTTCTGTGCTTTAAAATGAAAGACATTGCAAAGCAACTCTATCTGTATTTGACAGTGTACCCACCACTGTAAGAGTGTGGACACGAAGAGTTAGAGTGCAGTCACAAATGGTTCAGAAAATAAAACCTGTGTTTCATTCCAAGACTTTTGGTTTGCTTCTCTTGTGGTATGTACTCTATGGTGGTTTTGTGTTTGTATTCTGATTTAAATGTGAGAACATAAATGTGAGCACAACAATGGATGAGAACTGTTATTTGTGTCAGGTATCTTTATCCTAGCAGGAATCTAGTCCAAACACAAAAAAAAAGGGGTTAATTTATCCAAGAGGGATATTTTGTTTATCTCTGAATAAGTACTTGGGATTAAGAAACGTTTAAAAGCAAGTGTCAGAAGAGGAAGGAAACTACAAGGAAAATGTTGAGATTGTTAATAGAATCATAGAATCATAGAATATCTCAAGTTGGAAGGGACCCATAAGGACCATCAAGTCCAACTCCTAGCACTACACAGGTCTGCCCAAATCTGCCCAAATATACCCATTGGGTATAGTGTAACCTTGAAATATGAAGTAATGTGTACTCAGCATAGCCCCATAGTCTACAGTAGTACTTTTCCAGAGTGTGGAGGTAGACTTTGATATTTGATCCTTGTTCTCTGAAGTCCTCTCAACCTTCTTATTGAAATATTTGAAGTTCAAATAAGGTCTTGTGCTTGAAGTACAAATAAGATCTAGGCAGTGTGAAATACAGTTAGTCTTTGATAAACAACCCTATTACCTCACTCCTTGTCTGCAAGCCCAGGATAATCTTTGCTTTGCTGTAGTTTGCTTATCATCTTTTGAAGATGAATTCAGAATATCTGAGTGAATAAAATACATTCACTGGTATTTTCCTAATATTCTTGTCTGCAGAAGTGAGTTCAGACAGGAGGGAAACTCAGAATCATACCATGCCATGTGTTAAAATGTGTGCACAAAATTTTCAACAAACCAAGAAACAAACAAACAAACATAGAGTAGACTTCAACAGTTATTAGACTAATTTAAAGTATCAGTGTAATTAAAATATAATAAATTGGGGGATTAATTAACTTTTTGTTCCTGAGACAAGATGTCAGCTCATAAGCTCAAGATATCTTCCACATTCATGAAAGGTAGGATCATTTTATAAGCAGAAGCTGAGTTTTTCCATGTAGTGACTTCTCTCAGTAAATGACTTACAGAAAGAACAAATATTTCAAGACTTATGATAAAACTGTGGCCATTGGAAATATGACATATGAATAAGCTACTTGAATCCAAATAGTCACTAGGGGCTATTTGCCTATTACGTAGAGCCTCAAAAGTGTCCTTACAAACTTAAACTAATACATTAATTTCTGTGTGCACTGGGAAGTCATTTTACTTAGCAAATATATAAAGTTCCAATCCTTTTGACAGGGAAAAATAAGAGAACTGAGCAATAATAATCACATTTGGAAAGAGCAATGTTAAATCAAAAATACCATTAGCCATCCAATGAGAGGAGAAAAATGCAGAATTTAGCTAACAACTTCAGAAATCCACATGAAATATAATGGGGAAATGGAGAATCACTTTTATTTTTATTGTTTATTTGAAAGAATAACTATTTGGATGGAAAGAAACAAAATCTATCCCCTGAAAACCTGCTTTTCTACACATATATTCGAATATGAATATATAAATTCATATTCACACTACTGTTAGTTTAAATAACACACAATACTAATGGCCTCTACTTTGTCCTGATTGTCCTTTTCCACATCTGAATGGAAACAATGTTTCTGGTTGGAAATATGCAATCTGATCTCTAACCAGAACATCTCCTTACACAGATGCACATAATGGCTTTGCCACTGGAACGTCATATAATTGCAGTACTGCTCAAGTCTCTATAATACGTAATTAGAGAAGGTTGCAGTTTTTTCCATTTGTTTTAGTTCTTGAACCTTTTTTCTTAATGAGACATTTCTCTGACATATGGACACACCCCAGCAGTTGAGGTCCTGTCCCAAAGCTCATTATTACTCAAAAGGAATATTTCCATTCACTTCCCTGGATTTTGGATCAACACCTACATTTCAAGCAAAGCCTGAAGTATGTCTCATATAATAACCAAGCTGTTGGTTTAGTCCCTTTACAAGTAATCTTACTACCGATTTGTTACTTTCTTTAGTACTGCTTTTACTGCTTTTTCTTGAGCAATTTTGTTAATTATTTAGCTTGTTATTTCTATCACACTCAGCTCCTTCAAGATGCGTTTTATTCAAATTGCTTATGATTTTCTTAGTTTTTTTTTCACAATTATTTTAATTTGTAGCACTATATCCATTTATTACTCCATTGCCCCCACTTCTCTCCTTTGGTCAATTCCTTTTTCTTAGGTGGTACAATAATTGCAGTTTCTATTATCTCGCTATCAATGCATTTAATGCTATGTCATTTTTTCCTGCTATGAAGTAGTTTAGAAAAATTTTTAATAAAGGTTGTCCCAACTCCACCCATTCATCACTTAGTTCCAGGCCAATTTTTTTGTTTACTTCTAACATTTAGCTGCCTCTGTATTACCCATGTTTCTACCCATGTTATTGTGCAGAGAAATAGCCTAAAATACAGACTTGTCAGTTTGGTTACCAAGTTAGTTCATCCAAGTCAAAAGACTATCTAACAGGTAGATTAATTCAATTATCAGTCAGCTTTTATTAAAGTTTTTGCCACCATCTGAAAAATCTCTTCCACACTTGGAATAATCAGCTGTTTAGGCTATGATTAACTAGTGTGTTTTTTTAACCTTGACTTACCTTGACTACAGTTTCATCACCTTATAACTTCAGAAAATGCTGTCCAAGCTTCCACTTAGCATATAAGCACAAGGGGAGTCCTGAAACACACCTGATAAAATAATGACTGTGAGAAAAGATGACTATTGTTTGTGGTCTGGCACAGTCTTTGGCCATGTCTACCTATAGCCACAAGCAAAACTCCAGGACCAGGGTCCATCCAGGTGCCCCCATTAGGAGAAAAAGGAGCTGGGTATAGAGACAAGGCTGGAGGTGATCTGCAGTTGGGAGGTCCATCCAGAATACCAACTACTGACAGGGATGGGGGTGGATCTAGAAACTGGCACTGCTACAGAGTCACTTGGGCAGGGGCTGATGTCTCTGGGCTGGGATGAAATGGGGTCCTGGGCCACGGGCATGGGTAGTCCCAGTGGAGGCTTGACGGGGATGTTATGGTGCCCTCACAGCCTTGACAGATTGTCTAGCTTTAGGCTACCTTCTTGCCTTTGATACTTTTGGTTGCTATCAACTATTTGGATCACATATCTTCTGTTCTGTAAGTGCTTAATAGGGACTCCTAGAATTGATTCCTGAAACATATCTCAGGGGGAGAAAAATCAGTGCAACATATAGGCTCCGACAGCTTTGTTGGTACGCCAGTGAAGGAGAGTGGTGATATCTGGGATGGGCTCTTCAGCAAGCCTGGAAACTCATACATCCAAGGTATACTGTACTGCAGCTCACGAGATAATCAAACCACTATCTAACACCATGATAAGAGCAGGGCATATGGGCCCACAGATGTGACTGGGTAGTTTATGTAGATTTGGAGCTAGGTACCCAGGAAGTGTTTGTCTACTCAGTTTCTCTACTGAGAGACTATCAAGGCTGGGAGCCTGGTTCTCAAATCCTTGTCAGTCCATCAGACAAACCACCATGGATCTGAGAGCCCCACAAGATGCAGAGACACTTCTGAAAAGGGCCTGCAGGGCTTCTACACACTAAGGTCTCTGGTAAGGGGCAAAGCAGTCAAGCTGACAACAAATCATAGCTCATACAGAGATCTTCTGGAAATCCTGTTGCTGGCAGAATTTTGCTTGAATGTGAAATCTCCAGGTTATGATGAACTAGCAATTTCCAATGAAAATCATGATGCTATCTAAATTTCCAACTGGCTTAGCTGGTTTTCTGTGTTTAACCACAATGGTTTGCCACTGATTACAGCCAAAGACTGCCATCCTGAATAAAGGTAGGTTATTTATGCAGTTTTCCCCAAAGTAAATTGAAAATAAAATCTCAGAAATGTATCTGCATTCTTTTTACAAGCACATAAACATATGCTAACATTTGTGAGGACTAAGAACTGCAATTTACTTTAATTCAGCTGTGCATGTTCCTAATGATAGTAAAGTATGTGCAGCTTCTCAGAGAAGAAACTTTGAACAATAAGTTGAATGAATGATTATTCCTTATTTGAAAGACCAATAATGAAATTGCTTCAGATTTTCATGTGACAACATCTGGCATTCAGTGCACCTCCCCAGGGCAAGGTACTTCTATTGGAAGATAAATTAAGTTGTTGATGCATTATCTTATTTCCTGTGGCAAAGATTTTGCTCCTGGCTCTGGAAGCAGACAAGCCCTCACAGTCAGCTCTTAACTCCTTGTGGAATCTTGGCAGTGGATCGCAGGGATTTTATTGTGGGTTTATTTCATACAGAGCATTTCTATACGACATAAGTAAATGTTTTATGAGGATTTAAGGACTAGGGAGCTGGCTGAGCTAGCAAAGGTGGCCAAAGAAAGGCACATGCTGATTCTATAGCATAAAGATGGGGCAAAGCTTCAATAGAAAAGAGTAGTAGAATTAGGCTCCTTTTGAAAGGAAAGAAAGAAGGAAAGAAAGAAGGAAAGAAGGAAAGAAGGAAAGAAGGAAAGAAGGAAAGAAGGAAAGAAGGAAAGAAGGAA
>VXAA01006202.1:21191-37088 GCA_013399115.1 Anseranas semipalmata | reverse complement strand
AGGAAGAAAGAAAGAAAGAAAGGAAGGAAGAAAGAATGAAAGAAAGAAAGAAAGAAAGAAAGAAAGAAAGAAAGAAAGAAAGAAGATAAGAGGGTTTATTCAATGCCACTAGGAAGTCATGTCAAAGTCAAGCCTGAAAAGCAAACAATTCTGTGTTCCCAGTCTAAACCATATTGCATTTCCCTCTTCTTTTTCCTAACACTCCTTCTTCCATCCTTCTATTAAAAAACTAGCAAAAAAGTAAGCCATGCTTAGGCACATCTTTTGTTATTCCTGTTTTCACTTTTTTTTTCATATTTTGAGCTGAATCAGAAGAGGTCTCTGTCACCTATTTGGACCATGAGTGAGAGAGTTGTTGGCCTATATCTGACTTCTGAAGAATAAAATTTAAGCACTAATAAGTGACAGAAACTAGACACAAAATCAGTAGCACATCAGAGGACAAATCCCAGTAGTATTCCACTTGCAGTTTAGTATGTTACAGTTCATCTGGTTTTAAATTTTCTTCATACTTTATTTGGCCTCTTTTTCAGAAAGAAAAGTAAAATGTAGTGTGCAGTTTCAGATTCCACTAGTGAGAACAAGATTAGTCAAATTGACTAAGATAATGAGAGGGAAACTGAATGTATGGTACCACTAAAATTTCCCTTTCTCTGTGTTAGGTATTTTTATGATATGATTATTAGCATTTGAGTATCTCTGTAGGAACTATAAAACTGTAATGCTTTCCTAATATGGAAAATAAATTCTTGCATCTGGTTTCTTTAATTCTCATCTTTGTTTATCTTTGATTAACTTAGGAACCATTGACTCATAGTTCCTTTGTCATGGCTGCCTGCTTGCCTTATTTTTATGCCATTGCTAGGACTAAGATAGTCCTAGAAAGTTTTCTTATGAGTTTATTTTTATGCTGTGATTTGAATAATGTGTGTGGTGTTTTAATATATAATGCTATCAGGAAAAAGTCATCATTCTTTAAAACATGTATGGGATCTTGCAAGAGAAATTAAAGTTTGCATTCCCTTTGCTTAGACACCATCGAAATGGGGGAAATAGGACTAGGAAGGGGAACTTCAAGCAGAGTCTGCAATATTTTCACCGCTTCTGAGAGTTCAGCTGTGTCCAAGAAATATAGGTGAAAGTGGCCACACTGATCACTGACACAAGAGTTGTACAGGTAGACTTTTGGAACACTTTGACATGAGACCTCATGATGCCTACACGACCTGCGATGACATTACATGACTTGTTAAATCAATTCCACTCTAGCAGCTTATCACAATGCTGAAAAACAAACAAACAAACAAAAAAAGAACAAAATGGGTTAAATCAAACCTATGAAAGATATAATGTATTTTTTTGTCTTGCAATATAAACTTGTTGTCCAGCTTTTGTCTTTTATTCCACAGTGTATCAGTATTATTAATTTTTTTTTTTAAGATTTATAAAATGCCAGAATATGGAATGGTATTACAAAGCATTGATATAGTGTAATTTCCTAAAATAAAAGCCTGATGGTTTGAGATTCTGATCCAGCAAATTAGAAAGCACATTTTTAACTTTAAGAAGCTGGGGAGACATTAATGAAACTCTATTAGGAGGTAAAGATTTGCTTCAGTTTGGTGCTGGCTGTAGTCCCAAAGACTGGATCTGATGGAAGTCTCCATTAGTGTTAGGATAGTTTGGATCAAAGCCTGATTAGACACTTTCCTTTCATTTCAGAGTCTCTGTAAAGGATTTCTTTCTGGTTTCAAGCATTTTTTAGCTATGGAAGTTCAACACATTTAGAAGAACACTTTATAATACCCACTTTTGAGGCAGAACAGGATAATGTGATAATATAATATGTTTATGTAACCATGAGCTGGCTAAGACTCTAGGAAAGTATGTTCAGGGAGCTAAGAAAAATCTGAGAGGTACATTTTAGACACAAAAAATAAAAATAATTAAAAATTTCCCTATTGCCGCTCTCTATTGTTAAAGAGCATTTTATTGTGCTTAGCATAAACATATATTGCATAATTCCTATCCATATCTTTCTAATTTAATTTGTTAATTCCCAGGACTGTAACAGCTACTTTAGTCAAATAAAATCAAAGTGAGAAAAGCCCAATAAGCCCCGTATTGGAAATATCTAGGAAGTTTGAATCCATTAATTCACTTTCTAGTAGAGCAGGTGTGGTTCTTCATTATTATGTAATAGATAAACATAATTTTTACTGCATGGCATTCTTCAGCCAGACAGAAATCACAGTTTATCTTTGTAGTTGAAAGGTGATACAGCATTGCTGTTCTGGAAAGCCTAGGAGTTTCTTTGGGTACAGACGCTGATAATTCAATGACAAAGTTTGTTGTATGACTGTATCCTGCAGACACAGGTGGATGTGGTTCAGTAAATGTGTTTTTTAATGTTTTTAATACACTATATAGTATACTGATTATCACTTCTGAAAAATACTTTCATAATGAAGCATAATGAAAGTATTATGTCAGTCCAGATACTAAGTTCACACAATCAGGCAGTAAAAGGAATTCTTTAACAGGAAGCTATTGCTTCATTTAATCTTTGAGCTGAAAGCAATGTTTTCCTAATATTTGTAGCAATTTTAATACATCTGCATTTGCACCTTTTTTTGCATGCAAACTGCCAATGTAAAATAGCACCCTGAGCCAGTTATAGAATAATGTACAAAGATGACTGAAGATCATTTCTGACCAATCATATGGACTTGCACTGTATTATACTGTCGTTTTAATGTCCTCCAAGGAGATGACATAATGTTGTGACCATCTAACTTTATGTTTCATCAGCAGAAGAGGAACAGCACAAACCATTGAAAGAATGATAGTAGAACTGAAATGTCTCCTGGGAGTCTGGTTCTCAAGATTGAGATCTGAGAGTAGATCATATGATCACAACAGCACCACCATCCATGTGTAAGCAGTTGCCACAGCCATGCCTGACATATAGTGAATTGTATTTGCAAAGGAACATTTCACTGCTTAGTTGCCCAGTGACTAAGAACTACAGCAAAGTGAGAGAATTTTAAAAAGAAGATGAAATAATTCTGGAAAAGCAGGCTAAAATGTAGCGATGCTAGAGACCAAAAATTTGCTCTAATTAATGACAAATATACTGCAATGTTCCAGATGGGGGGATTTCTCATATTATTTTAGAATAATTATCTTCTCAGATTAATTTAAAGTCCTCATTAGAGGACTTCTCAAATTAGAGGAATTCTCCCAGATTTCAAAATTTAATATTACTGTATAATCTAGATTTTAAAATCATATACCTTTCTTGGAATGCAGATGCAATTTGTATGCCTATTATTCTCTCAATATCTTCTAAAAAACATCTGTTTTACCTTTTATTTAAATGTAGATCCTTAGGTCGGTGACTACTTCTGGCTATGTTCTTTGAGATCCCCCCCAGCAAATCTGGTGGAAGAATTCCTTTCTTACTTAAAAGTGAAATAGAAAGATACTTTATTATCTGGCAAACAGTTTAAGGCAACTAATAAAGTGACTTATCTGAATCCAGCTGCAGGACTCTCCAGATGCTGCTGAGCCCCTATCTCTCCGACAATGGATACTTTGAAGACAAAAGAGTCATTTGAGGAAAAGTGAGGACTGAATATTTCCAAGCTAACTAGGATCTGGAGTGCAAAAATCTGACATATATTATAAAAAATGTCAGATCAAAACTCTTATATGCCTATTAATTTGTGGTGCCCTGGCTTAAACATGCAGAGCATCCTTATACATTTACATGAAAAGTTTACCGATTTTTGAAAGGGTTAATATTTTATACTTTCTTATGTTTCTGGTTACAGATACTATCTGAGCTCAGCTGGAACCATAAGGTAGTTGTTCGCTGTGAGGACAAGCCATTAGAGAGGGACATTAGGCAATAGACTTCACTATTTCACTAGTGGTTTACTAAACAACAAAGGAGTGTTGAGGCTTAGGGATCTTGCAGCCATTGCAGTGTTTTGGAGAAAGTTCACCCTTGTGGTCAGAAACATCAGTTCAGTATAATTATCTCTTCCAGCATTATCTCTCTACATAATGCTGTACCTTTGCACATGCTTAACATAGGCTTTATTTTCCATTTTTTAATGCATTTCTCTTTCCACAGTAAATGCCAAGGTCACCCAGTCTTTATTTGCACACCATCCAAAGGCTGACTCTCCTTGAAAACTGTGCAACTTATATATGTAGTTTTGTTCCGCCTAAATAGTAGTTAAATTTTGACATTGCTTAACATTTCTGAATGTTCAATACAGCTTACTTTTAATGAGACACAGCCAGGAGGCTGTTAGATTAAGCTAATTTTGATTTGGAAGTGAACAAAATTCTTTTGGCATTTATATATTGCCTCATCATTTCCATCACTATCGCATTTTGGAGAGGAAGGAGGGACTCACTCCCAGTATGAACTGGGAAGCTGGCCTACCGCCTCATGCACGGAAGAGTCCCTCAGCAACAAGGTACTCAATCTCCTTTGGCATTCAAACTGCAGGCTAGGTTCCACCCACAGCTCCAGAGACCATAGGACCCCATAGCCTTGAAGTTCCCCCCTCCCATTATGTCTCAGCAGCCCCATTAGCTCTTTTGGCTACCCACCTGTATGTGGCAATGTCCCCCTTTGCATTTCTAGGGATGCCAGTGCCATGTTAGTCTAGCAGGAGATGATGGGGACTGGTATTTCTCCAGGGCTCCATGCCCAACAAATCTGTATCCACAACCATATGTACCCATAAGCACTAAATGATTGCATATGACTTGTTAATTATAATTAGTCAACATATGTAATCATAATTTATCACAATTAATCATAATCATAGATTCACAAGATCACAGAACTGTTGAGGTTGGGATGGACCTTTGCAGCTCACCTAGACCAACCCCTGTTCATGCAGGGTCAAATACAGCAGGTTGCTCAGGACACTGTCCAGTCAGGGATAATCATCATAACCAGATAATGTTTTCTTAAAAAATCATCAAGAATTCCAGGTTTCTGTGATCATGGGGTTGCTAGTCTCACAAAGGAAACAGACCTGTAAGAAAGTTACATCTATTTGGAAGGCCTGACTTAAACTAAAATAAGAGGCACTTCAGGAAAGTAATGTTAAAATAGGGTGAGCTGTGTGAGGATCTCAGTACATGATTCATAGGAAAAAAAGTCCCTGAGAAATCAAGTGCTCTGGATGGATTCAGAAGAGTATCCAAAAATAAAAATAAAATAAAAAATCCCTGAGTAAAAGGGACTGGGAGTCCTAATGAGCTCTTCAAAAATTACTTTTTGCTCTAATTTCTTTGAACCAAGTAGTATCTGCAACAGCATCTGAAGATGATAAAAGCTAATGCTGGCCCTCAGATCAGTGCAGTAATACAACTTCCTGTGCAGAAAGATTTGTCTTTTGCTTCTTAAAGTTATACTTCTTTCATCATGTCCATCCATACCTTTTGTGTTGTTGTGCAACCGGAAAAGGATATAGCAAAATACCCCTGATTCACAAAAACCTTTATGCAAGAGACACCGTTTCTGTGCTTAGACATAGTACCACCCTGAGGGATGTTTCTTGTCCGTGACATCACTAAGTACTACTGCGTTACCTCTAAGTACCAGGAAAGGATGAAAGACTACCATCATTTAATGCTTCAGTCCCATGCTGCTGTGAAATCTTGTAGACAAATACTTAGAACTTCAATATATTGTAGTTTCACTTGACTCAATCTTTATTCTGGTTTGTATGGAGCACTTGCAGAGCAAGTATGTTATAACACCCAACACAGGGCATTGCACACATCTTGTATGATATACACACATTGTCCCAGAGCAGTAGTACTCATCTCCTTAAACTCTGCTTTTTATTCTCAAATTCTCTGGTACTCATCACCTATGCCCCATGATAGCCTTTATGCCAGGGTGTCATGGGGCTGTGTCATTTTCTTTCTTTTAACTGTGGTATTTGCCACCAATATTACAACTCCGAATGTGGCATGTCATCCCGACAGCACTTGTTTTTTTTTTCTTTCAACTCAAGACTAGCCTCTTGTCATCCAAATACACTGTAAATCCTTTTAAAGCATTCAGTCCCTTGTAATTTCTTTACTCAGTAGTCCTGATCCTGATTGCCTAGATGTTAAGATGCAGTGACGAGCTACTTTAATGCTACTAAAGCATGTGATCCATGCCGAACAGAGCTGGTAAACATTGTCAGAAATAGCAAATCTGTTCATAGGCAAGCCCACTCTCATCTGAACTAGTATAAATTTAGTAAAGAAGTACTATGTTTCAATAAGTTTTGCTTAGTTAGGACTTACATTGTCTATGGATGGTTAGAAACCTCCTCGGTTGCCTAATCAATGGTTCTTGCTTACGATGTACCAAAGATCAAATGTGGGCTCAAGAAGGAATTCCTTCTTGGTCTGCTTTGACAGGAAACATTCAATATTCTTACCTTTTCTTTTAGTGTAAATAAGGTCCATTCTTCACCTGGGCAGGTACAACAAAGTGTCTCCTCTTGCAGGAGTGTTTGACAGTGGGATAGCACCACTTGAAAACTATTAGTGGCTTAGCAGAGTCTGTTGCCCATATGGTGGTTTCTGGTATTTCGTAGCAAGCACAATCAGTTTTGCTGTGTGGGAGGAGGGGCAGGCAAAGCCTTTGGAAGAAACAGTGCATAGATTCATGAGATTGAACATCGTAGATGCTTGCAGTTGCAAAGCAATGGACTTGGTCTATGAAGTCTTTTCCTGTCCCAGATTCCAACCTAGATCATCATTAGCTACAAAATCCCACATCCTAAAGCCATTTCATTTGACTGAATTGACAACCCACCTTGGTTACATTCATCGCATTTTCAGAGAAAGATCACTGGGAGGTTAAAAAGTTCCTGAGAGAGACAGTGTGCCACTGAACAGTAAAGCACAGTTGCAGTAAAGAAGATGAGTCAAAAATTGCAGTTGTCTATTTTTTTCATCCAGCACTCCTCTGCTACATACCAAACAGACAATTGAAAAGAACTTCCAAGAAATCAGCTTATGTGCATTTACGGTCAGGGTCACGGTAAGATCAAAATCTGCCTCCATTCTGGCTTTTGGATTAAGTTTGGCTGGAAACAGACATATATAAATGACTTCCCTCTCCCATTCCAGTTCATCTAAAAAGTGTTCCAGGCATAGACATATTAACTGGCACAACAATCAGATAAAACCACTTAAACTAATTAATGAATGATAATACAATTTTTTTATATAATTATTTAGTATCTGCTGTGCCCATTTGTTTAATCTTCTTAGATTGTTTTTATGAGGTAGCTTGACCTCTTGTTTTATTTATTTATTTATTTTAAATCACCTTATAAACAAAATGATTAATGCACACACATAAAAATGTTAACTGGTGACATCATCAGCTGGGATAACATGCATCTTTCCTATGACAATTCTTGGCTGCCATTTGAGAGGGAGAGATATACAGCCAATGTTTTTAAAACCTTAGAAATACACATGTATATTATTTTGCATTTAATTTTGTTATCAGTTTGGGTAACTCCTAGCTTTGTGTTTGTGAAAGCTTATCAAGTATGATGTGTTTTGCAACCATTGCAACTAGAAATATTTTACAAATGCCTGTTTTATATTTTGTTATACTCCAAAATGACAATAGGCTATATTCTGTCTTCATTCTGCATCTGGAATTTCCATTGACGTCAGTAGAGCTGTTGAGCAAAATTGAAAAGAATAGACTAAGATCTAGGTAAGTAATTAGACTTTTTTTAGTGGAAAGAACATCAAGCTTACTTTGCTTTTTCTGTTCTCACTCCCTCCATCTTGCCCCTAACTCTACACATATACTCACTGCAAAATCTACCCAGCATGAAATTACAATAATTGTGACTGGTAGAAAAAGCAAAAATATTTGATGATAAACAGGGCTGTCTCCCTGTAACAGATTATCCTTAAGAAATGCACTCCCTAATTAGAATCTGAGAGAACTCCTTGGATGACTGATATTTATAAATTAGGATGTTGTTTACTCAGAATAATTTTTTTCAGAGTCTTTAAATCCACCTAATCAAAATATTGTGTCAGGCATTTCAAGAAAAATGTATATGGTATGAGATGAAGTTCCAGATGGCTTTAGGCATGATGATTATCCTTGGCATTCTTCTCTAAGTTTCAAATTAACAGTCCATTTCTAACTGAGTGGCTATCTGGAGAAAAAAAAAAAAAAAAGATGATTTTTTAGTCTTTTTCCCTGTCACACTACAGCTTTTTCATGCTCTTAGTATAAAATTTCTTAGAAAAATAATCTTTTAAAAAATCATGACCTTTTATGACCTTTTTTTTTTTTTATTTTACTTTTACTGGCAGAAGTAGACCGATGCTTAGAACAGTCTCATGTCTATTCTAAGTTTTATCATTTTTGGCACCAGAAAAATTGTAAATTCATTAGGATTTATAATGTCAAAACAATTTACCCTCGAAAAGTGCACTCAAAATTATTAAGTTTATCACCATACAACAAAGTCTGACCATGGGTGATGCCATGGACCCACATAGCTAGGAAAGAGAAATAATATATATTTGCTTTTTCGTCCACTGTTCTTCTTCAATTGTTTCATCCCTTTTAGTTCGCTTGAGCATTGTTTCCCCAACTGTATTTTCTCTGCTATTCTTTCTATTTTACATCGCTGGTTGCTTATTGTTTGTTTGTTTTTGTTCTTGTTTTACTTTATTGTTTATTCAGCACATGGTTTTCTCTTTCTCTCTCTTGAGTACTGCCACACATTCCACCTATCATTGTTACTCCATTTTATCTTCACCATGCTTACTTTCCTTCTCTTTTTCCTCCTCTCTTTCTTGTTTTCTGTGTACTCCTTCATCTGGGCACATTCCTCCTGTTTTAGAGACAGTTTGTGACATTTCCTTTTTAGAGTCTTTTGAAATATTCACAGAGAAATGCTTTGTTAGAGCATTGCAGGAGCTACATTACCAACTCTGCCCATAACAGAGCTTCCTTGCCAGTCCTGAGGCCAGCTCCTAGAGCCATTGGATGCTGTGCTGAGGGCCTGTCAGAATAGATATAGGCCTTGCTCTTCACTAAATGGGAGGTATCCAAGGGGAAAAGTATGGATGTAACCTCAGTAAGGCAGTCCTACAATTCTTTATGCCAGCAACGAACTAGTGCACAATCATGATATTCTTTATAGTCATACTACTTAGCATCATTTATACTTAGGAACACAAACAAAGGAAATAGCAATAGAAATGATCTAATGCTGTCATCTGGGATTTAGTATAGAGAGAACATTTCAAAGTATCTTTGTTATTTTAGATGCTCAAGGGTATGAAGCAATAGCTCTTGTATTTCTTTATGTTTGGAAAATTCCTGCATAGTTTATGCATGATATTATAAATAAAGCACAATGAAGAAAGAAAAAATAGACTGACCACTAGGATCTTAATTTGTTACTGAGTGACAAATCTCTTTTAAAGGAAACAGTGAAAGCATTCTGTGCAATGGCTTTGAAGAACAAAATGTCAGTGAAAGCAGTGTCTACATGTCAGCATTTACTCTTAGTGTGTATTTGTATTAATAATCTCATTTCACATCTTCAGCTATGTATAGCTCTTCATACATCAATGCAAATCATCCTGGTGGCACCCCAAGAACTTTTTTGAATAGAAGAGGAATATAATGCACTTGCTACATAACATTATGATATAGCAAAATGAAACCTCTGATTAATTATTACTGATATCCACCAACTACTGGATGACCCTCAAATGGTCTATCCTGGGTGAAGAAGGGAGGTGTAGGTATCTACATGATCTGCTACATATCTGACTAAAGAGAACATAATAAAATCATTTTTTCTCTTCTGTTTGCATTTTCTTTGTGCAGCAGTGTTTTTGTGTTTCAGTATTACACCTCAAACATGCTGTGGGATGACTAGGAGAGTTCCCAGCAATTCTTTGTGATTACTGTGTTAATTTCCTTATTACTCCTCCTTCTTGCCTTGTATCATTTAAATGTGTGTAGTGATCAGTGCCTGAACTATTGAACTCCTAAATCGATGGGATCTGCATAATGTATTTAGTTTACTCCAATGCAGAGGCTTCCAGATAACAATCTGCAGATCTTCTTCAGGTGGTTTGTTTTCACTGACTGTGGTTTTTCCACTGACATGTGAGAAAATGAAATTTGCATCTGAACTGTTCAGTTGACCTATATGAAAGAATAACAGAATTGCTTTGTCAGATAATACAAAAGAATGTGACAAAATCATCCCGTTAACCATGGGTGGAGTTCCCTGTTTACACACTGACTAGAAAGTTATATGCAAAAACTAAAAAACAACAAACAAAAGTCTGTGTGGAGGAAACAGATTTATTTTAGTCAGGTGGAAGATCTTAAAAGTTGACAATAAAAGTGCACACAGTTCCAATGTGATAGAGAGCCACCAATTCATGACAAAACTCCTTTGAATTGCCTGTAATCAGAGAAGGCCAACTATTTCACACTGAATTCAATAGAACATTTTTTTAAAAAAGTTCTTCTGAACTTCAAATATACCAACATAGAGACCTATATACCTGCCTTTTTAGCCACTATAATCCTTTAAATTCCTTCCCACTTGGAGCACAGAATGCTTAGGTCTAGGGAAAATAATATGATGGACAGATTTCTGGTGCTGTCAGGGCATATCCTGCTTTCCTCTTCAGACGTATTCCTCAATAATATCAATAAGCTGTCTTTGACTCCCAGCTGCAGTTCTCTGCTTTCCTAGCTCAGCTGATGTTACGCACAAGCAAACTGAGAAGATACTATAAACCTCATGACGGCCTCCCTCGATAACTGTTTTCATCAGCACATTCCTTAGCTATTTTTATTGCATCTCTCTCAAACTGAAGTGGTACAGTAGGTCAGCTGTGGTACACAGAACGAATTGCTTTCACTGGATCATGTACAGAAGAATGAAGTAAGGAAAACATTAAAGAGGAGATTTACAAAGTTCCATAGGACAAGACACAGTTAGTTACTCAGAAAGATTCCAGCTAAATATTTAGAAAGTCTTCTTTTTTTTCTTTCTTTTTTTTTTTTTTTTTTCCCAGAGATCATATTCAGGAGGCATTGTTTTGGGAGCTCTACCTAACAACATTTTTTTAAATTATTATACCTAAAGTGAATCTAGGAATTGCACACTGTATCAGCCATGCATACATCTGTAATCTTTTCTTTATTAGGAGTCCAAGCTATATAAATTGCAAATGTCTTCAGTTACTCTCACAGGAGTAGTTACTTATTCCAGAGGGACCAGCCAAATGTAGTTAGTTTGTCCAATTTTGTATTTGCACTAACGTGTCACATATTCTGCTTCCACACTTGCACACAGAAAATTATGAAACTTGCTTCCTTCTTGTATTAACATCCAGGCCTACTTCTCACATGGCCAATATGAATAGAAAAGTAGTAGACACAAAACACTAAAATACTCACATACCTCACTGAATTGGAATGGCCTTAGATGTCTGGGTAAATACTCTGATGAATTAAAGCCTTAAAATATTTCTCTGATTTTATCAATTATTTCAAGTGGTAGCAAACAAGAGGAATTTCTCAGTGAACTCAGAAAATATTTTCCATTACTGAATTTAGGCACTGTGTCTTTTATCAGCCTCTGTTCAAAAGAAGGCCACAACTTTGACTCTGACCTTGCTTTTTGTTCTGCATGATGTTTTTGGTCCACCACATAGGTCCTTCTGGCTGCTGTCCTCACTCACTTCCTGACCTCCTGCTTTGCAGTAAACAAGAGGACTCTGTCTCTTACGTGATTTCTGTTTTCTCATCTTCCCCAGAAGGAGCAGTGTTCTGGTAGAGTTTAGGCTTTAGCATTAGGAAAGCTATTATTTGTTTACATTAGAGAAGGCAAAGTGGAAGAGGATTTTGAAGGTAAGGAAGAGGAACTAGTGATATTTTTTTGTTCCTGTAGGAAATATTTTTATCCCACAGTTAAAATCAGATTTTTTTTGATCGTAGAAAAGGAATTCAAACTTGAGCTGAAATTCCATGGGAAATCTCTGTAGGGAGGCTTGATGGAAACATGGTAGCCAGTGTGCTTGCTGAGATGTGTTCCAGCCTTCTCTGTCAGTTGGAGTTTCCTAAGTGCTGTAGGCATCCTGCCCAGGTTTATCACACTGCTATACACTAGCCAAGAAGTGATGAAGGCATGAATAATAAAGGCCAGGTCATCATCTGCCAGAATGGGACATGGTCTCTGAGCCAACTGGAGATGATATGAAACATTGCTCACAAATGCTGCAATGTGAGAGCTTAGCAAAGGATCCAAGAGTATGAAGCAGTTGATCAGATCAGCTCGCTTGGGTCAGTTCAACTGACTAATAGGATGAGGTTCACCAACCTCCTCCTCTGAGTTCCCCACATACCCAGGGGCCCAGACCCCATGAGCAGTATAGGGAACATTCATGGAAGAGTTTAAAATAACCCATTTAATGGCAGAGCCCAATGGCACGAAAATTCAAATTCAGCAGTTTCCAAAGGTATATTTCTAATCAAACTTAGATAACTCGCTTTGGTGTTTTGACTCACATCCTGGTTTTGATGCATTGATTTCTAAAGAAAATCAATGTCTGTTTATTATAAAAGTCATTTCAAGTGTCCCTCATTTGCACAACTAGGAATTTCTTCCATTCCTACCCTAAAGAGTTTTGTTATGTTGGTAGTTTTTTTTTCATAATGATGCTGAAGCATTTATTCCTGACTGGATAATAAACATGTTCAGCCCTTGTCAAATAGGTATGAAATACCATGTCTTTGGGAAAACATTCATATCCAATTCTCAAAGTTATTACTTCAAGAAGAAGTAATTAGAAACCATAGCCAAGGTTTAAATGTCCTTCTGTTCAGAAACATTTTGACTGTCAAAAATATATTGTGATATCAACTGTTAAATTTTAAAAGGGCACTAATTTGAACCAGTTTTATTCAATGTACTGTTTATGTATATTTTCTAAAACTATTCTTAAGTTTTAGAATGTTTTAAGTCACACACACAAAAATCTAATAAACTGTGAACATGTTGCTGTGCTTGGAGATTTTCAAAATGTGACTGGACATGGCACCCTGTTCTAATTTAGAGATAGCCCTGCTATAAACAGGTGGGACCAGATGACTTCTGGACCATCATCTTTTTCTCTTTTTCTCCCCTTTAACTCAAAGGAATTTTCCTTGCTTTAGTTTGTGACCACTGCCTCTTGTCTCTTCACTGCACTCTTCTGAGGAGAGTCTGGCCCTGCCATTCCTATGACCTCCTTTAGGGAGTAGAGGATTTCAGGTCCATTGGCCTTCTTCTCTCCTATGGGCTGAACAAACCAGCTCTCCTCACATGCCAGGTTTTCCAAGCCCCCGACCATCTAGGCAGCCTGCTGTGTTTGCTTCAGCTTCCCAGGAACTCTCTTGTAGAAGGGGAACCACTATGGCTGTAGTTTTCAAGCCTGTAAATCTCTTAAACATTTTTTCTGCCTTCAAGATTCTATTGTAACCTTTTGGCCTATGATATTTCACACCACATTTCCATCACTTCAGGAATGCTGGGGAAGAAAAAGTCTTCAAAAACTTTGAAAAAAAAAAACATAAATACACTTCCAAAGGGCAAATTTTAATGAGGTTGGTTAAAAACTATAATTCACAAATAATCCTGTCAGTACACAAAAATGTGTCTCCACAGCTGTTACAGTTTGCTTTGATATATCCAATGTCCACACACGTCCACATGGCTATTTTTAGAGACCCACAGAATTTGTTACAGACCACAGAGGAGCTTTTTAAAGAAACATGAAAATAACAGAAGTGAGTAGAATTGAAATGCTCCCACCTTGCAGTGAAAGCAAAAGGTTAAAGTTTCACCCAAATGTGAATTTCCCATGGTCTGCCACAGTTAAGTTAATATTTCTGTGATGTCTCCTCTTGCCACTGTTTTTCTTCTAAAAAACAACCATTTGTAATAACAAAAGGGCCAGGAACTCATCAATGCATTCAGGGTCGAGATGAATCTGATTTCAACAGAACTAAGACAAAGAATCTAAGACAGCTGGAAAAGTAAGTTAAGAAAATATTTTAACGGCAATATGAGACAATTTAATTCTTCCATTGTTGTGCCCTGGACTTATTGATCCTAGTTGTAGCCATGCATTCTCTTTGAGAATGTCTCTAACATATTGATTGGAGAGAGAGGGGTGTCCCACATCATCTGTTTACATTCAGTGATTAACAAAAAGAATAAGCATCCTGTACTGAAATTACCATGAGACCATAGTAAATAAATGCCATGACGACACACACAAGTGTTTGTTAAAAGCAGATTTTTTTTTTAAGGATGTTTTGGTGGAAGAAAATTTTGCAGTAATTTTACCTTACAGGAAACAGCCCTGATAACATGACTATAAGAGTACATCTTTGGGGGTTATTGTTTTTAACTTCATCTTGGAAAGGCTGCTAGGAGTTCCAAAAGAGGAAGGGACCCACAGCAAGATTATTTTACAGATATCTAAAACAAATTATTTTTGATTTTCTTCATACTGTTTTTCTATACAGGCATTGGAAATGGAAAAAAGAAAGAGTCCAGCATGCATTTTTTCCCAAATATCAGTCCAGGTAAACCTTCTAATGGAAGTTACAACACAGGGGATTTATGTATATCCACCAATGCGTACATTAGGAACTCTACATCTATTAGTCAGTGTTTTAATATCTGCATAGAATGAGTCTTAGTAAATCAGATGGAAATTTTACTATAAAGTATATTAGACTGTGACTCTTTTGCTGTGACAGAGAATATTTGTATGATTATGAAACTTCTTTTCCACTAAACCCATCTACATCAAGGCCCAGTCAGCATCTTTGATGTATTTCAGAACTGAGTCCAGATGGAAGTTGAAACACTTGCTTTTCCTGTTCAGGAAATACCACAAAAGCAATTAACTTAATACATGAAGGATAAGAGCTTCATTCCATTCAATCATTCAATGATAAGTTTTGAAACACCTTACAAAATAGTCTTCATTCTTCACAGACAAAAAATATATGTACATCAACCATTTCTCCATACTAACATGCATGTCTAGACTTGAGTCTACACAAAGCCTGCACTTCATCATTAACCCTCTGGAAGCTTTATGGGAATTGGAAAAAATGAGTTATTCTGCTATTTCAGTCTACTGTTTTGGTCACTTCCTTACTAGTGATATCTTTACCTCAACACAGTTTTCTGCCAGCATGCTCAAAAGGAAGAACATTTTGTCTTCACTGACAAAGTGTCGTTCTCTGCTTTATGTCCTGTACTCAGTCATTCTGTAAGACTTCTATCAGCATTTGTGCTACTGGTAACCTAGCTTAATATTTCTGTAAGACAAGATAAGCATCAATAAGTTTGGCTCTTTTAGCATCCAGGAAAAGTTTTTCCAAAATAATCTTCATATGGTATTTTTCTATGTATAGTACCAGAACTGCAGATAATGTCCTTCGCTGGGCCATGTGCTTCAGTATCTGTTCAGGATGGTACAAACAGCTGCACTCTCAATCATACTCATCTGCAATAGACAGGAGTAGCTTTCGAGGGACAAAGGAGCTCATTTTACCCAGTCCTCCAAGTCTTCAGCTTCTACTGAATCAACTGAAGTGGTGTCAGATACAGATACATGCCTGCACAACAGAAACAAGATTTAAACTGCCAGCATATGTCACACTGTATTGGGTTTAGGTGGCAAGGGTTTGGTAGCAGGGGGGCTGCAGGGGTGGCCTCTGTGAGCAGAGCCCAGCAGCTGCCCCATGTCAGATCAGAGCCAGCTCCAGCCGGCTCC
>VXAA01006202.1:7159-21183 GCA_013399115.1 Anseranas semipalmata | reverse complement strand
AAGTTCCCCTGCGGCCCGTGGAGAGGCCCATGGTGGAGCAGGCCGTCCCCCTGCAGCCCATGGGTACCACACGGAGCAGATCTCCACGCTGCAGCCATGGAGGAGCCCCCATGGAGCAGGTGGATGTGGCCTGAAGGAGGCTGCGGCCCATGGGAGCCCCCGCAGGCGTAGGCCCTGGGCCGGAGCTGCAGCCCATGGAGAGGAGCCCACGCAGGAGCAGGAGGCCTGGCGGGAGCTGCTGCCCGTGGGGGAGCCATGTTGGAGCAGTTTGGTCCTGAGGGATGGCCCCGTGGTATGGACCCATATGGGAGCAGTTCTTGAAGAGCAGCAGCCTGTGGGCAGCCCATGCAGGATCAGTTCGGGAAGGATGGCATCCCGTGGGAGGGACCCCATGTGGAGCAGGGGCAGAGAGTGACCATGAAGGAGTGGCGGAGACGCAGCGTTAGGGACTGACCGCAGCCCCCATTCCCCTTCCCCTGCACTGCTCGGGGGGAGGAGGTAGAAGAGGGTGGGTGGGGGAAGGTGTTTTAGTTTGCTTGTAGTTCTCACTGCTCTGGTCTGCTAGAAATAGGCAATAAATTGTATTAATCTCCCTATGTTGAGCCTGTTTTGCCTGTGAGGATAACTGGTGGGTGATTTCCCTGTCCTTATCACAACCCTTGAGTCCTTTTTCATCATATTTTCTCCCCCTGTTACTTTGAGGAAGGGGAGTGAGAGAGCGGCTGTGGTGGAGCCCAGCAGGGTAAAACCACCACACACACAAGAAACCAGCTGATAAGCAAACAGAAATATACTGACAACTTATAAAGAAGAAAAGAACAAATTTCTGGCAGGTGACTCCCAACACAGCCTAATCTCTTCTGATCAGCCTTGTTGAGAAATTTATGGATATTTCATATTGTATGTATTGTTGCTCTTTTTTTGACATATGAAAAGGTAATATTACAGGCATCAGTAGCACTGAGTTGTTATAGGTCTGTTTCTCTATATCAAAAAGAAGCACGTAAAGGAAAAGCAGAATATCAACAAAATACCAACACAGCAGCATTATTTCAGCTGCTTCTTGGGATCACCAGATATTCTTCATCAGGTTCCCTTTGAAAAAAAATGAAGAAACAGCTCATTAAATTCTTCAGTATCCAGGATACTTGTAAACATCCATACATATCCTGAGCCAGAAGACAGAGAAAAAAAAAAGAAAGAAAGAAAGAAAGAAATTGAAATATGATTAATGAAACTCATGCAATCTTAGCAACTCCCAGAATTCAAAAATCATGAGTTAGTTCTTTAAAGTCTTGAAGCTGGCTCCAAAGTCCGATTTTTTCCCCTGCTAGAGGTTGCAACTTCATTTTTTACCTCCTTCCAAAATTATAAAATGCTTTTTCTTTCCAGAGTGTTGGGGGAGTTTTACCATATAGTAATGATAAAACAGTCAGAAAATTCTAGTTTCAAAATGTCTCCTCATGAGTAAGTGGAGGCATCTTCTGAATAGCTCTCAGTATTTTAATGACAGAAAGCTCTGTGCAGATTAATTTCTGAATTCCTCTTATTCGTGTGAGGTTTCTGAGGTAGGAAAATGACCACTTTTGTCTCTTTGATGGACATTCCTCATGGAATCATCTGCCCTATTCTCCTTGCAGCAACCCAAAGCATTACAGATCACTCCAGAGTCCCTGATCCCAGCCAAGTGGTCCCAAACTCTACTTTCCTCACCAGTTCCAAAGTTATAAATATGACCTGGCAGGAGATTCAGCCTTCAGGGTGGGAGCCATCCTACTAAATGTACACCTCTACCTGTAAGATGGTTTCTGAACTCCTTATAGTTAATAGAAAAAAATTATTCTTATTCTGAGGCAGCTGTATTTCAGAGGAGTTACACATTCAAAGACTCTTTTTCTATTCATTGACTACACAGTACATCTGATGCTAGACAAAATGAATTCTACTGTCCTGAGCCTGTCCAGAGACAACATGGAAAATAAGACATGGGTATATTTCTGCTAAAACCACAACACAGAGCAGTCCAAACACCTACCAACTGAAATCTGAAGACCACAGGCTGTAACTGCACTCATTTGTGAGCACTGACCATTTTCTTACATTTTCTTAGTGTCTGCAGCCTTTTATCATTCATTTGTTATTCATTTTCTAATTGATGCATCTTTATTATGTTATCAGGTTTTCTTTATCCTTGCATCTGCCACTTTCTCAAGCAGCTAAATACAAGCAATTTTTACAGAAGTGGGTTAACATGTTTAGAGTTCTGCTGATGACAGATATTCCAGATAGTAAGACCACATTCTCCCTTTTTTCACTAAACAATCAAAATGATTAAAACCACAACTTTCCTGTCTTTCAAGGTTGCAGGGGTTTTTGTGTACATAGAGCTACTGTATTGATGTGTCACTTCAGGTGAGCCTTTTCTTGTTCACTGAAGGTTTTAATCACTCTGGAAATATGTCCCTTTTTTACTGACTATAGAAAGACTCTAGAATAAATATATTTCTAACTTTGGTACCAAACATACTTAGTAACCCAGCCGTGTGTGCTACTGTTATTTCAACTGTCTCTTAACTTCTACCATCTGCTTCCTCCAGCATCTGTCCCTGCTATGACAGTTTCCTTTTACTGAAAGCAGTGTCTTCTTCATTTTTATTTATCTTAGGTTAACATTGTTAATAAGGAAAAAAAAAAAAAGAGAGAGAGGGAACTCAGTGTGCAACAAGATGTAATTTAAAAAATCCAATAAAAATGTTAAGATGTTATTTCCATAGTTACTCTACAGCAACAGAACCTTGAACTCTGGGAATTTGTAGCTCTGCCTCTTCTTCCTCTGTTCTTTCCCTGTGTCTCATCTATTTCTTCTCTTCTCCAGTTGCAGGGTATGTTCACACTGCTTAGCACAATCAGAAAAACAAACAAGCAAACCTTCTTAACATACCTTGGCTAAAACAGCAGCTAAGTCAACATTACAGGGGTTTTACAAGTGAAGTTAGCAGGCTGAGTTCAATTCCTCCATGCCTGAACTCTTATTGCCAATATAATTTAAAAGCTGGGTTACCTCTCTCAGCTGTTATTTAAAAACCAGCTAGCCACATTGCAGTCTGCTAGGATACAAATGTTATTAAAAAAAACAGTTTCAAAAAAAGTTGATGCATTATACATGCTTTGAGTATACAACCCTTTCACAAAACCAGGAGTAACATTGCAGTCAAGCAGGTGGAGAATCCTTCATACTCTTCTCAGATACAGGTACTCCCAGCTAATCTCTTTTGTTAAGGAATTTATAGAACAAGTAATGATATGACGTGCAAGACCCATACTCAGAAACCCTATTATCAGATCCTGTCTTAGGTATTGCCACTGCTATTGTGTCTGAGTTCAAAAGAACATGCAAATAACCTGGTATCCAGCCAGAGCCTGGCTTTCTGCACACACAGGGAAAAGAAATAAATTATAATCCCTTGATCTTAAATACTGCCAGAGGTGTAACATCTATGAGCGCACCTTCAGGTTGCCCACAGTCTTTTAAAAAGAGATGGGTATCCACTCAAGGCCCATATATTTTAATTTTAAAACTTACCATCTGCATACAAAATACCATGAGCACCCTGAGTACCCTGTCCTCAACATGCTTAAACCAGAAGTTTGGATGACAATAAACAATTAAATTCCAGGATGTGATGAACAGACAAACGTCTCAAGAACTGAAAATACAGCTATATTCTGGAAAACAGCCCTATTCCAAGGTCCTTAGTGTGTACTAGNGAAATACAGGGTTAAGGGAGCCAACTCAGCCATCCATAAGGTAATGCAAGAGCCAATGCACAGAAATGCAGAGGATCTTTTCAGTTCAGTGAAGTGTAACAAAGAAGCTGTGAACTGGGAGTTATTGGAATGGTAAGATATCGGATGTAGTTCAGAAAAAATACAAATAGTTAAAATGATTTAAAATTATTAGTTTACAATGATCACATGAGTCTGAATATTTTCCTTGTGCAATCAGAGTTATTTGTTTGGTCTATTCTTGTTCATGGGACAAATACCTTAATTAAAATTTTCTGTTCAGGTTCGGGGGAGTGTTGTTTTTCCCCATTTTTAAAACCAGCTATTGCATTTTTTCCCCATGATTTTCCTATTATTTATGATTAGCCCCATCCATGAAGCTATGCTTCCAAGAAAAAAATCACAGTGGCATAAGACAAATCATAGGAAAACTAGACTGCAGTTTGAGTTATGACAGACCGTGTCATGTTTAAATAGACCATTAATGTGAAAAAGGTTTATTTTAAGGGGGATGGTGGGGTGGAGAATACAAGTCTTTAAGTGGTTTGAAACTATTTCTTCCAAAAATTTTGGCAACAGAAAAAGAATGAGCATATGTGAGGAAATGCTGTTCTAAATCGTTTGCATGAACTCATAGATGGGAATACTACAGGAACTGCACCTCTCACAATTCAGTTTTCCACTGCTACTTTTTAACCAGTTTGCTTTTGCCAGTGACTTGGGTTTTAACATAGTTTCTTCAGGATTTGACCTAAGAAGAATTGTTTTTGCCTACTATTGGATTTAATACCATGCATCTGAAATACATGCTGGTGGGGTAAGATGCTGCTCTCAGTTTACACTGATGTTGATGTTAATTCACATGTAAAGATTATAAAGTCCTTAGCAAGTTCGTGGAATTAAAAAACTACCATATCAGAATGCATGGCTAACTGACAATGCTACAAATACATACCAGCACTGGGGCTATAAATCACAAGAGAAAAGAATGATGCAAGAACATTGAATACTACAATTTCAAAATGTGTTTTACATTTCACACACATATACCCATCTACATTTTGGAAACTGAAAATCATCCTACATTTACTAAGTAGTTCAAACAATAGTGTTATTTTTACACATGTTTATTTGGCTCAATAAGATTAACATTTTGGGAAAAAAGCTTGTCAGTCATAAAGTTCATCCCCAGCTTACCAATTCTATGGATGCATAGCAGTCGATTGGCCTATACTTGCATAGAAATGACAATTTGAGCTTAAATTGATAACCAAAACCATAGAGAAAACCAGCTTTTTGCTGGGGATGTAGAAGGTTTAGTAGTTCACTGAGTCATCAAATGGTTGGAATATGTATGTGTGTGTACCTGCTTTTCATGAAGCTACACTTTTTGGAAAAAAAATAACAAATATTCATAAAAATTAATGCCTCCCTGTATCTTCTAAGGTGATCTATTCTGCCAGTTTGACATATGTATTTATGAGATGTCTCCCACTGCCACACCTAAACAGAAAACTTTAAAATGTTTTTAAAAGGTTTATGGTATTACCTTTTAAAAAAAGTGGCATCCCGTTTTCAAAATATAATCAAGAAACTTAGGTATCTAACTCCACTGAGTGCCTCTCACAAGTTTCTGCTCGCTTCTTAATCAGACCTAGGGCACTCTTGTTCTCTTGGCATCCCAACAGCAATCTGCAGCTGGTTACAGATCCTCCCTTAGTCACAATTTATACATTCAGGCATTTCATATTATAGTAAAAAAATTGAAAATGCACTGCTTGCTGGGGCATATTGGCTCATACGTTTCAACTGTATTTTTCATAAGACAGATTTTGCAGAAGCTGTGTTTTTTATGACCCCATTCCTCTAAGCTTTATTGCTTAATTGATGAATAAGATGGCTACAAAATTACACAAGATAGGCCTGTGAAATCTCTAGTTTTCAGACCCTAAAAAAAATATGACTGCAACTTTGTTTCCATTGTTGTTAATGGAAACTGGTTAGTAGAAATTTAAAAAGTCTGAAATTTGAGCAGAAGGTTTGGAGAGATGGCTTTTCACAAGAATGGAAAAGGATCACCAAGGATTTAGGACCAAAAAAACATACAAAAAGATCCACAGACGCACACATACACATCATTTGTGAACTTTTTTGTCACATTTGCAATCATCTGATGATTACTTACTGCCTCAAGAGAAAAGCAAAGCAAATAGTTTCATTTTCTTTTCGTTTAATTTTTCTATTTTTTTTTTCCCTACCTCTGCATTTTCATCATCTGTGCATAAAGATATTTCACAGCCAATGATCACTAGAGGTATACTGGACAACTGAGCTCCAGTTCAGTACTGCAAAATAAATATTGACTAAATAAAGACATAAAACTGTAAAATGTTATTGCTTTAATTTCTTTTCATGTTCCTTCCCAAGGAACAACATGTTTTCAATGAATTGATATTTCTTGACCAAAACATTTCAGTTTTAATACTTCTGTGTTGCTGTAATTGAGAAACCTGTTACTTCAAGCAACTCAGATGCATATCAACAAAGGATTTATGACAGAAGAGATCTCCTGAACATAGGTTTCAGGCAAAAGTGAGTATTAACCATGGGAATGACAGAATTGTTTGTTTTTCTACTAACTGAATTTTTTGTGGGCAGGGAAATCTGAGGCATTGTTCAGGGGATAAGCTGTTTCAGATCAAGCTTCAAAGAAGGTTTTGGAAATAATACTGAAAGATTAAGCTAAGGTGTTTTTTAGCTGGCAGAGTAGACAGTCTAACTGTTTGCATGTGTGTGGTAGGTACTCATTGGTAAGAGATGTTGTTTCATAGCTATAATCTTATTTTCTTTAGTATTAATTGTAACAAGATTCTGGCATGAATTAGGCCTGAGTCATGAAATAAAGTAAGTGTATATGCTGAAAGACATTCATCCCACTTTTATTTTTCACTGTTTCTCAGCTCTGTGACAGTGTTATTGTTTGTATTCATCCTTATATGGAAATAAATCCCACACTTATGAATATAAAAATGATGAGGTAATTTAATAGCATAATCTGTTTGTATTTAGGGAAGCAAGTAATACCTAAGTCACTGTCTTTTTCAAGATTTGTGGGATTAAAGTTTTACTACTCCAATCTTTCTGCAAGTTCCTGTCTATAAAGATAAAGGAGTTAGGATTTTTGCATTTGCAAGTATAGCAAAATTGAAAAAAATGTAAAGAAAGTAAAGAAGTGCTTCCTGATGTTTAAATGGATTTTATTTTTTTTTTTTACTTTTTTGGTGCTACTGTTGAGAAAATGAATTGGGAGAGGCAGTGAGTTAAGATTTGGACCTCTGGCAAGGTGCCTGAGACAGTTTTGCAGAGTAAAGAACCAGGGTTGGAGCATTACCTTGTTTTCTGATTTGCTTTTGCAGAAGCACGTTAATTTGTTTGATGGATAGGCTAGGGGCATTGTTAACCAATCTGGCAAATGACTAGCTGAGCAACCTCTTCAAAACTTGTGTTGTATTTAAGCATATTCCATTATTTCAGCTGAAATCAGGCAGCGTGCTGTACTTCTTTCCAAATATTGACCAGGTTCTGACTGTACTCCAGCCAGCTGGCTGCACACTGGATCACGTGGTCAGACTGGCAGTTTGGAGAAATCCATGAGGAAAATATGGGGAGCTAAATGCTGGATAGGAAATTAAGCAGCACAGCCATGATATGGCCTGTACCTTGAAGCAGCTTTGCTTTGGCTGCTTACAGAGCGGAGACAGTGTATGAGGGGAATCTGATACCACCGGCAGTCACAGATATGGAATGACTTCAACTGGTCATGCATTTTCCTCAAACCCAGATGAGCGTCAGTGCACTACGTGTTGTCTTTCAGGCCACACTTGTCCCAGACAAGATCTGTTTACCAAGAATGAAGCAAAAAGTTGACACAGCAAGAGAGCATGCACATGAAATCCTCAGGGTATGTAGCATTATTAGCAGTCTCCTCATGGAAAATCTGGCTTGAAGCTGTTATGAAAACAAAACAAATATTAGCAGTAATTAGGAGACTTAGAGGGAGAATTATTCACACCGGCAAGGCTGTCTCTCAGGGCTCGTATAAGACAGTCATAAACCCTGCTGATTGCAGCCAAATCAACAGAACGGCAACTGAAACTGGGAGCACAACAACAGGCAAGAGATCAAGCTGGCAAAACCAGACACTGCAGGAGGCAGAGTTGCAGGACACAGACCAGAAGGTCCCAGGCTGCACCGTGGGCAGCAATTGAGTAACGAACACTCATCTTTGACATTCAGGACTGAGTCTCACACCCTGTAAGCAGCTACCCTTGCAAGCCCGCCCTGCATCTGCCTGCAAGTTATGGGAGAGACTTCAGCTTCTCCCTGGCAAGGAAGGGGCTGTAGCTCACACCACCACGCTACTTACCATGGTAAATCTTGGGTGACATGTTAGGTAGCTTTGCTTATGGTTGCCACTGCCTGAAGAATGACGTGGCTTGTCATGAGTGGGTACAGTAGTGAGAAAATCAATGAGGTAATCAGAAAGCTTGAAAGGGAAGAATATACAAGCCGCAGAAAAGATTCAAAAAGATGATACAAGTTATGTTAGCTTTATTGCTTTATATTATATAATAACTTCTATATATGGATATCTTCAAATTAAACAACAACAAAACTGGTATGGCTTTTCTGTACTGACCTAAAAATCTTCAAGAACAAGTTAGATGTCAGAAAACTATTCAGACCACCAAGCAATTAGGGGACTTCTCAAATCTATGTAGAAATACAGCTGAAGACTGGAATTTGTAGCATAGTTTAGTTTTGTTGCATTGTGTCTTAAGAGCTGGTGAAATTTGCCTACTAGTTCTAATAAAAGCCATTGAGAAATGTTTGTTTAGTGATATAAGGAAGAGGTGGAAAGATTTTCCCTTTCACTGTTAACTGCAGTAAGTTTGGAAACTTAGAATATACAGCGCACACAATCTGCAAACATGTCATTCTGGATCAAACTCAGCACTTGTTATTTTAGGGTTGATGGCAGCCATTCCCAAAGGCCCCCTCAAGGGTTGCATCTTGTACAAACTTGGGAAGGAGACAGCTCCTGCTGTGAAGGATTTACCAAGTAAAAACACAAATAAATGAGGCTAGAGAGGTTAAAAGTCCAACTAGCCTTCTTAGTTATATGCATTACAAGGTTTGTTTCTTTGCTTTGCTTTGACATGATGGTTTGGGAGATAGAAGAGAGGAAGAGAGGGATGAAACAATGGGCCTACAAATGGACCAGTAAAGAAGAGAAGAAGAAAGAAGAAAAGCCTCCTGCTAGCCTGGTCATGACTGTCAGCCTAGACTTTGCTGATGTAATGGCAGAACTGAGCCTGAAAGACTTATTTGAAAGAGGACAAAGATTTGGTCACACAGCTTTTTCCATACTCCCAGAACATTCAAAGCATCAGATGTCAGCCCATGGATTTCAACACCCTGACTGATGTCAGCTGTGCAGTCTAAAAAGATAACAAATTTGGACTTTCACATTAAGAATCTTTTTCAGCAATAAGATATTAAAAGCACTCCTGTTGTGTGTTTGAGATGCCATAAACACTGTACCAACTCAGAACTGACATAACCTTTTCTATAGCAATAAATCCACACTTGAAGATTTATTAATTGACAGACCATTTACATAATCCTGTAGATTGTGTTTTTATTGTCTGTCTCCCTAGACAATTAAAAATGCTTGGGAAATCAACAGCAAAATTAATTAAGTGTACCTGATTACTTGCTGTTTGTAGTCTTTTTAATGTTACTCCTTTTTCATCACTGATTTTCCAAAATGCCTTATACTAAGATTGTTATAAATCTTTTAAATTAAAAGTGGCTGGCAAAACAGTCTTCTAAGGAAGCAGGATTGCCATGTCTAAACTCAGTCTTCTCTTCTTGGGTGTCATTTTCTATACAAAAGGATTTGGTATGATTTGTGTTCTTCTCCTTAATGTTATTTTGTATATATGTATGTAATGCATATATATTACACAGATATATGTATATAATGTATATATGTAATACTGGTATTTTGTACCAGTGGAACCTCTAAAAGGAAATACAGTATTTATCTTATCCTTAATGTATCCCATTTTATGCTTTCAAAACATTGAGTAAAAGCTGCTACTCTAGTTTAATGTGAGCTCTCTCTGGCTAATGGGACTGAAGACTTTAACTGAAGAAGAATTTTGGAGGAGGCCCGGTAGTTCTTATATGATAAAAAGCAGCCTTTTAAGTGCAAATAGAATATATGCAATTTTTTCCTGACATTTTGTTCCTCTCTCACAATAATGATGATTTTTATTGGTGATTATATGCAGATTCCATTAGTCCTTAATTGAATATCGGCATACTGCAACCTGTACTGCAAGCAGCAATACTAATCATCCCACCAACTATTATGCCATGCAGTTCCCATGTTTATTATCAATACCAATAGAAAAGCATTGACTAAACATAACCAATAAGCAAGAAAACAGTAGAATTACTTGAGCTATAGTCTGAACACAGGGAACAATATTTGGTTTTGAAGGTTACCAAGAAAAACTGAATTACAGTTTCCCCTTGTGGACCCTTGTAGATTCTCTCACCGCTAGATTAACTCAGATTTCTTAGGATGCAGCCATGTAGTTGTCAATCAGCAGTGATAAAATCATGTCTTTACCAAAAGCATGTGATCAATAAATCCTTCAGTCTTTTTTGTTATTACAGAAGAGTCAAGTAAGTTTGATAAGAGCCTTGCCAACCCCTAGCAACATTTTTGCTCTACCACTAGCACAAAATAGTGATCACTGCTAAAAATTCTTAATATGCCCCCCCAAAAAAATGCTGAGAACATAAAAACAAAGTAGTAATGTCTGGGCAATGTTTGGATTTACTCTGTGGATCTTTTCCAGCTATGAATAGAGCAAATGAAAGACAAAGAAATCAAACAGGTATGTTGATCTCATTTGTGTTTATGGTTTCACCCATGTCACACTTTGATCATGCAGGAAGTTGTATGTATTTTAATGTAACTGCGCAGTGTTGGTGGTTCTGTAGGCATTAGGCCTGTCCAACAAACACATGTGGGAAAGCCCTCACAAACATAAACAGAATCCAGAATAGTAATGGACTTTTGTGTAAATAACTTTCAAGAAATATCATATAAAACAGATGTGCCATCTGTGTGACTGAACATACTCTTCATTAGAAAGTAGACATCATTAAATATATCATCTCTAATTACATCAATAAAAGCCCTGTTCATTCTGCCCAATGAGTAGTACTGAGAAACTTCTACATCATCCAGGCATGGTTTTCTGCCTCAGAAGAAGCCTATGTTAGTGAAGTCAGCCTCTTTCTATTGGGTTAACCTAATCTCTCATGCATTGGGAGAATAATAGAAAATGAAGGATGAAAGAAGCACCAAACAAACAAAAAAAAGTTTGAAGCTTTATTTGTTGTTTCAGAGTAAACTAGGTTAGAATGTATCTGTAAGCACTACCTACTTATTTTAACTTGATAAGTGGTATCATTAATTCCACAAAGCTATTCATGAACTATTATGCAAACACTAAGTGCTTTAATGGACCAGAATACAATCACTTGGTTTCAACTGTTAAGCATTCAGAATGGAGAAAAGCCAGAAATACTTTGTTTCATGAATGTTCATCACCAAAATTGTTTGGGTTTTCTCATATCAACTCTTTAAACTTTAAAGAACATCACCTCATAGTGTTTAAGGGATTGTGTGGTTAAGACATTAAGACATTTTAAGTACACTGGCAGCAGTTTCCAGCTAAGGATAGGGATTATCAAAGTGAATAAAGAGTAAAATATGCTCTTTGATTACCCTTTTATTGATTCTTCTCTGTCTCTAGGAAAAAAAAAATCAAAGCATATAAACATGCTTCCCCAATTACAGTCAGAGGCAGAAGCACAGCATGGCCCTAAATCATGCTCTATTTCATCTGTGACTCTAGTCTTTTTTTTTTTAAGTTTGGAGATTTGGGGATTTTTGTTTTTTCCAACTCTCATGATGGGACTTCAATGCAGCCTGAGGCAATTGGGCACTCAAGTGACAATGAATGTCCATGAGATTGAAAATTCCTTTAAACATTCTATTGCATCTTTCTTTTCCATCTTCCCATTTGTTTTTAATACTTCGTGGCTTTCATTTAAATTAGCCAGGTCACAGGGGGATCCACTCCCTCTCAGTGATTACCAAACAATAGGAAAGGCATTATAAATCTGGTGTCTTTGTGTCTTTGATGCCTGTTAGAAACTTCCCATCTGTGTATCACTTTAAAGCACAGTATCTGTGGATGTGTCATGCCAAGAAGGGTGGCTGAGGAAGTCTTTACCCTACAGCAAGTAAACAACTTGAAAGTCATAACAGGGTATGGAATATTATCTGAAAGAAAAAGAAAAAGAAAAAGAAAAAGGAAAAAAAAACTTTGAAAGCTAGAACTGGTTCTAGCTTTATGACTATAAGACTTCCAATGCGCATTAAAAGAGAAGACCTTGTCAAAACAGCACATGACGATTATGCAGCTTTATGTGTTTGTAACATTTCATCTGCAAACTAGCTACTTGCAATAAAACAAGTTTGGGCTAGAAAGAAAAGTGTTGCAGTTCAAAAGCTGATAGTGTCAGTAATGATCTACCTAATAGTCAACATTTCTGTAAAGGAATTACAAAAAAAAAATATTCATGCTTCTTCAGTTGCTCCAACTACACATAGCCTTTTTCTGATTAATTACCATCTAAACTATTTTTGTATGGTATACCCATAAACTTCAATAAAGAACAACAACAACAACAAAAATGGAATGGAATGGAATGGAATGGAATGGAATGGAATGGAATGGAATGGAATAAAATAAAATAAAATAAAATAAAATAAAATAAAATAAAATAAAATAAAATAAAACAAAACAAAACATGGCAATATTTTCTGAATCTTCTCTCTATCTTCTTCTTAGAATCTTCTTCTAAGCAGCTACTCTGCTTATAGATCTTCTTTACCAGGTTGCTCAAAGGTACTCTTCCGTAAGCTGGATGTTATTCCACATTCTTAAAATCTGCATCTAAAAATTAAATGTAGAACTAGTATGAGAATACTCCTGTGATCACTTGCACATCTGTATTAGGATCTCATTTTTCAATACCACCAGAAGGATAAGATACAGAGCCAAGTTCTATTCTCAGTCCATTCTCTTTACTGGTGTAAATCCAAAGTATCCTCATCAAAATCAGTGAACTTATTCCAGATTTACACTCTTGGGTCTAAAGCAGAGTTCAAGCTGTCTTGCTTTAATATTCTTCAGTTAAGAAGAATGTCTGGATTTCCAGAACTCAGAAACTGTGAGCCTGTGTACTGCCAGCTTAACAACAAAAAATCAGATTCTTTTGTGTTCTTTTCTTGAACACAGATACAGTGAAATTGACTCCAGCCCCCACACTCCTGCCAGAAAACAGAAGTGTGTTAACAACTGTATTTCAGCCCAAATATGTCCATTACTATTAGTTTATCAACTCCCCAAGCAATTCTTGAAGTGCTCTGAGGTTGACTTTCATGGAGCAGCTGAAGACTGGTTCTTCTAACTTTTCCTCCCCTACTCTACCAAAATAATGAGCTTGGTATGTCTTAAATCCTGGAGCATAATGACGGTGCTTCCTGATTCTATGTGTACAGTGCATCCATAGGTAGTATCCAAAGGCTGTGGCTTTAGCCAGGAGGCGTTTCTTTTCCTTTCCTTGATCAGAATATCCAGGAAAAATGCCTAGTTTAGGAAGTAACCTTAGAAAGAATGATCATTAAGAGCTAGACAGGAGAATTTGGGAATAGAGAGAAACTAGAGTTTCCCTCTGTGTTTTCTCTTGTACGAAAATACCTGTATAGAAACGAGAAGTTGGAAAAGCTTGCAGAGATTTAGAAAATCATCTCAGGCATCCAGCCACAAAAATCTGTGAGCGTGGGACGTGACAGCACAGGCTAGTCTAGAACAAAACTCCCTCACTGCTAAGACAGGTCAAAGAGTTATTGGAATACTATAGTGAATCACAAACCTGTAACATTCAGCAATACAATCAGACCAGACAGCAAAGGTGAGCTGGTCTGCTGGCTGGAATAGTCTATGGGATCAGCATGGAGCAAGCTGTGCCACAGAGAACATTGCTTACGATTGTAAGAAAAATAGCAACAGTAAGTAGTA
>VXAA01006201.1:217297-274034 GCA_013399115.1 Anseranas semipalmata | reverse complement strand
CGGCCTCCCCGACGGCGAGCCGGAACAGACCCGCGGCCCCGGCTCCGACGGCCCGGGGCGGAGGCCGAATATTAAAGAATTCAGAAATAATATAGTGCTAGAGGTGGTTGCAACGTTGCAATTTGCAGTAGATACAAAAGCCAAGTAAAAGGGTCTCTGACCTTCCTAACCTTAGATGAGTTGAGATCCACCCCCAACACTCCCTTCCTGCCTACCGTGAATATAATTAAGGGGAAGCTGCAGTGGTAATTTCTCTCCTCATTAACTTCCTGATTGGTTTCAGGCTCAGGATTCCAGCGGGCGGCAGTTTGTCACCAATTCCAAATGGCCAATCGTTAATACTAATGTTTGTGTAACTAACTGCCAGCATCTGCCACGGCTTCTTGTACAACAATAATAGTGAAAGGGTAACATTAGTGCTTCCCGTGTTAATTCAGATTCTGTTCATCAATAGGAAAATCTATGATGTAATTAGCAAAATGCATTGGTAGTTGAGGCAGTCGGAGGGAACTAAATCACAGCGGGAGCTCCATGGGCCCCTGACACCTTAACCATCAATACTTATTATGTTCTGGATTTTACTGTTTAGTGGAGAGTATTACCAGGCTGTGATCTTTTAAAAGAGAATATACTTTACAGCCACAGCTTGTTTTTTAGAAGCTATGATGAATCTAGTACAACTGCACAAGAACAAGGAATACGGAGTTAAGGCTTCAACTCTGTCCTCACACCACACTGCTGTGCCCAAGCCAGCAGCTCCTCCACATTTGAACGCTGGGTGCTTGCAGACCCCAGGGATTTCTAGCACGGCTGAAGTTCAATTAAAAATAAAAGGTCAGGCTTGACTTTCACAGACACGCAAATCCAACAGGATTCAAGCAAAGCAAGCCATCGTCTGGATTTACCCTATTACTGCGAAAGTGAGAAACACTATCTTAAAAAAACTGCCAACATCCCGTTTCTGCAGTATCATGTATTTCTGTGGTAACTTCCATTTGTAGCTTAGCTTCCTGATTTGTCCTTATTCTGAACACAGTGCTGGTTACCTAGAGATGGAAGAGACATTATGCAGCTGAGGTCTCATGTATTACTTTCACCTGCTTTTCCTGTGACTAGATAAAACGGTAATTTCTGACGCTCTCAGGGAGTTTTGCCCGTTTTTGCCATTGTATAACCCGCCTCCTTGATTTCATATGTCTCTCCTTTGATACACGTGAGGGACAAGCTAGACCTTAACATCACCCTCCCAAAGCAGACTCTACTGTTCTCCTTTAGATCTGACATAAAGCTATTTTGTCATCCAATGAATAGGGTACTAATCCTTTACTACCTTTTACTCCTAGCTAAAAGACAAAGAAGAGAATGCAGTGCTTAGTTATGAGAGCTGAAGAGGTAACAGTTCAACAGCTTCTAGATATCCTGTGAATGCTGCTAACAGCTCAATGACACAGAAAGAGGAAGCGGGCTCTGGAGCATCATCATACATCAGCGACTGTACTCCTCTGCTACGTGGTCAAATGCAGGTAACAGCTGAACAGGCCAGACTCAGACTGCTGGAGGAAGGCACTCATTTGCAGGTGCAAAGAAGAGCCTAGAGCAGCACTTTGGCAACCTGCAGTCTGAAACAACTTTGTAGATTTTTACCCTTTCTTGCGCACCAATCCTGAACCGGAGAGGTGCTGCAGGATCAGCAGCACTCCTCGCGAGATGCAGGAGCCACGCTCTCCTCTGCCATGAGAACATACAAAGCGACTCTGAGGTTCTCTCATACCTCCCCTTTTCTGTGTGTAAGTGGGGTTAATGGCATAGTCCAAGAAGGAGAAGGCACAACCTCCTCAGTGTCTGCATGAGGATGCACTTGGCTTTCCACTTCAGTTCCTTCACTAAGGCTGTTGCTTGTGATTAGATCGCTGCCTAAGAGCTCCTGTGAGGGAAGCAGGCTCACCTTGCAGGACAGGCTCACAGAGCCATAACATATGCACGGGGTGGCCCAGTCTGCACCACACTCCCATGATCTGAAGCACACATCATTCATTATTTCAGGCGAGTAGCTTGTCGCAGTGGTTCATGCTTTGACTACTACTGAATGACTGAACAGGGATGCTCTGTACCCAGGTCTGCCCCCAAACACCAAAGGGGAAACCACCTATAGAAAACGCAGCAGGTGCATCCATCCTAGAGACCAGCTCCTCAAAGGTCTCTCAGGACCACAGCTTTTGCCAGTCAACAATACAAGTTTCAGATGGATCTGTCCACAACTGGCACCAGGAAACATCTTTCTTCATGACATACCTGACATGACGAAGTAAGGAAACAGTAGTGTGGCTTGAACACCACTGACTGGCTCAAGGGCTTGAGTCTCTGACTCTGAAACCTCTTTCTGCTAGCAAAGCCCGACATGTTAAGACTTAGGACATGCCATAAGGAATCTCCCTGTTCCCAGGCTCCAGGACAGAAGTATGGAAGAAGCGACCAGGGTTGAAAGGGGATAATGTTTTGTTTACTTCTGAGTAGCCAAATGGGCAAGCGGCTTATTTATTTGAAAGGATTTGTTAGTATTTTTAGTGTGCATGTACCTGGAGTGATGGAAAGGCCCATTTTTAAATACTGACATCTATAAATCTCTGTGACAAACTTACAGAAAGTTTATTTCTAAGTATAAAGAATCCAGCAAGAAACCCACCCAACATGCTACATAGCCCGGATGTTAAAACCCTACGACAGTAAAACTGCAGCTTCATTTTTATGTTCTATTTATCCAGCAGCTCTATGTTAACCTATTATAAACTCACTATTGTGTGGGGAATGACACAGAGGTCAACTTTTTTTTGTAAACCAACACCCACATCTGCTTCTCAGTACCCCAGGCAGTGGTTCCTAAGCTTTCTGGACCAGTGGAGCTCCACCAGTCTTCCAGCACTTCTCATGGGGCATCAGACATCGTTATCAAATCTCAAATGGCAGGTTTCTTTACATGAGAACAGTTACAGTCACCAACTGGCATCTGAGAGCTTGAAGCACCGATCGAAGTCACACTGGCTGTTCTTCCACTGACTTTCACACTGGTCATAGTTCTGAGAGTTACGGAACTTGGGCTATATAAGTTAATCTCTGAATGTGCATGTAAGTAGAGCCACACAGATTTTAAAAACAACCTGGAACTACAGAGGTATTTTCTCTAGCAAATGAGACCTACTCTGGCATCCCAGCCTGCACTGCTTACTTGTACAAGACTTCCACTGCAGTCAATGGGAGACACAGAAGTCAAGCAAGGAGAAGTGGGTAGGTGCAAAACTGATAATAAGAGCAAGATACTTGATTTGGGACTTGTAGCTATAAAAAGGCAGCAAAAAGGAAATGAGCAATTCCGTTCCAGTGCTTTAATCACACTGCAATAAAATGTAAAAGTTCCAAGTTCAAAGAAACAAAACCCATGTTCTTTTTGATTTAAGTCTATGAGTTTCATCTGTTTGAGGCTGTGGCTGATCCTCCCACTGTTGTTGCACAGCCTTTATCTGTGTAAATAACAGTACCAGAATTGGGTCTGTGGCAGTTTTTAAAGACCATGCCTTGATCTAATTACCTTTTACCCTTGGGAAAGCACCTGAATACTTCTGAGCCATATGAATCTGAAAAAATAATCAGCTAACAACACACAGGAAAAGCAGTGAGAAGGGATTCCAACCATAAACACAAAACCTTACATCTTCTGACACTGGAAACCGCATTGACTTTTAACGTGAGTGATCCCTGGAATTCAATGGACTGAAAAGAATAATACCATTTCAATGATGTGAGAAAGCGGAAGGATATTCATGCTTGAAAAGTAAATATTTTCCTGAGTTTACATTTAGAAAACTATTAAACTCTCAGTAAGAAGCAATTTTAAAAGATTTAAAGTTGAGAGGTACAATCCATTTTTTAAAGCTCTTTCACCTGCTTCTCCAAGGAAAGGGAAAATAAGTATGCCAGTTCCACATGCTGCTAAGGACCATGTACTTCTTCCCAGCGTGCATACATAAGCCTGCAAGCACAGCCACAACTGCCACAAGAGGATGAAGGGGAATGAAGCCAGGCTGCCACTGGTGGCCTCAGGGCACTGGAGCACAATTAAAACATGCCTGGGTTTTTGGTGTGAGGGTGGACAGGATCTGCTTTTCATGGTGTCTTCTCCTCCGTAGCCAAAGTATTTTCCTTTTGTAAATACCAGTGGAAATGGACGCTGTCTAAGCAAGCAGTGACTTCTGCTCCAGGCCCTGAAAATCCTGTATGAGGTGTCTTAAAACAACAGGCCTGCGAAACCAGCGGCAGCGAAAACCAGAAGCAAGCCACACTAGCTGTGTGAAGGGTGGAAGGAGAGAAAACAGCCTGGGCACTTCCCTCAGGTTACCACCACCTCAAGGACTGGTGCCAGTCTTCTCCATGCAACCACCAGACACAGTGGGCGACGGGCAGTGTCCTGAAGGAATGGTGTGGAAACGCCGTGGGTTGAACTCTGTTTGAAAGCACTGCCCAGTTTCCACCCAAGTCGATGGTACCCCATCACTCCACGGTTCAGACTGACCCCGCAGGGCTGACTCTGCCATCTACCACCAGAAAACAGCCTGTCCAGCTACAGCAACCACCACAGCACACAAGGGAGCTGCACAGCAAAGCATTCAGTCAAAAAAGCACCCAAAGAACGAAACAAAAAACTAACAGCCTGTAAAACCAGGCACTCAGAATCAGAGAACCAACAGAATGAAGGCTGGCTCAGCTGAGGAAGAGATGCAGAAAAGAGAGAGAGAGAAAAACACTATTTTCCTGTTGTGAATACAGCAGTAGAGTGGCAACAAGAGTGCTAGGCTCTGTCCTGACTTTGCTGTACATCATCTCAAGATGGGCCAGACGAAATCCCAATACAAGCACATGCAGAAAGGCCAAGCTATGTTCTCCTAAACAACCTCCACTCTGCCACCTCTCATCTTTCGAGTGCCTAACCCTGCAAATGTTCAGCTCTTTCAGCATAGAGTTAAGTGACAAAAGGTCAAAAAGAAGATTTATCCCCACTGAACTTGCTGTGCAGTATGTATGCACTGTTTGAGAAGACAGAGGACCGAACACTTCACTCTAGAATGAAGAAACCAGTGTTAATGGAAGGAAGTTCTTAGTTATCAGCTGTGCAAGGGGATCGGTCTTACGCTCTGGTATTCTGGTCTGTGCAGGTCAAAAATACCAGCAGCCAGGAGCCTGCGGCTGGGTGTGTTCCTGCTACAAGGTCACAGAGAAGCTGCGAAACCTTCAGAAAATTGAGACCAACTTTCATCAGCTGTGTTTTCAAGATTTCTTTTGAACACAAAGAATCACATTTTTAAAGCTACAGTGACTTATGTTTCTGAACACACTCGACAAACACTCAGTGAATCCCCAGTATCTTTTAGTTCTGTGCTACTCTCTGGGAGCTGATCTAAAAACGTTTGTCATCTCCCTCCTTACATCTCTCCTGCTCTGCATGAATGTTGGGATGAAGTAACTCTTACTGAGAATTCTTGCCAACATCTGCACATATACCAAAAATGTGCTGTACTGACTGCTTTCCTCCCATCCCTCAGGCCTCATCACAGACCTGGACCAGACAATGGTTCCCACAGGGGCAAATTCTGGAACCCGACCCTGAAGACAAGGGTTTCTGCTTGCTACAGCTCACTACCAGTCCATAGCATGGATGCAGGCTTCTTAAAAACAGTCATGCACAGCACAGAGTAAGAAGAGATGTCAGTCTAATATGGATGCTGATGCTAAATATTGACAAGGGGCAAATGAAAACTCAAGTGACAGATCTGCCTTCAAACTGGACTCACTTCATGTTACATATGCCAGCTGAAATGTCTTTGCAGTTTTCATTTTCATCTATGCATCATGGACTGTTCTGTGTTCACCATAATGCAGAAAACAAAATTAAATGGGAGTGGTGCTCCCTTTCTGCTTTGCATGTCATTAACACAAAAAGATGTCCAATTCTAGAAATGTATGTCCGTGGAAATTATCTTGCTACAAGAAATGTCAAGAACAAGCAGAGCTGCCTTTTGATACAAAAAAAAAGCACGCCTGTGGAACTGGAACCAAAACCAGGTCCAGCCTGTGCCTCTTAGCACAGGCATACTATTTCACAGTAAAGCCCTCTTCCCCTTCTCAAACGCCTACCCTTCTCACTAACATTTAAAGTAATTAGGATTATCTTGGATGCCCACAGTAGGGCACATTCATTATGTATTTTCAGATAGTATTAATTCTTGGCATTAGGAGCTCAGGATAAAAGGTAAAGATCTGAATGGAGATCTTTATTCAGCATGCTTTACCACGGATTATCTAATTCTTTTCCAGTTCATGCTTGTACTTTTAGCAACTAAGAAGGCGGGGCTATAACTTGATGTAATTGGAAACCAGAAGCTGAAGAAAATATCTTCGTGTTGAACTCCCTCACCTCTGCCTTTAAATTCTCTTACAATAATAAATGAAACAATCAAACAAGACTTTCCACTTCTTACCCACCTCCAATTGGACAGGAAGGATGCAAGGAACACATTCTGGAAGCACAGGCTTTGTTTTTTGCGGCTCCAAAACCTACCTCAAAACTACATCATCCAATTACAAAGCGACTGCTCCAAACGCCTGGAGACACGATATGCAGCAGAAGAGTACTGATTGACCAACACTTTCTACTACTACCAGTGTTACATTCTGCAGCTAACTTGATGTGACTAAGCTGCTATCTGAGGCTAGGAAAGGCAAAGAGTGAAGGAACCATCTCACAAAAGCCTCAGAAGACCAGGTGTGCTGAGATGAGCGTCTCTGCTTTGAACGATCTGAAGACAATGCGCAAAGCCAAGCTGGTAAGAGCTTGCTGGTGCTGAGCCCAGGTTGGCAAAATGGAGTGGTTACTTGGCTCTTGTGCAAGGTATTCACCAGAAATGTTTACTCTATCAGAGCCAGGCCTCAGCCAAGTATAAATCAGTACAACTCTACAGAAAGCCCCTAATGTTATATTCCACTGCCTGAAATTCTGATCACTAGTTCCTTCCTTAAAGAGATACAGATTTAACGGTTTCATGTAGGAATTTGATATTTTGGAAGATATGAAGCAAAACATTCCCCAAGAACTGGATATCTCAACATAAAGCAAACATAAAGTGTAAACATTCTGTATGACTACACAAGCAGCACAACTATTTCAGCATCACAAAAGAGCAAAGACAAGGTCATAGATCTGAGGTATTTTTAACCTGGTAGTAACCTTCCAAAGAAAAGGCAACACAATAAAAAGAAAAATCATCTCCTCTTTCCTTCCCTACCATTCTCCAGTTACTTATTTAACCCCTGGGTTGTCCTGTGCATGTATTTGTGCAGTGGCACAGGGAATTACACTGGAGGAAAGATTCTGCTGCAGAATATTCCCACTTTTGTTTTGTATTGCCACTACTGAAAACATGCACACACCTCTCCTTCAGACTGAGATTCTGTGCTATGATCACCAACAGATCTACTCTCAGAGATCCCTGCTTCCCTTAGACATTCATGGTCCACCACGTCAGGGAGCACACTCTGCTGCTGGACAAACCCAATGGTTTGCACAGCTGTGCTGTAAACCACAGGCCAAGAAATGGACAACGCTTTTGAAAGGAGTTTCTCCTGGAAAAAAAAAAAATCAGTTCAAGATTCAAGATTAGAGAGCAGCCACACAAACATATGAGGAGGCATCGATTTCCAGGAAAGGTGTATAAAAAGTGGCTGTGAGGGATGGAGGGATTTGGAGATCTGCCACCAGCTGAAGAGCAGCATGGAACCTCAGAGAAATGAAGCAATTTGCTTCATCACGTAACAAGGCTGTGAAAAAGCTGGGACCTTTCATCTCTTTGTTCCCGGAGGTCACATAATACTTCTCTGTTCCACACACAACACTGAAGACTGATTCTCCATCCAAAAAGATGCCCCTGGTGTGTAGTATTCAAAGGACCAGCAAAAGACAGAGGCAGCTCTGAGAAAAAAAAAAAAAAGGACTTTGAACCCACTTTGAACCCACTGTTTTTCTTATTCCTGTAGGAATTAAAAACTGTGTTCTAAAAACAAGACTAAAACATGCCCATATCAATCACATCTCGTGATAAATGTCCAGTTACTTTGCCAGCTGGCGGTACACATACCCAAATGTCCATTCTGGGCATTCTATCCCGCCAGGACAATCAGTGGGTGGGATTTTTCCCCAAACAAAAATTTCCATCCAGTTCTAAAGAACAGAACAGTCATCTCTGCACCCAACCACCCCCAGACACCTCCCTTGGCACACAACCTTGAGACGTCACGCTGGTTTTGTGGAGCCTGCTTTCTGTCCGTTCCTTTGGGGTGACGACGCAGGCTTTCCCGCAGGTCCCCAGCACCATCTAACCCAGAGGTAACGCCACACGGAGCCTACTGGAATGGACATCCCGGTGCCGCTGACCAGCGGTGGCTCAGCCACACGTGCTCACCATGGCTGCAGCAGGGCAGGACGTAAGGACGAGGGGACATGGCGCTGCCTGCTGCTTCTTCCCGGGATTGCTGTTGACACTGCAGGGAATGGATGGGCAGACGTGGGGCTGTTCCGTGTTTCAAGGAAAGACTTTGCTTGCCAGAGGGGACAGCTAGTGACTCTGCCTTCTCACCTGTTTCTGGGCATCACTACAGTGTATTTGCCTCTGTTTTGCCTGGTGTACGTATTTAAAACCTGCCTAAACAAGAAGCTCCTTGTTAGTAACTGCCTCTAGAAGGCATGAAGTGTCCTACCTAGAAAATACACTGCAATTTACAATAGCTGTGGCAAGAAAATGTTTTTTGAAAAGCAATGGTAATTTTTAGGGGAGGAGTGCATTCAAGACTCAGAGAAATGCTACCAAGCAGCAGAATATGTGGCAAGACAAAAAAAAAAAGGCACGAGGCTTCTCCCTTATGTAGCTATACTAAAGGAAGCAAATAGGATCCTAAGAGCTTTAATACCCACTTCTTGGTGTCCCATGCAGAAATCCAAACATAACACTATTTTGGCTGACTCCCTGCTCCTGGGTCAGAAAGGCTGTTAATCTGCATGGGCTTATCAGGAAAAAGAAAAGGGGGCTATCACAGTTTGTGCAACACCAGGACTAGCCATATAAATGTAAACTTTAATTCGGGTCACATCTCTTTACATTTTTACCTTCATTTTCAATCTATGAAACAAGTACGAAATCCACAATACTCAAAGAGTAACCAAACAGCTCATAATGATGGCTTCAGCTCTTTCAGGCTTAATGACATTCTTAACTTTAGAAAATACTGGCTCAGTGCAAAAGTGCCATATTGAATTGCTTAAAGATTTTTTTGGACATGATTTGCAAGCTTTTGGAAATCAAGAGGTTACTAAACAATCAGAGAAAATGCTAAGTCTAATGAAAGTGATCTGTTATGGTAGATACAATAGATTTTTCACTTGCCAGCAATAGATTTTTCTTAATGCTCTTATAGTGTAAGTTTCTCTGCTGGAAAGGGACAAAGACGGACCTGCAACTCACACCAGACTTGCAAAAGCTGCAGGAGGCTTGTCACTGACTTCAGCATGAGCAAGACTGTACTCCCCTGCAATTGTGCTCAAAATTGACTAAGAGGGAAGAAAGAAGAAGCCTTATCATGTGCAGGTTAGAATTTAAGCGAACCTACAGTTTAAAAAGCCCAGAAAGCTTTAAAGTGAATTAATATTACCATGGCATTACCATTTTTTAATATTAGCTTTAATGTGGAAGCCAGCCTAGCAGATTTGCAGTAAAATGGCTCAACAATTATTGGTTAAATATGCAGCAAAAGATGGGTATATGCATAAACAGAGTAAAAATGTTGCTACTTATTTTAAAGTGAGATTTATACACTCCGAAGTTTAGGAACCTTGTCACAATAAGTCACTCTACTTGAGAAAATAGGGACAAAAACTGAACACAAAACATTTTTGAGGTAGTCAAATAAGTTAAATGAAGTTTCACACAACATTAGGCTTACGACAGACCCACTGCGTTATATTTATATTTATTTCCACCAACACAACAGCAGCATTAAATACATACTGCGAAATGCTGGCGTGCAACAGAAACTTCCCCTGCCCGGCGGCAACGGGCCAGCCTCTGGCTGGCTGTGTGCGACCACCGATCCAAGGTCCACTCCGGCGCAGAGCCGTCGGGCACGTGCTGTGCGCGCCCAGCTCTGCCGCTGGTACCGCGAGCACATCCTTACTGAGACGACTGGAGCTGGCCCAAAGGGATCTGCCCCATCTTCTGCACGTGCTTCCCTTGCCCTAACTTGCCATGGTCTGAAGGCAGGAAGATGAACCTTTTGGCATGTTAAAGTGGCAGAAAAGTTCGAAAGAAAGAAGAAAATTAGTATTTTATTATTGTCATCTGTTGTACAGAAAAATTTAAGCCTAGTCCCTTGGGTCAAGTGGGACAATCTGGGCACAGATGGCTGTGTTGAAGGCTGCTTGCCTTCAGAAGGACCACTCCAGCACCATGCCTCAATTAATTTCAAAAGTGCTGATGGCAGCTCCCACCAATATCAAACTGATTCAACACCACAAGGGCAAGGGGGGAAGGTCTGCAGATGAGGAGGGAAGGGATAAGAAAATGCAACTCATCCTCTGCTGCATCATGCAGCCCCACTGCATTTCACTGCAGACACAAAGCAGTGAAGCGGGGAGGGTACAGGGCTGCAGGAGGGCTTGCACCACACAGAGGAACTGACTATGTGTTCCTGTTCAGGGCCAAAACACGCTTTTTCTCTCCTTTGGAGCATGAGGCAGGCAAGGTAATATCTGTCTCCCTCCATACGTGTAGCTGATAAACACAGCAGCTGAACGCAGCAAAGAAAGCAGATGACAGCTGGTACCTGCCCAACATAGCCGGTCCTAATCCAAACTCTCCTTCAGCAGCGATGCCCACTGCTCTGAATGGACCTGTCTACCCAGGCAAGAGCTAACTGAGGTCCTCCGTGCCCTCCTGGGGAAAGAGGAGTTCCTACAGTAGGTCTGTAGAGAGAAGTCTTTCCGCGGTTGCACGGTCTTTCACCTCAGCCAGCTGATGCTGCGGCAGATGTAGTGATCAGAGAGGGACCTGCTCTGGGCTGCTGGGGAAGGAGGAATTCTCAATGAACCCAAAAATGCAGGCAAATGCAGATCAGCATGTCCAGGAACCTCTTGAAAACCTGATCCAAGCTGGATAATTAAGAGTAGGAAGTACAAAGCTCAGCCCATCGCTGAGGAGGGGTAATTACTTTCAAACTAAGGGCCAATCTATATTCCTAGCTCCTCATTCCTTTTTAGCTACAGTTAAGGCAGTCACAATGTCGTTTGGACTACATCCTGCAAAAGTATTCACGTTGAAAGCATACAGCAGACCCCACTCAACAAGCCAGTGTTGTTTCCTCTGTTTGCACAAACCCCTTTGCAGCATTTATGTCTTGGAAAGTATTAGGGACACAGTCCAACCAAATTAAAGTCCCTGGAAACATTTGTGGCTCATCAAAGAGCTGGGACAAGACGTGTATGACTTACTTGGTAGACATAGGTTTATGAATGAGAAGTTCGTATTTATCCAAGAGAAGGAACAGAAAAAAATGAGATTAGCAAGGTCTTGATTTGCAGTATTTAGGAGGTTTAAACAATATTTAAGGGCAGAGAGCTAGCTCAAATCTGGCTGAGACTGCACCTTATCAAAATGTGTTTTATATAGCCAAAAGCCAAGGCAAAAATCTGCTAAAAAATTGAGTGTAAACAGTTGTTTCAGTGTGGGAAAATAAAACATTCCTTGCAGTGTCTGCAAGTGCTCTGAGACAGAACTTGAAAGGGAAAATGATTTACAAAGGAGCTGGAGAGGGAGTTCATTGATTTTTCTTTTTTCTTTCATGTCCAGAAAAGAAACAAAACTGGTGACGAACTGGGCTAAAAGCGTTCTTTTACCTCAGCAGCCTAAGACATGATTAGTGCCATGCTTAGGGTAAATAAACATGCTACCCACAGCATTTGGGATGTGATTCAGACCTTATGAAAACCTTCTACCTGTGAAGCTTAACTGATTTAACAAGCACTGTGGGACAAACATCAGGCACAGAGCTTTAAAACTGGCATTGTAAAATAAATTTTGTAATAGAAATATAATATTGTAAAAAATTACAGAAAATAAATTTGAAGATGTTAAATGCCTATCCTGAAGAAACAAAATCACAAATTTAGTTTTATTTCTAAATGTTAACTCGGCTTCCACTTTTTCTGCACTACGTTTTGAAATGAATCCTGGCAAAATGATGTGCTCAATCCTCAAGATACTTCCAACCCAATTTCCAGATCTGTTCAGATTTTTAAGATAAACATAGGTCAAAAATAAATGCCCCCCGCCCCCCCCAATCCCTTTCAGCCACTTGTGCAATCTGACCCGCGGGTGCCAAGAGGCCCCTTCAGCACGGAGCGGGGTGTTCCTGCAGAGAAACGCGAGGCAGCTGCCAGCACGTGCTCGGTGCGGCGGGAGCACGAAGGGCACGCCAAGGCAGTGCGGCAGCGCTACGCAGCCAAAATTGGTGGGCGACCAGATCGCCCCGAGACGCTCCCCGGCAGAAAGGGCCAGGACATTTCCAACCTTCCTAAAATGCCAACAGCGCTAGGAGGGTAATGGAAATGCAGGTGCCCGCCTAATTGCAGAGGGGAGAGCGGAGTCCCTCTCCTGTTCCAGCCAACGATGTGCTCTGCATTTGTGCTGTGATTTTATTTACACGTGTGAGCTCTGCAAGGAAAAGCGAATTATAGCATGCAAAACGAGTTCACTAGTTTTGCAAGACAGTTTTAAAAGCCTGGTAGTTTTCCGTTTTTCATATGAAAAGCCACTTTGTCTAAATAATTCCTTGTGTGTTTATGGCATGGCAGATTAACAAAATGTCACTTAAAAGGAAAAAGCAGCTGTAACATTTGCATGTCTGATCTACTGCAACAGGTTTGTAAGAAATGGGATGTAATTTATTACAACCTATTTAGCTCTGCAACAATTGCCCTTCAAAAACCGAAGGAGAATAATGTAATTGAACATACATGCCTTCTTTGCTGCAGAAGCCTCAAACAGCCTCAGGCAAGAGCTAATACAGATGTAGTACAAGGCATTAAAAGAGTGCTGGATGCTGTAGCTAGCAATTATCCTGGTATTTAACCAAATCTATCGCTCATCAAGAAAGCGTTTAGTGCAGTAGTCAGAGCGAGACAGGCTGACACGGAGCACAGCTACTTAACTGTCCCCTCCAGCGATTACACTTTCTCAACCCGAGAGCCATGTCAAATTAAACAACTACACATTGACTTTTCACTTCTATAAACGTTAAGCTATGATTGACAACTCCTGGATGCTACAAGACAGTCATTATAATCAGCCAGCACACTGTTAGCTTATTTGTGATGCTTCCCACCCCCCCAATTCTGAGCAATTTCCTCCTGGACTATTTTTACAGTGCTCTATAGACATGTTTGCTTTGCTTCCCTGCAGGGTCATTGTAAGAAAATGCCACCCCCACCAGGAGACCTTTGTATGTGTGTGGGAAAGCAACATAAAATTAAGTGACTTGACCTGGCATACAGGATCCTTTTTTTTTTCTCGGTCCAAGCCAACACTTCTCCATTGAATTCAAATTTGGAGATGTCTGGACAGCAAAAATGGATGCTATCACTGCATAAAATACGTCAAGTCCACCCGTTCTATGTGGCACCTTTCTGAAGTATTTTTCCGAATTTCTGCCCTAACTACTGGAATTATCTTTAAATCTACATAAAATAGAAGCCATATGAGGAATGAACCAACCCACAAAAGTAGGAAATTAAATGATGAGCCCTACAATAGTGTTCTGAATACGTATTAATAAAGACCTCTACTTCCCTAAGGCTATTACAGCATCACTATGTCAAGCTACCACTTACTACATATATCTCAAGACTGCAGCTTAGCAAAGTTACTAGAAACTGAACAGGTACATAAAGCAGTCAAGGTAGTGAAGAAATACATTTCTTTGATTTTATATGCAACATTCTGATGCTTGAAAACACTACATTGTAAGTGACAGCTTTACTCTACACCCCTCTAATTCAAGCCACAAGAATAACATAAAAGATGTCCAAACTTTCCCCTCTCATAATACAAGGAGAAAGTTAAAAAAAAAAAACAATAATAATAATAATAATGCTTAACACTTCTAACCTTTCACCCCCACATCATCCCTAAGAAACCTTGCTGGATCCTTTAAAGCCTGTGGTGAAGAAGGAGGTGAGATTAATACTGTATCATTAAACTAATTATGAATATGAACAAGCCTTGAATGCTATTTGTATGCCTGGAAGCCTACATACTTATGTGGTTAGTGTACTTGAAGCTTTAGCCTCATGCTGCCTGCAAAAGGCTGAAATGTAAACTTTATAGTTTTAAAGAAAGGCGTAACAAATCAACGAAATAAAATTAGTAACAATAAAAACATTTGTGGAAAATGCTCTGAGCCAGAAAAGTATGATTTCACTGCAGAATTAGTACTCAAAGCAAAAACAACTACAGAACCTGAAAACAGCTAAGGAGGACAAATGAAATATAGTTATCTTTTCTCTTTGATAGTGCCAACTGCAGTCCTACTCCTTTTTTCACTTCTGTAATATATTTAATACTCAACATGGATCCCAGAAATCTAAAATTAAATGTAACAGTATTTCAAACACTCCACCTCTTCCTCCAGTTGAACAACAAGGCAATAAAGCCAAAAGACTTCTGTCAAGAGTCCAGAACACGTCAGCTACGCTTCAAACACAGAGGACAAACAGTCAAAGCACTAAAGACAGTGAAATTTAACTTAATTTCCAGCTTTTGAAGTGTAACAGTGAAATAACATCGCCAGAAGCGCACAGAAACTTTGCTGGTTTATCTCCAATCTTTTCCTTCATTTGTTTTTAATCAGGTAACCGCCACTGAAGTACCGAACCTCCACTGAAGAAAGTTACTGTCCTTGTCTGTAGGGCGATCGACACAGTGTGCCTTCCAGTTCATGTGGATGTTACTGTCCAACTCCAGATATGTCTCAGATGCCCAACACAGCAGATGTATCTCCAAAGACTCAGCAATTTACTCATACACAAAATGTCTCTGTTACATTTTGCACTGATTTCCTAACTTACATAGCTGGACAAAAATACCTACTATTTTATTTTGTTTTGTTTTCTTTTGTTTCGTTCTTCTCTTAGCGACCTTGTGTCAACACTGCAGTTGACGGGACTAAAATAAGCGTGGAGCACTATCACTTCAGCACACAGCCAAACGCACTTTTGCTTTTCCATATTTCCAAGTTTCTGGGTAAGCTCCCCTCAGACCTTCTGCTCGAAGTTGTACCTTCCAAGCTCTGGGAGGCATTCACCAAAAACAACCCAGCAGTGGGCCTTAGCTCCGCGGTGGCTGTCACCATCCGGCTGCATCCCGCTGTACACCGGGAGCAGCCCCCTTCGGCTGAGCTGCCCCCGCCTCGCGGGAGCCCAGCGAGAGCCCCGGCGGCAGCGCGCACCCGAGCACGGCCCCGCGCCCGCCCGGTCGCCAAAGGCAGCTCGCGGGCAGCACACAGCAAGGCTTCTCAGGTCCCCTGGCTTCGCTTCTTACAAACCCAGTGTTAGCATCCACTGTCACAACCCTACAAAATAACAACTAACCCAACACAAACGGGTAAAATAATAAAAGTAATTTGAAAAAAAAAAAAAAATCCCAATCTGCATTATTAGCCAGGAATCACAAAGCTATGATATCCAAACAACAGTATTTTCAACAGTGTTTTTTGAAAATGAACGGCTACTTCACTGCAAAGCTAACACTAAGATGCAGCACTTCTATCAAACACTGAAATACTTTTAACAAATAGCACAAAAATAAGACAGGGTCCTGTCAGAGAAATCTCTTCGTACATCTGCAGTGTTTGTATATAGAATGTGTGCATAGCATGCGTGTATCCATATATCCATGTATATATATACCTATACCGATGTATGCACCCACACACAGGTACAGGTATGTGTAGATTATATATATTATATATATAAAGCTAACTTTCAGTCCTCAGAAAACAAAAGCTATCCCCATATAACAGCCAAATTCCTACATAACTCAATTTCGACATCTCATCTGGTGTGAACTGCACTCATTCCTAGTGTAAACCCCAGCGCGCTCTGCAATGATATACTGTAATGTCACATCGCAATCTGGATTTACTATAAAGGGCTGCTGACGAGTTTCAGAGCAGTAAACATTGCTGCGAGGTGTATTTCACACTGAGCTGGTTTTTATGAAGAACACTTCACCGCCCAGCCACGGCACCCAGATGATGAATGGTGAAAGATGCATGACAAGCTTCATCATTGTTTGTAAATCTTAACTGTTCCTGCTCACTAACTCTGCAGGCAATTTTCAAAGACAGCGGCCGACAGAAGGACAGCACAGCTTTCCTGAAGGTTATTCAACTTGTACTTGGCCTAAGCTATGCCTGCGAGGAGCACTGGAAATAAACTCATTGGTTACACCGAGGCTCAGGATTAAAAACATTTGGTGGGCAGGCTAATGGCTGCTAAATTAAGAGAGCCCATTAGGTGGCCATCCCCCATCCTGCCCTGCAGGGTTACAAACATCACACGCAGGCAACATACCCCGGCATAATTTACATGCGCAATACACGTACGTGCGTTTGTAGGACGGGCAGACCGAATGACGGGCTGCCCCCACGGGCCCTGCAGGGGGGTGCCGCGCTCAGCCGCCCCCCGGCCCCTGGCCCGCTGCGTCTCAACGCTACTTCTGGTCCCAGCTGCCAGGAGCTCACCCTCGTGACAGGGTGCAATGCGCAGGGGAAGGAGACCTCTCACGCCGTCCAAGCAAGCGCGACGGTGGGTGTGCAAAAATGTCACCTTCCTCCCTACGATCGTTCCTGCGCAGGAACAGTGCCACGGACTGCAACAGCCTCTTGCGAAGAGCCACAATTCGGCTCTTCGCCTCCCTCCTGAAGGCTAAGCAATTCCACACTGCTTGCAGAGGCCTCAGCAACTCGGCCTTTTTTCTTCCTTTCTTCCCTTCTTTTCTTCTTTCTTTCTCTCTTTCTTTCTCTCTTTCTTTCTTTCTTTCTTTCTTTCTTTCTTTCTTTCTTTCTTTCTCTTTCTTTCTTTCTTTCTTTTTCTTTCCTTCTTCCTCCCTTTCTTCTTTCCTTCCTTCTTTCCTTTCTTTCTCTCTTTCTTCCTTTCTTTCAAGAGATCAGTGGCAAATGCATCTTTTGCTCAAGTTGCTCACAATCTGCAAAGGGTTGCTAACTGGAGTGCCTTATATAAGCAGAAAAGGCTGCAAGAGAATTAGCTTAGCTCATCCGATGTGAGAAGATGGCACGAACGGTGAAATATTCTCTGCAAATCCTCATGCACTGAAAAGACTACAGCAAATTCTTCCTTCTCTTAACCAGTCAAGCTACCAGGATGCATCTCCACATCAAAGCAAAGCAAACAGGAGAGCAGGTTTCACTGTTTGTTACAATTACAAACCATGCCTACCTACACACATGGTTATCACCGGCATGCCGACACAATGTCTTCATTCGCTTCGCCACTTTATGGTGACATTTGTTTTACTATTAATGATTTCCATAAACTTCTGCTCCCAAGGGAAAAAGTTCTGTAATAAAACCACAGTGTCAAGCCCACACCCAGTGTAAAAGAAAGCAGCTCAACTGATTGCATGGATTTTTTCAGACAAGTATCCACCATCCTTTAAAGTGTGAAGAAAATAACCCGCAGCCTCACCAGCTGTGGCATGCTCTGTCCTGCACAGAAAGTGGCTGAAACAGGCAGAAACAAAGTTCAGGGTTGCAATGGGGGTAAACTCCTGGTCCCTGACCTGCCATCGCTCATGTCAGGACCACAGGCGGGCACAGCCCTGCGGAGAGACGCTGAGGCTGCGGTACGAGGAGCCGGTGCAGCGGCTCCAACGCTCAGCATTGCAGACCCCTGTCTGGGTGGAGGTGGCTTCGCTGGAGCGGGTGGATGGGGTCCAGATGCGCCTCCTGAGGCTCCAGCCTGCTCTCGTCCTGGGACAAACAGAAGCATTTACACACCGCCTTCACGAGAGCTTATCATTCCTCCTAGAGGATGCTACAGCCTTGCTCTAGAAATATCTGTATTTCTATAAAAACAGACCTGGGGGGAAAACCAGCAAAAAATACAGCCTGCTCAGCTGCTCCTGCCACAGGACCAGCATCTTCCCCCTCAGCAAGCAGCAGGGCTCATCACTTGCCCTGGCATGAATCAGCAAAACTCATGAATCAAACATAATTCTGCGACTGCACAACGACATGTTGCTTCACTGCACGTATTATTTTATTTCTCTGTGATTTTGAGTGAACAGAACATACAGGTTGCCTTTTGAAAAGAAATTACTAAGATAAGCCTTTGAATCAGGAATGAACTGAAGCAGAATGCAATGGAAGCAAATGTTTAAATTCATTTATTTTCAGGAATTCCCTTCTCTATCAATCAGACCTTATAAATTTATTTTAATATTGGTCAAATGTTCACCAAGCCAACCTCAGTCAGAACACAGACCAATAATTTACAAAAGGCTTAAACATACACAAAAATGGACTGCCAGAGTTTATATTGAATATGTCTCACATTCTATTTTGAATGCTGCTGTTAACAGCTAATGAAACAATGAAACATGAATATGAATATCACAAATCTGGGTTAGCAACTTGCTTTATTTAAAAAAATGAAATATCCCCAAACTCAACAACTGTGTAGTCAGCTAAGCCCAAAATTCAGCCTTTTTATGAAAATGAGAATGATAAGTTAAAAGGTCATCTGCCTAGAAAGGTCTGTAAAATGTTGCAACTTATTCAAAATCTACTTTGATGTAATCAAAGAATAGTATGTTGTCTGACTTCCACAGAAGTTTGCTCTTGCATCACACTAGCAGCAAATTCACTCCACAGATTATCCTTGCGATCCAGGTTGTGTGAAGACAGGGAGAAGTGTCTGAACATAGCAGATTTGTTTAGCAGGGGTGTATAAATATGCATATGTATTTATGTACATATACGTGTATATACATACATACACTGATGGCCCACACACATATTGTACCCTGCCATTCCAAGAAAGCCACAAAACACTGGTATTTTACAAGAGTCCTGCATAAAAATGAGACTGCTGCAGGCAAGAAGAATAGATGAGGCTGTGGTTTGCACCACATATGCAACCAGCAATGTAAACCAAGGCTTAGAGAAGCAGTTTAAAGTTTGCCAGCCTTCCTGGCATCCTCGTAATGAGCGCCTCAGGGAAGCCGTGCACAGCACAGCCATCTGGGACTATAAATAGCAGCAATGAGAATGCACAAAAAAGATTCAACAGTTACACAAAAATCAAGTGACCTACTGACAAAAACAGAGCTTTGAACTGACTGTTCAAGATCTGCAGGCTTAGATTATTGCCTCCTCCTTTCTCCTTTTATCTGAGTTCCAAATTTACTTCTGAAAGCTCGATGTAAGATGGATAGTTATTGGCAAATACAGTCTCAAGTTTCAGCGAACACTGCTTGTTCCTCATCCCTAATGGATGGCATACTCTTGAACAGAGGTCAATTTTTAAGCAAAAGATGCACGAGCGGACACACAAGCAAAACACACAAGTTAACTACTGCTGAACTGCATCCATTCCAGGAGTAAATTGACACACTATCCACATATTCTGCTGCTGAAGCCCCTCCACACCCAAGACGCATTTCTGCTGGTGCTCTACTAAGACACGCAGGAGCAAACAGAGCAGAAGTGGTACCTCACAGTCTTGACAGTGCCTGGACCCTGTGGGACTGCAAGAGCCTCTCCTCACTTACACAGACTGGTTCTAGCTCTCTGACGGAGGAGAATTTGGGCTGTTTTTTACTGCTCTGCCCCACTTCTCTAAGTGCTTTATTAGCATAGCTCCATCAGTGCATCTTGTCAGCTGGCCACAGATACAGAGCAGGTAAATGCAAGGCTCATTTTCCACTCTTTGGAGTCATTTCTCAGCAATACCAAAACAGCCTGCTTTGTTGCAGTGTGCTGCCTCTGTAGCTTGAACGCCCACAGAAAACAGTACTAGTGCAAGGACAGGGGCTCAAAGACCTTTTGCATACCAGGACTCCTTGACCTCTCTGGTCCTACAACCGGGTGCCATCTGTGACTGTGAACGTGACTCTTATCTTGCACAGCATTTCAAGGGCACAGGTTCATGCGAGAATACTGTACATATGAAACCTCAAAAAGAAGCATAACTTTCACACACTGCAACCCATTCTGAAGAAATACGTCCTCACCCAGGACCTCTCTTGCATTTTTCAGGCACATGGCATTCCTCGCATTCCAACATTTCTTATACTGAAATGAAACTTTTTGTCTTAATCAGGGAGACTGTTTCTAACATGCCCTTGAGTGAGTAACCACTGGAAGAGACTCTTTACAGAGCTGCTACGTAGTTTGGGTGGTCTTCTCCAATGGCCCAGCAGTATTTTCAATACAGCATCCAACCAGACAGGAGCGAGTCTATTACACAGACCCTGGAAAAGTCTGCGCCTTGTTCAATCACCATTTCTCCGCTTCAATAACTGTAAAACTGGGGATAACAGTTATTTAGCTTCTAGGCAAGACTGACTCCTTGCAAAGTGTTTGGAAAGTGTTGGAAGCTGTTCTGCTGACAAAAAAAAAAAAAACTCTTACCAGAAATCTTTTCCCTTGGAAAACACTGTTGATATAAACAAAACTGTTGACCTTTTCCATATCAAAATGAACACTTCATATGAGTTTTTCTCATTTGTGTTTGGAAGGAGTTTCAGGCTCCTGATTTATATGGCTCCTGCTTTGTGTTAAAGCTGCAAATACAGCACTGCTCCAGTACCTCATTACGTGTATTTCCAATTATCCTGAGACACTGTCAGGAAAATAAAAATTGAAGTCCATTCAGCAACCACGGCAACATTTAAATGCAAGCCACCTTCTTCAGCATGGGCACAGGCACAGTTCACAAAATATTGACAAAGATGAGTTTCTATTCCATGCTAACTTTAAGAGAAGGTAACTAATTTCAAACCAAAGGTGTCTGCAAATAGAGGGACGTCTCTCCTCTACATCCTTCTATTTAAATGCTTTTGGTTTTTTTTTTGCCACCGTCCCAAACCTGGAAACTACTTTCCCACAGCTAAGCAAATGCTTGCCCTTATTCAGTGGAAATAGGGCCCAGAGTTAGGCATCCAGCCCTGATCTAAGCATGTGCCTCCATGTCTCAAATCAAGGTCTTGTGAGGGTATTTCACAAATCTAAGCACAGGAGGGGCCTGATCCAAAGTCAGTGGAAGGTACTAGGCAATTCTGAACACTGACCCAATCCTGAAAAAGTCCCATTGAAAACAAAACCAACCACCCCCCAGAAATCAATGGGACTAAGGCACCTGCTCTTTGGGATCAAATACCCTGTTGTGACTGCTGTATACACATTCTCATTCCTCCACTTCTTGCACAAGGAGCTTTCAGCTTGGCTTCCAAAACAAAAACATCCTTTAAAGCATGCTCTGCATGCACACGGACTGGTAACAAGCCCTCGTACTTCTTTTCATCTAATTGCTCATTCTAAAAAACTAGCAAGATAGCAGAAAAAAGGACAGGAAAAATCTTTTGAAAGTAGAGTATAAAACTCCTCTTCTATCTAGAAATTATTATATATGTTACAACCTGGTGATCTAAAAGAGACTTCTGAAAACATCCTTTTGCCATTTATCACTGGTGTCTCTTATTTTTCTCCCTCTTTTTTTCAGTTTCCAGAGGGGTAGCAGCTGTGCTAGCTGGAAGAAAACCATTTGACTTAGAACACCTTCAGATTGCGAGGAGGTTGAGTGATGGTGTTTTGCCATTCAGAAAATGTCAGCCCATTACGACATGCAACATACTGTAACGTGGTATGACCTCATGTACGAATGTCAGAAGCTTACTGAGAATTTCACATCATTCATAAAAAACAAAGAAAGTGTAAATCAGTGGTCTGCTATCTCATCTTTCCTCTCTTTCAACATAACTGGTCTAACCAGGCAGTTAACTTAGCAGAACAAAATTAATGAAATGGTCTGACTGAAATACTAACTGAGATAATATATGAACTGGCAAAACCTCTATAAACCTGAAGTTACAACTGAAGTGTAATAGACTGCATGTATTGTATCTCTGATTTGTGGCTGGGAATTTAATGACCATTTGTGTTAAAGAGACAGGTTTCGGAAGTTCTGAAAATTTGGCTGCAAAATGATTTATTTTATTTTGACCTGTTGCTCTTATGCACACATTGTTACCTTCCTGTAAAATTTCTGCAGCTGAGTCTATGGGAATAGATCTTAAAAAACATAGTTCTGAGCTTGCTGCAGAGCTACAAGGTGAAGTTTCACAGTCTCCATTATACATCACGTAAGACCAGATGATCCTAATATTACCTTCTGGATCTAAAATCTCTGAGTATGTATGCTTAGAAAGAAAACATGACTTTGAGCATAGCTGCCATTTCAAACGCAGAAAAGGAAGAATGAGTAAAATATGATTTGCCCATTTAAAACATGCTCTAGAGTTGTCTTTAAGAAGTAGCAATCACTAACCCTGCAGAAACATGCCACCAGGCTTCATATAAAGCAGGCATTGTACAGAAAGCTCAGTCCAACAATCAGTGAAGAAATGCTAAGAACATGTCTTTTATAAGAGACAACATTTGCAGCATGGATAGTCAGTACTTTGGGGCAGCCTACAGCCTGCTGGCTGACTCAGCATCCATACAAATGACAATGAAGAGGCAAAAAGCCTCAAACTCTCTGAGGACTGTGAAAAGCATTAGAAGGAAGATGTCCTGGGAGTTTAAATAATGGACTAACAGTCTGAGAATACTATTTTTTCTGTAGATGGAAAAAGTAAAAGCAGTTGTCTCCTCCAGGAACTGGCATAATGAGAAAGAGGATGCCTCTAAGAAGCCCCTGAGACAGGTATGGTCTTGTTCACATGCTCAACTTTCTCACAAAAATATTTGTGCCTCTTTCACCCACTACCTCCCTGCTATGGAAAAACACTTCTTCAGAGTCTGGAAAATGCTGTTTGATCTCAGTAAATTACATCTCACTGCTTGTCGGTTTCTGATTGATGGTGTAACTTAGGGAACAATATCGGTGTGTGGAATACTGTCTGGAGAAGCAGTCAAGGATTATTGAAAATACAGTATTTATGCAGTTTAAAAATCAGTGGCACATTACGCACAACTTTTTTCTAGAGTGATGAAAAATTACTGAAGTGCATTTGGGAACAAAGGGTATAAGGTCTTTTGTCTATTTGTAAGAACACTCAACTGGTAAGACTTCTTAGTGAGTTAGTAGTGATGGATGCAAGAAAAAGTGTCAACTGCAGTTGAGCATAAAGCCAAGTGCTTCTTCGACCAATCAGCAGAAAGAAAGACGTCATTGCTCAATGGTGGTCAGAAAAGAGGGAAGAAAATAAAACTGAAGAAAAGAGAAGGAAAATGAACCAAGGATCACTGATTTCTCTAAGCCATTTAGAACTACTGGAAAAGGAGAAAAAGTCTAAGGTTTTATCACACCATGTGTTGTTTCTTCATCTATCTGATATGTCATATTTAGTTGGAAGACTTTCAGAAAACAGCCACTCTGAAACAGCAGCCACCTCTTCAGTATAAATCATTGTAGAGTTACTGAATTCAAGGGCTCAATGGTGATTTACACCAGCCATAGATATGACTTAAATGCACCTCACCTTCCAAAACTTCATTTGAGTCCTTAAGGTGACATAACCACAACCATGTTTTTCACCACAAAACAAATGCAACAGACACCAGAATATCAGCAACCAAAAGGCCATGACTGAAAGCAGTTATGGGACCTACATAACATCCATCCTTCCCTCAGACATAAAAAAAGGCTCAGCACATCTGTGTCAACAGAGAAGATTCACTTCAGTGTGTATCAGAGAAGCAAATGAGGCTGGATGCTGTTGTCAGAGCTGTCATTCCACACAGAGAATAAACAGCACAAAAATTTGACAGGTGTAAAATAAACACAAGGAAATACTTCCCACAGACCATACCAAATTAAACTGCCAAGTTCATTGCTACAGACAGACGGAAAGCATGAAGAACATCTGAAAGGATTAGCTCAGTTCACGGAATGCAGGTCTGCTGCAGGTAACTGAAAATGATAGTTCAGAAGCAATCAACAGCTCAGGACGCCTTCAAATGCAGTAGCAGGGCGAGAATTTTGGACATACAAAATAGGGTCACCCTACTCTTTCTCTGTTTCTCTATTATCCATTACTGGCCTGCTCCAGGGACAGGGAAGCAGCTAAATGGAGTTTGGTCTGCTCCAGCAGAGCCATTCTAATGCCTACGTCTGTACTCTACCTGCTACTGGAGCATGAGAACAAGGAAGCAAGAAAAACTAGCAGAAAACCAGAGTGTAAATTCACCAACCTTTTTCCTAAAAATTACTGTAGATTGAAGTAATATTTGGGATAGCCAAGAACACTGGATGTGAAAAGACAGATTTATCTGCAGTAGTTTTAAGTGTAGTATGGTGTGATGAGTTTGAAAGCAAACAAGGAGATGAGCCTGTAAAGGGCATCGTGGCATGTCTGGGATACAGGAATAGTTTCCACATGTGGCTGGGAAAGAACAGGACAGCAGAGGCACAGTGGGAGGCTCGGGGATCCCGAGGGAGAAGTTACAAACAGAATTTCTGAGAAGAAAAGAGAAGAAAGATAATTTTTAAACAGGGCTTCCTTCTTGTGAGAGAGCCATGTGGTGAGCACAGACAAGAGACTTGCGGTACAATTTACAGGAACATATGCAGGAGCAGAAAGGTACCAACCAACTGCTCTCCTGAATGATGAGAATTCTGAAATACATGCTTATATTACTGTACAGTAACAGTCCTAATTTACCACTGCCCTGAAAGCCTTTCAGAAACCAGACACCTCTTGTAGACTCTTTGGCACCTACTGTCTGCCACCTAACTTCCCTCCATCACCCACCCACGTTTTGTGGATGCCTGTTCCAAGTCAAAATGGGACCAGAAGCTCCGGTGGGTGCACGTACCTCTCACTTTCGACTCTGAGTACGAGGGGATGTCCTCCGAGGTCAGGATCTGTGGGACGCACGCAGGAGTGCCAACCCCCTGGCCCAGGTAAGAAGCGGGTGGGTAGTAGGAGCACATCCTGTACTGGGAGCTCATGGCATGGCGGTTCTCCATCCCCTTCGTCTGTGGAGATACAACCACAACAGCAGCCTGTGAAAGCCAAGCCTCAGCACTGCACCCACACCCTGCTGCCCCCAGGCACACATCTTCGAGGGAGACCATAGTGGGAAGAAGAGAAGCCAAATCCCAACACATTGGCCTTGGATTTTTGCTGTGGTTGGTTCAAGGTTTGTCCATGCCACCCAGCTCCCGGGAGCTGACCTGGTCCTGTTATCCAGCAGCAGCAAAGCCAGCATGCCGACAAGCTGATTTATCTTACCTCAGTTAAAGCCGCATCTGGCGCATAAACATGTAACGTTCACTTGAACAACATTCAATGAGCTTCTTGACAAGTCCTCCACTTACAGCATCAACACTGCTACAGGAAGCTTTCCAGACCCCAACTACATGCAACTGACCATTGGTCAGAGGAGGTGAAGTGTCCATCGAGCCCTCAGACCTCCAAGGAGACCAACACGTCTCAGACCAGTGGTACTTCTCCACCAGGAGCCCGCAGGATGGGCTAAGAAGACAGTTCTACCTTCTAACTCACTCAGGACACACTCGTTGAAATCTGAGCGTGTGACACATACACAAACACACCAGTTCTCTTAAAATCAAGTGAGATGGGAAAAAAAAATACCTATTTACACAGCAAAAACGAGGCGTAGACAGACTACACAGCAAGTCTGTAGTGGAACCACAACTGGACACAAGACACCGTCAGCTGTGTCAGCTCAGTGTCTGAAAATGACCAGACAACCCCTTCTCCCTCCCAGACTCAGCAGCCATGCTGGCAGCACTCAGAAACCAAGGAGCCAAAATCTTCACAAGATGACGATCTTCAAGAGGAAAGTTAATATTATCCAGTCTCCCTAAGTCTGCTGTGCAGTGATTGATTGTAAGATGGAAAGCTCCTGGGCAGAGAAAAAGTGATAGTTTTGTACCAGGCATAAAGGCAGCAGTGCCAAGAGTAAGGCATGTAAAGCCACGCTGTTAGATCACATTTGCAAGGCAAAAAAAAAAAAAAAGTTAGCAAAGTCCTCTCTATCTGCATTTTTTCACACACTGTCTTACTGCCCTTGCGGGGGCAGGACTATGGGCAGCATCCCGTTCTCAGATCTTCACCTCTCCCTCCCGCATGCATGTGTGTGCATACATGCAACTAAAAAAAGGTCACCTGATGGAGACAGTACTATTTTACCTGTAACAAAATGGAGGAATGGCTCCCTGGCACTGAAATGATCACATGCTTGTTTCCTTTCTCTGTAGAGCGTATGCAGTGACCTGTTTCCTTTCAAACCTTTTTTTAGGGTTTTTCTCCATTTCTTAAAAAACAACTCACCTAAAATCTCTGGATTCAATGAATTATTACTACTATTATTATTAGTGTGTGGTAGCTGGCTAGCATGAGACATGTTTTATAATCTTATTACCCACACCAAGTCTATGAACCACAGTTCGACCGACAGCCAGAGGCTTGGCTCTGCAAAGAATATGCTGTGTATTAACCACTGAAGAAAATCTAAAAGCTTTTGGTTTTGTTTTATTAAACTGTTTAGAATACACACCACAGTAAATCTGAACCATAAGGTTTCCTTTTTATAGTGCTTAGCAATCCTATTTTACAGTAACAATAAAAAAACAACCAGTCATAAAAATTCAAAACCTTAGTGCTGCATTAAAAAGGGGGCTTAGGAGATGATTACCCAGTGAGAAGGGGCACTTGCTCTGTATTAACTCCTGCTGCTCTGCAGAGTCCTTGCACATTTTTGGGTGCTACAGACAGAAGGGGAGTTAAAAAGAATCCACGAGAGGCCCTGGGCTATTTGGATTGTTATTATTCGGTGTGGTGCACCCTTCCAAAGGCTGGAGCCAGGTGCCCAGCTGGGGATCATCCTTGGGTCACTTCCTGAGGGAACTCTAGGGTCTCAGCTCCAGGTCATGCATGCATCACATAAGGAGATGCCTGGCCCTCTGGCATCTCCTCCTGCCTTCCTCGCTACCTCCAGTGAGGCCAGAACAGGTGAGGGCTGGGACGGTCCCAAGAGCCATCTGGTCTGCATCACTGCTGGCTGCGTGCCACAACAAGAAGGCATGCTTTGGGTGAGGAAATGCTGTGGAAGGGAAGGGCGCAACACAAATGCTGCGCATTCTGCCTCCCAAGCAGACACCTTTAATCCATAGCAGCATCTGAAGCAACCACAGACACATCCTCCCACTCTCTCCTGTCCTTTTGCAAGCTTGGCAGCAGGAGAAACTACACCTGACTGTGACTGTGTACAGCACCTGGCTACACAGCACCACTAGCTTACGGGTTTCTTTACCTCCAGGACCGCAATGGGTAGTTCCTCTGCAGCGCAAAAGGGAGACTGCCCTCCCTCTGACAGCCCTCAGCAAACACTCACTCTTCACAAAGCACACCTGAACTTCTCGCTTTCTCCAGCGCACCCCCTCCAGCCCCACATTGCTCATGCTCTGCCCCAGCTTCAGGATGAAGGGTGTTTTAGTTCGAAACCACTGATTCACCAAGTATCTCGCTGACTTCAGTGGGAGGCACAGATCATCTGAGAAGCACATCTGGCCTATTCAACATTTACAAGTTCCCCTAGGTTGTACAACATAGTGTGCATTCAGTAACTTTTTAAAGGAGGTACTACAAGCAGCAATGGGATGCTTGTAACACATGAACAAATAAATATGGCCTGATGAAAAAAGATCATGCATGGTGGGAATTCTTTCCCTGTCCACTTACAGAGCTTGTATGGGGAACCAAGACGCAGCTACAGCTTGTCTGCACAAAGGCAAGCTGGAAGCAGGATTTGTCCGTCACTGAGCACAACAGCCAGTGCAGCTCTACAGCAGTGTCCAGCAGTAACAGAGTATGTATCAAAAGCCAAAGGGGCATAAAGAGGGTGCTCCTGCATCAGTTCAGATCATTCCAGGGAGTCCTGCAAAAAGCTTTCTCAACAGCTGGTGGGAGAGCATGGTGATGCCCTGCTGCTCCTCCCAGGTTCCTGGCAGCATCTGCATAGCCTCTGAGCATCTTCGTTGTGAAGGAAGAGACGAGGAGAGGCGGTGGCCAAAGGAGAAGAGGTAAGGCAGGCACAACTGGTGGCTCACTTCCCCTTCCAGCCTTGGAGACTAGAAGATAGCCTGCCCTTCCCAGATGACTTATTCCAGACAGAACATCATACAGGTTATTTTTTTATTCATGAAAGCTGCCAGCTACAACCTCCTCGCGAGCAAGCCAGTGTTATACATAGCATCATCACCTTAACACTTTGCAGCTGATCCTGACTACAGGGCTTATTCCCAAGAAGGAAAAGTAGGAGGAGGTCACAGATGCTAATCCTGGGTGACAAACACTGTGAAGTATTCAGAGCAACAAAAGAAATTGAAGTATTATCACTATCATTTGGCTGAACTCGGACAAATCATTTAGCCCAGGCTTTCCATGACTCCATTTCACCCAAGATTCACCAACAGCTATCTTAGAACAAAACCAAAAATTACTGAAACACCAGAGATGCTCTGTAAGAGTTTTAACATGCCCTGCTCCTTGGTCTTAAAAATAAAGCCAGTTTCAGGGGGCAAAAAATTGCATTTTGCATGTATTTGTAGTCATTTACAAAAAAGAATTCACAAGTCAATTTCAGGCGAGAAGACAGCTTCTGGGCTCTGGAGCAGAAACTCGGACGTCAAGGACTTCTGCTCCATCACCTGCTGGCTGTGTGACCTTGGGCAAACCACCAAACAATTCTGTGCCTCGGCTTCCCAAACTGTAAAGCAGGGTGGCCACTGCTGTCCCACCTGGTAATGCTACTGCTGTGAGCTGACCCCTCACAACTGCTGCTGCACTTGCACTGCTCAAGGTGGTTTTGTTTCATTCCCCAAACCAGCTAAGCATATTTTACGGCACGAGGAAAAAGAGACTATGACACTCTGTCTTGACTTCCTTTGATTCTAGCACAGAAAATACAAGAGACATCTATATCTGTCCCTCCTTGATAGACAAACTTAATTAACCTTTGCTATTCTGTTCCAACCTATTCTTTGAGACAAAGGCGGTGACCCATAAACAATATGTTACCATCAGAATCTCAACTGCTGTGACATCAAGAGATATAGCCCTATCAGCAGTATCGGAAAATAAACCGCCTAGATTAGCTCCTCCAAGAAATATGGATTACATTCATGTCACACATGAGCTGTCGGAAACATTAGGATACTTTTAGCATAAATCTGTAGTGTGAAGGGTATGTTATGAATACAGTACATAATACACTGCTTACGCATAAAACTGGGATTGTGTCGGGTGACTTGCACAATGTGTATATATTTACACACACGCGCCTGCACATACATTTACACATTTTACACCAGAAGAGTCAGTCCGCACACTTCTGTAAGAAGGCCAGACTTACTGGAGGAAAAAACTGTGCCAGAAACAGGTTGTGCAAGTTGAAAGGAGCAATTTTCTTTACTTAGAAGTTCAAATTGCTAGTTGCCCTATCATAGCCACATGAAATAGTAGCCACATTTGCATGTCTGCTACTGCTTAAGAAATTCTTAAAAAAACAGTTTTCTAACTCAGCAGTGTGAATTATTTCACTTCCAAATGGCAAACATAATTACCATATTAGAAAACGAGTTACAATTTCTCAGCACGACTCTCACCAATATGAATTTCATGTCTTTCCTCTAAACTGGTTTAAGGAAAGAACAAAAAAAATCAGGTTCTGGAATTGAAAATGCTGACCCGACAAGCTCCATTAAAAAAAAAGAAAAAAAAAAAAAAAAGAAAATAAATAACTCACCATGAAACAGAAACTATATGAAATTCTGAAATTTGTCCAAAACCTCTTGGCCTACCTTAACCTCTGCCCAAAGCAGGATCCCTGGCATTACCAGAGTAACACAGGAAACTCCACCAATGGTGCAAAGGTGTGAGGGCACATTCTGCATCTTGCAGTTCCCTCCTGGTCCAGCTACAGGAACCAGAAGAGTTTTGACACTTTTTGGGGAGGACGCCAATGCGCAAGGAGTCACGATTATCCTTATGCTGTGAGTCACATGCCAGCAGTTTCACTGCCACCTTGGAGAACTTAAACGTGACTAGATTTGGACTTTACCATCCAGGTTTTATTTTTGTTGCAGCAAAAAAAAGACTGCAGCCACCTCAGCATTTTCCAGTTACTGTCCCTAAACAGGCCACCAGACCAGCGCCAGAAGCACCAGCTTCCGCTGTATATTAATATGCTCTAACTTGCAGTACTAATGCCGGTGAACTCATTTAACTGTTAATTGGATTGAATGCACACAAATTCCTGTCATAATGAACAATTATTAGAGCTTCAAAGGAGGGTCCAGTTGCTCACAGTGAACCAGAGTGAAAGGAGACATACAGTAACCATCATATCTGCTACATTTCTTCTCAGACCTAAGCCTGCATTTTCCTAAGATGCAACACCAAGTATATCTGATCATCTGCCTCAGGGCTGGCAGAAGCAGCAGAATGTAAGTGACTGAAGGGGTCTCAACCAAAACTATTGTCTTCATTATGCTTATCAAATCATGATGGATACAACTTCTGGGATAATTATATACAAATGAAAAAAAGCTACACAGAAATGTCTCGAAAATGTGCACCTTTGCAAATCCACTCAAGTACATGAACCTCTTTGCAAAGAACAAAGACTAATGAAATCTGGCATTAATCTACATTAAAGATTCAGTGATTCAGTTTATTTGCCAAGGCTCAATGATGCATTAATCCTCATCCCATCCCACACACACTCACACGTTTCCTCCCCGGCTTTTCTCCCTTGCTCCCTAAATTCTCAAACAGCAGACAGCCAGGCTGCTGAAGGCCCTGTCTGCATCCAGAAGTTACATTACTTTAAGTATGCAATTCTCCTTGTGTGGTTGCAGTTGCTCCAGGACAAGCGAGCCTCCACCAGCAGGGCCTGGAGAAGGCAAGGGTCTTGTCTGCGCTGCCTGAACCAGGAGACCTTCCAGTGAGCACACAGCTCGCTTGCACCACCAAAGAAACCCTCCCGTGGGCTCACGCTTACTACAGCCTAGCAAGCTGCACAGCAGGCATTGCACAGCTCTTGTTTTGTAAAGGAGGAAAAAATCAAAAACCTTAACCAGAGCAGTTACAGCACTACCAACTACACAAGCAGACTCACTAGTACTGGAAGACTGGTTAAGAAAACATGCCTACATAAAAAATAACCCAATCAGTACAGGGCAGTACAGCAAAAATACCTGTGCAGATACAGCTACGTGTTTTCTCTAGAGAGAAACAGCCCACATGGGTTTGCCAGCAAACCCCTTCAAGGTCTAAGCAAGGCTCCTCTTCGTGGAATGTGCTTTGAGACTCTCCTGAAACCCCTTACTGTACTTGACAGTAAAACTCATTCATCTTTCTCCATTAAACGTCACATTTCTGTGATCTTCCCTTGCTGGTAACCTTCTGTGTGCAGAATCAATGTTTAACCATATGCAGCTGCTGAGAGCTCATTCTCCTTACAACAAAACCTCTTCAGGGCCACAAAGGGTTTTACAGTCTCAGCATCACTGCACCCGCTGCCATCAAGTGTTATCTAGTCTAGCTCTCACTGTAAAACTTTTTATGATTATTTGTGCAATGTTATGCTGCCATAATACCATGCAAATGCCATGATTCGTAACTCTTCAGCAATAACAATCTTCCTTGCAGATCAGTCTCTAAGAAAAAGCTTGTAAGTTGCATTACACTGACCTTGAACTACACTCCACACTACTGAGCAGGAGACATGGGTTCTGGTTTTAGGACATTCAGAAGTTTGGGAGATGTCGCTGCTGCAGGCAGAAGTACCACCTCTGGTCCCTCTGCACAGACTTCTCACCAGAACAGCACTGAGAGATCCCAAAAGGTTTGCCCAGGAGAAATTCAAACCTCAGGTGTGATCAATCAGTAAATTCACATGGACATGAACGGAACTACATGATGCATCCCACAAGGTGAGAATAAACACCCTGTGCTTTGAGCCTGCTGGTGGAAGGAAAACAGTTCTTTCTGACAGCAATCACCTTTTTTTGCCTAATCACCTCTTTGGTATCCCACTAATTTGAGTGGCGCTTAAATACAAGTTAACTACAGATTCTGCAAGGCAAGAATAAAATGCATGGAAAATACTTAATTGAATTTATTTCTTTAAGGGGTGTCCTCAAGAACAAATATAGTTGTATGCATAAAACATCTGGGATACTCAGTCAGGTTATAAGCTAATGGTAAATGTCAAAAGTTAGGTAGGTGTCAAGAAACAGGCAGTCTCACAGCGAGCCAAAGGGCCCTCTAGGCCAGGACTTCTTGCACATATACGTTAGCTTCAAATTAAAGTATAAGACAAAAGAACTGAGAGGACTCCACCTTCAATACTAGGTTTAACATATTATAACATACCCTCATGGGTCCCTTCTTCAAACACTGCACACTATCTAGGATGTCAGTACATATAATCTACCTTCCTTTTTCTCAAGCAAGTAAAATCACAGAAGTTTTTATGGGTTGGAGGAATTGTGAAGCATGGGACTAAGCCTGCAAGAACTTTCCTTTCACAACACAAATACTGCAACTCCTCATTTGTGTTGTGACAATGTCTCTGAGCATCAGCTCTGCCGAAGGCTCTTCCTAATGTAACATCCTGCAAAAGCTTCAGAAGTAACTTTCTATCTGAAATACTCTGTTATGATGTGTCCACTGTCAGGAGACCACATACATGAAGTCAGTATCAGGCCTAAGCTCATCATCCACCTCACTCCTCCACATAACAGCTCTGTAACACCATACCTGCCATTGTTTTCCTGACTGGCTTGACATGTATGTTGCTGGGAGGCTTCGAAGGCTGTTTTTCATGGCCGACCCTACAATTGTACCCCCTGTCTCACTTGAGGAAGGCTCACTGGCCACTGCCATCTGGTACTGGGAGTAGTTGTACAGGTTGTTATAGTAAGGATACAGGGATGGCTGGTAAAAACTGGTGTAGTAGGTGGAGTCCACAACCAAATCAGACGTGCTCTCCAAGTGCCCTCTGCTGGGGATGGAAGGGATGTCCTGAATGAGCATCCGCCCCTCTGGAAAAGAAAAACACAAGCAATTATGAAACAGAAGGCTCCATAAAGAGCATTACTTTTCACCTTCTGGTAAGCTAACGGTTCTCCTGAAGGCTGGAAAGAGGGTAAAAGGTAGGAAGAGGTGGGAACTGAAAAAGAAACACTGCTGCATGTTTGGTGGAAGCTCAAATGGTCTGATGTTCGCTCAAAGCTTGCGAACACCACTCATACACACTGCAGACTGCAAAAGAGAAGACAAAACCGACCAAAGGTTAAGACAGTGTGCCGAGTCCTTAAGCAGCATAATCTGGTCTGATGATGATTTACACTAGCTAAGGATGCAACCTCCTATTATTTTGAAATTATAACTGTGTGCCACATCTCTTAATCCCTTGGAAGTAGAAAGGCTCTAACTACAGAATGACTATACTTTCTTCACTGCCCTTTCTGCCTCGCATCCTGCAGGCGAGAGGACGCTTTCTAAGCATGTCTCTAGAACAGGCAAACAGCCACAAAGCCAAGAGGAACTGCAGCAGGGAACACACAGTGCTATCAGCCAAGGTGCCCCGGCAGCCCACATGCTAACTGAGCAGGGAGGCCCTCAGTTCTTGCCCAACCTCCATACCCAAATTTAGCTAATGTTTACCTACAAAATCACAGTGCAGAACAAGCTCCCACACCACTGGCACAAGAAGAGGAGGAGGGATTATTCATGACTTGCTGCCTGCACTCTTGAGAGCCTCAGGACTGAAGGCTACCCAGTTGCACTCCCTGCAGCCTGCCTCAGCAAAGGTCTGCCTTCCCTACCTCTCCCTAAGGCAGGGGAGCTTCTCAGAGACTGTCTGAAGTCCTGTTTTCCTTACCCCAGTATCAACTGGTGCCCTGCAATACTTCCAAGGATGAAAAGGAAAGGTGCTCTTTGGTATTTTTTCGCAGCCAAGCTCTGACACGCTCCATCAGTTACCTAGCCAAGACAGATACAGGAAACAGCTGCTACAACCTTAGAAAGTCTAACCACGTGGTGAATATACATTTACATGTTAAACAAGGGAATGACTGTCAAGCCCACCATCCATGTAGCTCTGGTCCTAGCTCACATCCTTGTAATCCTGCCCTGCACTACCCTTTATGGCATCTGCAGCATAATGATCCCTTCTGCAAGAAGCTGCTGCTTTCTTCTCCTTGTCCAACTCTACAGTGGAGGGGAAAAGGATGTGGCTTAAAGCATGCTGATGAGCTCTCAAGGTCTATCAGTATGGAGACGAAGCAGCAGAGACAACAGGCACCTATAAGATAATGTCCCTAAGAGAGATGTCAGGCAGGTGTTGCCTGGTTCATTTTGTTCCTTTCTCTTGGTATCTCTGTACCTTCGTTACTTACCTGCAAAAAGAGCATGGTGGCATTTTTACCAGCCTCTCACAGTCAGGGTAATACTTTCCATGGTACTGCGTGTTAAGCTGCACAGTAGATCCAACCAGCAGTTTTATCAATTATTGCCACTTATGATGCAATTCTGTTTCACTTCTTCAGCTGCAATCATGAATAGTATCATCCCATGTCACTAAATTATACAGTGCCCCTGCCCCTATTCCGCTGTTGCTGACATCCTGCTGGCATCAACGAACTATACATGTTTATTAGCAAACAGAGCCTCCTGCATCTGTTTTTTTCTGCTGCTCAGCACTAAGAGAGCAAGAACCTAGTCGGCAGGTTCTTTTAATTCAGAGTATCTCTCACATTTGCACACAGAACAGAGGAGTGTGCAATGCCACTAAAGACCCTTCACAATTTTTGCACTTTCATATTTTAATGAAATTTTAATATCGCTATTATTCTGCTTCTGGGCAGGCCTTCAAGTCCATTTTGTCCATGTCTTTGATAAAATCAAAATTTAGACCAGTAGCACTGAAATGTCAGCAAACCTGATATATCACAACACCAGCCTGATTCCCCTCCCCAAACTTAGCTCTTGAATAACACTGCTGTCCAATCATTCTGCTTTTTATGCTGTAAACTAGAAGCCAAAAGCAAAATCTTCCAAAACTTTCCCTGCCTGGATACAGATTTCACGTGACATGGAGATATGCAAGGCAGTCAGCTGTAGGACTTGTGAAAGCGTGATGCCATGCTGCACAGATGTGCAATCTCTTCTGAAATCTCTGCAGAGTCTTCCCACCTGCAGTGCATCATCAGGAGGGACAATTCCATTAGGAATACTAGCACCAGACCTAAAAGGGAAGATGGGGCCTCTTTACACCCACCCAGAAAAGGAGAGCTACCCTGAGATGTCAGAACATGGAAGGAAGGGAAAAAGTAGCAGGCTTTGCTACTTTTGAAAAAAAAAAAAAAAAACAAACTTCTGAAAAGGCCTCATGCACTACACCTCCTAAGGTGTGACAAGCTGGGCTAGGCTATGAGAGACCTACCCACAATCATCCCCAAACCTATACAAGCATCCTTGATGTCTCTGTGATGTTCAGATAGCTGGTAGCGCTACAACTCCTTTCTGTTGAAAAAGCAGTAGTGACAGTCTTTTGCTGCATTAAGTAGGAGAAAAACATGTTTTTTGCTCCTTCTCCTCTCTTTCTACCTCCAATTTGTGGTTGGGGCTACAGTCATTTGACACCAGATGTGTACAGGTGTTGACTTGGTGCCACCCATTTTTCCTTCACCTATCTGTAGAACAGCCCTCAGTGGTTCAGTGCTCAGGGCTGTTATGAATCCATCAGAATGGTCCTCTGCACTCCTTCTGCTGTCCCTCCACTCTCCGATAGCCTCTTCAGTACTATCAGCTGCCCTCTTAAGATTCAATATTGAGTCTGTACAACTGTTCACCTGCTCATTCACCTACCCATCCACCCACACAGATAAATCCCCATATATCAGCAGGCTGGGGCATGTTTCTCTTATAAACACAGAACTATGGAATCCGCGGTCCTTGTAGCAGTCCTGACACACATCCATTCTGAGCTGCAGCAACACCACAGGGATGTGCTCCCAGCAAATTAGAAGAAAAAGCAGGAGCCAGAAGAAAGGCGAAAATTCAAGTGAAGGGACAGACAACCCCAACTCTGTACTTCTGTGATGGAGCTGGGAAGATGACCAGAAGAATTTATTCTCTCTAAATCCCAAGCCACATCCTGCTCCTGATGATGGAAGGACTGGCAACATCTGTCAAAGAACAGGAGAAAGGTGACATATGCTACAACTCACATTTTCTTCCTGCACTTAGGAGGTGAGTTTATCTTTGGTATCATGCTTTGTGACAAGTCTCTGCCATTTTTTTCTGTAGCATCTGGAGGAGATTTCAGTGCTTCACCTGGGAGAAGGAAGACATTTCATACAAGACACAGCACTTATGCCATGCAGATAGTAGCCAGACAGGTCAGGTCAGACAAGGTCAAAGTACCCCAGGGGTTACTCTGAAGTCCCCACAGTCTTGAACCAGGTTGCCAGAATTCGCAGTTCTTCAATGACTCTGGCATGCACAGGGTCAAGAGCCATGCTGCAATCCAGCCCAATGCTCTTACACATTCAGCCTGGCTGAGTCTTGTCATCATCTACTACTGATGCATACATTTTATATGTACAACGTGTATACAACATACGCAGCCGTAAATACATTAAGGGGAAAGAGTTTTGTTACTAATAGATAAAGCCCTGCAAGTCTTGACTTTTTTCTTCTGGGCAATAGAAGCTCAGAAAGAAAAGCAAGTCAGACCAGCCAGTACCCACATGGTCTACCTCCAATGAAGTGCTAACTGCCAACAGGAGCAGAATTAACAGCCAAAGAGCATCACCAAACTGTCCTTGGAATAAAACAAGGCACACAGAGACCTGCCCCTAGAAGATTTCATCCTTATTGTACATCCAGTAGAGTTTTTGCCATATTCATGCTGCTCCTACCCAGCCGAAGTCTGTAAGCTAGCTGATGGGCAAGCACACTGCTTCTGGACTACACCATCATCAAGCACGGCTACAATTGCAGAACAGGACAGATATACTTAAAGCAATGGCTGCAACTAAACTTGTGCGGCATGGGGTTCCTTTGGCCAGTCTTTGGTGTGTATGGTAATTCCCGACAAGATGCCTACCTACTGGGTGACCCTTCCCACAGGCCTTGCCTCCGACTGCTCAAGAAGCAAGGTGTCCTGCTAAAGGGAGGCTGTCAGTCTTTGGCTGTATGTTCTGCCTGCAAGGAGAGGATACCAAGGTCAAGAAGGCAGCTTTCAGTTTTTTTTTTTCCAAATGTAATTCAACACAGCTGAATAGCTCTGCTGGCAGGGAGAGGGTCCTCCCCTGCTTCAGAGCCTGCCGCATTACAACACCTGCACATGAGGGGCAGCCCTGAGGTTCACTGCTCTAAGGGGAGCAATTTCTGACAGGAATTAAGCTCTCAACAAGGCAACTGCTGCTGTGCCGCCAGACTCCCACTCTGCCCCTCCGCCTGCCCTTTGAAAACAACAGGGCTCTGCAGGGCCTGGATGCAGGTCTTGACTTCGCCATCGTCGCAGAAAAGCTGGGAAGGGCTCCTGCGTTTCTCCCTTGCTCTGTGCAACAGCATATATAACCTTGTCCAGACTTCTGAAGCACCCCGAGATAAAAAAAAAACCCTGCCACCAGCCCCTAAATTTTACCATTTTGCAAGTTGAATCTAGAGCTATATGGGGCTGAACCTGTACGAGAAGGAGCAGAAACTGAACAGTAAAACAAACGCAGGATTGTTAAAATTCTCACTTAGTTTTGGGGACACTGAGTCTACAACATAGGGCTACCCAAGGCCTTCCTTCTTTGAGCAGTGCTCTGGCAATGAGACAACAGTATCATTTCATGCAGTTGTGCCTTTGGATTTCCAAGCTCTTTTCTACATCTTTACTAATTCCTGTAGAGAACTGATGCTACTTTTTTTGCACTATGTACACAGTGTGAAATACGACCCACTCTTTCATAGAAGATCAATATGATGCATGATAAATATTGTTATTGATCTTGTAGTGTTGTACACGACTCTCCAGCTCTATAGCATATTAATAGTAGTTAACCAGTAATTCATTTCAGGATGGCTGGGATTTTCTTTTAAGGAAGGTGAGTTCTCGGGGTCAGTTACACATAAGGGTCTTATATATTCAATAACCTGTGTGAGGCTCCTACCTCCACTTAGCAGAGCAAGGTGAAAAACAGTGGTCCAGTCCTCAGTTAATGTAAGACAGTCTCAGACCATTTACTTCAAAAAAGCTATGGCAATTTACACGAATTGCGGATATGCATGGCAAAATCAGCACAGAAGCCTGTATATAGATCATTCTTTTCCTTTTTACTTTTTGGGAGGAGAGAGAAGAGAAGACAGAGAGTTTGCAGCAATTTCTATCATCTCTATCTCAAAGATGCAAATGTGTTTTTAAACACACAAAAGAAGAAATGCAAACACTGAAGTCATCTGTAACATTCACTCATCCTGAACATAAGTATGGAGTATTTTCTACTCCTACTGGTATTGTTAAGGGCTAGTTATACATCTTGCAATACACTGATATAAGTAATTTAAATATGCTTGGGCAAATCACTGATGCTGAGGTCAAATGCAGAGCAAGTCCACACTACTTAACTTTCTTAGCCTCTAAAACAGGGTGGCAGCATTGCATTGCCTATTGGGAATGGTTACTGGACCACACTCAGGAATAATCCTGGGGACAGAATTAGTCAGCTTGGGACAGACTCATGCCAGGAACCATTTTAAAAATCAGGATAGCACATACAGTCCAGTTGCAATGTCTGGGAGCGTGCTGTAGCACGGTTCAATTCACTGATGTGGCCGTAATGGCTGATTAGTCTACATCTGATTGTGTATTTCAGGAAAGGGCTTCTGTGTACACAGTGTGACAATTAAGAGAATTTCACTGCCTGCGTTTATTGAGATGAGTTTTTTTATACATGTATGATGATTGTTCCTAGTAGTTCTTATTCAGCCACCTGCAAAGACCCTACACTTACACAGGCATGCTGCTGAAAAAGCAAAAGAAATGTGACTACTCAAGAAGCACATTTATTCAAGAAGAAGGAAGGCATGGCGAGTTTCCAGTGAGCAGAGTTCCAGCTTTTGGTACTTTACCTTTGCTGTAGTTTTCAATTCAGAGTGACTGTTCTCATCATGGCAATGTTTGCATCTATCTGCAAGCCAGCCTCAGCTAGAGGAGACAGCTATGCTGTTAAAACACCAAAAATTCAGCCAGGAAACACTTGCCTTCAGACCTCGAAAGAGTCTTTGATTTGCATCTGACAATTTCCCCTTGCTCAGTGTATAAAGCATCCTTACACTCTTATTAACTGGCTTGGCAATATTAAGTGTTGCAATGCCTTAGTTCAATTCATAGCTGGCTTTGAGGTCGGACAGTAGCCTTGAATGAGGCCGGTGTGAAATCACTCCCTAACATAATAATCAGAAATGCTGGAACAATATGTTTCTCCCACCAGACAATCATGACAGAGCTATTTCAGATGTCAAAGAAAGCTGGCACCGTTACATACTTGCTGCGGAGACGCTCTGCCTCCCCAGGAACAAAACCTGCATGCTGGTTCTGCCTTTGAGAGGAGTATTTCTCTTGTCTTTCCATTAGAAGTTGCGGATTATCTCTGGTTCCAGTGTTGAACTTTTAGCTTGCTATAAAGTTAATGTGCTAGACAATGTTCATTCCAGGCAAGGCTGTGGGGCTGTGTATTTTCTGCCACCCCCAAAAAAGGCCATTATCTGTAATTACCCATTACCATGCATAATTATTTCTTCTATTCTGGTCTATGGCCCCCAGGACTTTATGCTGTTACAGCTCACTGCATTACCTTATCAAATTTGTTAAGGAAGCTTTTTTGACCTTTTGAGCACTTGTCACAGCACATACAAAAGCTGGCAGTAAATTGTCTAAGCATGTAATGTGTGATCTATTGTATGTACCCTGCGCAGCGATACCATACGAAACATTACACACTCACCTTCCCTATTGCCCACTCCCTACTATAGCTACAAGGAGAAGAGGGGGAGAAAGGGGGTCCTCTTTAGGAAGAGAAGGAATGGAATACGAAGAGTCCAGAGTCTCTCTGGGTGAATTTGAGGAATGCAACAGCAACAAATGGCTAAACCTGAACGTCAGGCTCCAGAGAAGGTCTCAGCTGCGCTGCTCTTCAATGACACCTTTTCTGTTTCTCATTCCCCTCCCCACAGCCTGATGCTACTGCTGAGGCTTCTTCTTACTCCCGTATGCTTCTGCTGAGCCCTCTTCCTTCACACAGAAGCCCATTTAATGCCAGTTCAGCAAGTGGAGAGGGGGCTTTAAAGAACCCTTCTTCCCAATTCACAGTTTCTGTCAATGCAGTACGAGGCCCTGAGTGTTAGAGACAAATCTGGTCCAATACCAGATCTAGAGGCATCACTCTTTATGGATACTGGTGCAAGTGCTTAAAGGACGAGGACTTGGTCTCCACTGCTCTCGGAGATCCCAAGTAAGGGCCAGATACTGCCTTGCATAGCAGTATCACTTACTTCTGCTGATAGTCTCGGTGAATCAAGGCGCTACGTCACTCTTCTTTGTAAGGACGTTGGGTTCTGACCCTCAGAGAGAAACAGAGCTCTCAAGAAAACAGGCAGGCTGACTCCCTCTGTCCCTCATCCTCTCTCTCGAGCAACCGAATGTATAAGATTCTCAACCCACATACCTACCTGAAAGGCATATTGAAGAAATTATCACTTAGCAAATACTAGCAGAAATAATTTGCATGCTTTTGAATTGTGTGATGAAAGAAACTTCCTAAATACAAGATAATCTGAAATACTTCTCTGCCATCAGAACTAAAAGTAAATAAAAGATAAAAGATAAATAAAAGATACATAAAAGTAAACCTCAAGGGTCACATATGCACTTTGGCCCAAAACTGCATGGTATAAATTATTTTAGTACAAGGTACGCAGAACTAGGCTTTCCTATTAAGACTTCTCCCTAAAAGTACTGTGAAAAAGCAGGCACCGGGGACTTCTGAAAACATCCCTGAACTCAGACCCCAAGAGGGGGCTGGACGAGAAGAGCAGGGCCGCACGGCAGCAGGGAAGCTTCCGCTGGTACCGCTGCCCCGCAGCCCGGTTCCGCAGTGATACGGGGCTGTCCCACCCTCGCTCCCCTTTGGAGAACCACCTCTGGAGTTCTTCCACGCATGGAAGAAAGTCATAAAGTCATAAAGCCATAAAGAAAGTCTTGAAAGTCATAAAGCTTTCAAGAGAAGCGTCTTTTTTCCCTCCCTCCCTCAACTGCCAACACTACGATCCCGTCTTGACCTCAAAAGCCAAACCAGCCGTTCTTCGTCCTTCTTGATGGGTATCGCCTACCCAAACAGACCTGCATACCCAGCTGTGCTCTGAGCAACATCTACCAGAAGGAGAGGTCAAAAAATCTGTTATCATCCGTATCAGACGTGGGCTAAAAGCAGCTGTGTCTCCAGGCTCACGAGAATAAATCACAAAAAATGCCAAAACAGCTTTTTGCCACGCCAGTCTCTAGGTACCTCTGTAATCCTACCCAGAAAACACAGCTGCCCAACAGAGATGCACCGTTTTTCTTAAAACTGAAATGTACATTAAAAAAAAAAAAAAAAAAAGAAAACTCGTGGTGAACAACTCTGAGCCCTTCCCATGCTCCTGGCCCTTTCCTTGGAGATACACGCACAGGGACAGACCTTCCCGGTCCGTGCCCTCCCTCCTTATCACGGCACCTACCCCCTCAGCCCCTGCCTCCCACCGCCCCAGACCAAACAGCGGGTCACTGCCCGTCCCCGCGAGCGGCAAGCCCCGCGGCACCCCGCGACGCCTTATCAGGGGCACGGGCATAAAGGCAGCACTGTCTGCAGGCACGGGCTTTATCCGCGAGGACGTCAGCGGCTGAACTCTCCTGTTTCTCAAGGTTTACTCGACTGCCAGAACAATAGTCAGCCCCGGAGGAACGAATATCGCTTTTTTTCCCCTCCTAGGAGTAACTCTGGAGTCGTGACTCGAGCAAACGCTGCCTGAGGCTCAGCTTTTCCAGTCCCACCTCTGCAGGGCTACACCAGTCCTAAATGAGATGGTGCCTCTCACCACGAATGGTGTTAGCCAGCAAGAAGCACTGTAAGATAAAAATTATGCAGCACTTTTCAAGAAGTCGGGGGCTTCTAGAATTAAGGTTATTCATTATCTTCTTGCTCGCGCCCTGATGTGCCATCTTTTCCCAAGATGCTGCACCCACATACTACTTTCTGTTGATAATGTCAAAGCCCATCTAGTGAAAAGACAAAGAAGACAAACTTGAGCTCATCTAGTCTGACCAGAGGCACAAACAGTTCAGAACAATCACACTGAGGATTAATTAAACCTTAAATGAGAGGGTTACCAAAGGGCAAAGTAAACTGCTGTCTCTCACTCTAGGAAATGTTTTCTGGTCTTTTAATCGTTCCCGTGTCTCCTCCTTGAGCCTTTCCAAGCTCAAGCGCAGGTGTGCTGGTTCAGACTGTGGCTATACATCCATCAATAGTTATAAAGAGAAACCCAGAGGCCACACAAACAAGATACCTCACTTTCCCCCCCTCCTAGCCTCCAATTGTATTTAGCTCAGTGATGTTCCTGAGCCTGGTCTGGTCTGCCTGTTTAACAGCCAGCAAGGAGTCCCACTAGTCCCACGGCCACCTCACCAGCTTCAGGCACAGGAGGAACTAACCCTCCTTCCCATCACACATCTGGCCTTGGCCATCCTTTTCTACATGGAACCACTAATATTCAGCACAGTATCCTCCGTGGCCACCAGCTCCTCTCTAGTGACAATGCTGAGCAGGGACAGGTTCTCCATTTTTCACTTCAGGTAGAGGTCAAAGCGGCTCTTGTTTGCACGAGACCGACCATCTAACCAAGGCTCTCCTGCAGTGGAGCTCTGTCTTCTGCACTGCCCACCAGCCCACGCACCTTTCTGTCACCTACAAATGTTACCTGCAGCGATTCCAGGTTTGCTTCCAAGATACCAATGAAAAGGTGGCACAGCTCAAAGCCAAGAGCAGGTTCCTGTGAGACTTCTTCAGAAACACCACTGCGTTAGACACCCCATTGCCCATTCAGAACTACATTTTGAGACTAGTAGGATAATCTTTCTCAAAGCCATTTAACACTCGCAGTGTTTATTTTCTGTCAACTCAGTTTCTTAATCAAGATAACAGGGGATACAAAATCAAATGCTTTACAGAATTTGACTGCATCCTTATTTCACTTTGTCAAGCAATTCTGTAATGATAAAAGGTTACGAACTTGTTAGACTCTTTTATACACAAACTTCTGTTAATTCATGTTATGTAAGCACGCTTTAATGGCCACATTTCTCCTCCTCCCTCAAATTTCAGTCCACTGTGGTCCGTTCCATTGCTCTCGCAAAAACTAACGTCAGTCTGATGGATTTGTAGCCACCCATCCTACCACACTCTGCTTAAACACTGGCATGACATCAGCTTTGCTGCAGGCCTTAGGAATTTCCCCAGCATCAAAAGTCTATTGGAAATCAGTATTAATGGACCAGAGAGATCCTCAGCCAAGCCTTCTTTTTAAGAAAAAACTGCATGCAAGTTATCCAATCCTACTGACTTTAGTTACTGCTGGGAATGAAAGCAGAATATCACCATCTCTTCAAAGGAAAGATCAGAATAAATTATTACGCACATCTTCCTCTCTTCCACGTGTCGAATTATTATCCCAAAATGGGCTAAATCACCATTAACTCTGTGTGTGTTCCTAATATAATTTTAAAGCCTCAAAATTTTAGGATTCTTAGTTAATTTTAGAATTCACAAATGAAACATTTTTTTTCAAGGGAAAATGTGATTTGAGAGGGGAAAAAAAGGTGGGGGTGAGGTAGGAGGGAATCCCAGCTATAAGACTGCAGCTTGGCACAGTGAATTTCCTGGTTATACACAAAAACCTAATCTAACTCCAGCTAAGAGGAGCTGAAATACCACCACTGATTTCAGCAGAACTGGGGAAGGCACATTTTGTTCACGTTTAGCGTACACTTAATAAAAATGATCTGCTGCAAGCATTTAGCACGCAACTTAAAAATCCTCCTAATATGACTGAAGAAATAAAACCTACAGAAAATAATTTTTATTTCCTCAGTTAATGCAGGCTTCAGGCCCTCAGTAAGACGTCTGTAGCAGCAAATTACACTTCCAAAATCTTCTGCCACTGACTAGAGCAGAGCAGCTGATCTTTTTAGTAGAGCTGGGTGACAATGCTTGCTCTTTCCTTATTTGCCCTTTTGATCTTTTTAAGACAGCTATGGTGACTGTATTCAAATCTTGGTTTGCAAAAAAAGAAAGGCTTTAATAAAGAATATTCAAAATCTTTGAACATTGTTTTGAATCTGTGAAGATGCAAGACACTTTTTAATGCTATTATTAAAATATCCACAAACAGTGTATGCTTGTTCTTGTTAAACTGAGACAGCAGGACAATTTACAAATCTAGAATTATTAGCATGAATGACAGCTAACAGGATCAGGACCAATAAAATTAGTGCTTCAGAAAATCAGCAGCATGAAAAACAAGCACTATTTTCCATATCAGTATAACTTCTGGGAGTATAACTACTATGTGTGCATAAATATATTCCTTTTGAGGTACAAACATTTAGCTTACTGCGTATCAGACATGCAAGATACTACGTAAGTGCATAACAGGAGCAAAACTTAAACACAACTTCAGAAAACAGAGGAAGGAATAAAAAGAGAAAGGAAATTAGGGAAGAAATCAGAATCCTAGACAGTCATGAAAAAAACAGCCCAGACACCTGCAGGTCCAAAGAAGCAAATTGAGAGGAGGAGAAAGAAACTCAGTGTGGATTAAATGTAAAGGGATTTAAGTCATTAACAGGAGATCAAAGAGAACATTAGAAGGGAGGGAAGGCTTTACAAGTGTCTGAGATAGGAGACCTTGGAGGAAATATGACTGGGATAAAATCATTATGGCTTACACTAAAAATAATAAAGGGAGTAGGATGATGGTTGGAGTTAACTAGAGTCCATGCTTGATTATAAGCCATATGATGACAGAAACCCAAAAGGTTTCTAAAAAAGACCAACTAGAAAAAACAGGAGTGCTTTTTCACTCTGTATACTTAGATGTGGCAGAAAAACTAATCTCCAGGAGTGGCAAAGAATCATTACAGACACCCATCGCGCCTAGCCTAGTAAGCAAAAATCACAAGAGCACACATCACTCTTGTACATGATCACTGCATGGATGCAATACCATTTGCACTCAAGAAACCTGCTTCCATGCAAATGCAAATTGACCACTAATGAATTTTGTTCATGCACAGCCAGCAAACTGAAATGCACAGAAACTGGAACTATAATGGCTTATATCAGCCAAGGTTATGAAACATCGGTACCAGCATAGTACAGTATAGCATGGTACATCAGCCATAACCATAGGCATTCCCCATCAGCAAATGGTGGCCTAAGCTGTAAGTAATACAAGTGGTATGAACAGAAGCTAGAGACAGGACTTTAAAAAAAAAAAATCAAAATAACCAGGCATCCAATCCCAATGCAAAGGAAAAGAAGCTCTGTGCTTAGATGACCCTCCACAAGCTCTTCAAGAAAACAGAGCAGAGAAGTGCAAGAATGACATCTGTACTTAAGTAACTGATCTATTCACAACTCTGTCTAAGATCAGCAGGTACTAAAACACAGGAAAAAGTTTACCGAAGTTCAGGGAAAAAAAAAAAAAGGTAGCTAGAAGAAGCATTTGAAAAAGTATTCCTACAAAAGAAATCTTCAAAACCGCATTTTTTGTCCCCAGGTCATTAAATGACAAATCTACTTAAAATGGAACCTGAACCAGTAACGTGAATATGGAAGCAAGTTTATAAATAAAGCAAAAGAAAGCAGTCTTCAAGGTAGAAAAAAGCATGTAAAAAAAAGAAAAAGAAAGGAATCACACCAATGCTCAGTTAAGGAAGCGTGCAGTATGCCTTCACTCCCCACTTATATCTTTTCTCAAAACGAAAAGAAAGCCCCACACATTCAGATAAGTCATAATAACTGTTTCAAGGACACAGAAAGGAACAAGAGGTTAGCTGCAGATAGCATAATAATGTGCCCACAGATAGAAAATTCTCAGCACATCTACTGCTCCTGCTTCAATCCTTATCTCAGTGTGCATAATGACAAATGGAAAGCACAAGCCGGCACAGATAACTCTCTAAATGTGAATGCACGTATGCAAATATCAGCATGATGAAGGGAGAACTTCCAAGGCACAAAGAACAATAAGGGCTTCCAAGCAACACCTGGCCTTCAGCAGGATGAGAAACCCGCAGCACCCGGGGTCCTCGGCCAATTTACACGGTTGCTACTGAAGTCAATTCAGCGTGCAGAAGCTGCCGCGAGCTGAGGGTCTAGCCCTAGCTCATAGAAGTACATCTGGAAACCTCAACCTAGTGTGAGAAAAGCCAGACAGAAAGATGCTGCATACTTAGAAAATCCTATGATGAAAGATTTTGAAAAATGAAAAAAAAAAAAGAAATCTTTGGGAAAAAGCTCTTCTGGCACACGTAAGAAGGATGGAAGTGCCTTCTGAGCTGCCTGCAGGTTTTCACCTCCCTGTCACGTAATCTTTGGTGCCAAGCAACCCTTCTCTCCCAAAGCAAGCAGGGAGGTCACGGCTGGTCCCCAGTCTCCCCTGCTCCCCCCGCACTGCAGAAAGCTCTCCCCAGACCCTGCCTCTGGTGGGGACAGACCTGGACAAGCCGTGATACCGCCTGCACAAAAAAACAAACACAATCTTTTCCGAGGTTCTCAGAATCTTTTTATGCTACTGTCTATCTTTACACTTCCACAGAAACTTCAGACACAATCAGAAGCCTGGAAGGAAAAATAAAACATACTCATTTAGAGACTCAACTCTGAAAATCACCACTAGTTCCATCTCTTTCACCAATACAGCAGAAATGCAGTACTTCAATAGAGTCTGTGCCTTCTTTAATAAGCATGTACAGCACTTCAGACATTAGCTCAGAAAAGCACAGGCACCTACACACACACACACACAAGAAGCTGTAAAGACAATGAAAGAATATTGCTTGAAAAGGGAAACTGCAAGCTTAGCAAGCTGCAGGTTCCAGGACTGGAGAATTAACTGGAAACATCTAATCAGGGATGCAGAACCCTGTAACATTATGATTTATTTAACACACTCAAACAATGGCCATAGGCAATGAATCATACAGGAGATGACAAAGCTGCAGGAGATTTCCGTCATCTAGTTTAACCTGCACATTGATCAGAGTTTACCTCCATATTAATCACTTGAGAACGTAGTCTAACACACTCTTAAACACCTCTTGTGATTATGCTTCACTTACCCCCTTGTCCTTATGCAGGTCACTCTGTTGCTAATTGCACTTCTAGTTAGGAGAAGAAGTGTCTACTGTCTAATTTAATTTTGTCTTTTTTAGTTTCAAGCCGTTGCTCCTTGTTATGCTGTCTCAAGCACTGTAAATAATCCCTCCCCCTCCTCCATATTATTACCTCTCAAATATTTATAGACTGTTATATCCACCCTTAGTCTCCTTTTCTACAAGCCATACATCATTTCTGTCACCCTTCCCTCTATCCTTTCAGATTTATCTATGTCCTTTTATAATGAGATGCTCAAAACTCTTTTGCAGTGTTCCCAAGTACGGCTAAACCAAAGCAGTGGAGAGAGGCAGACACATCCCCCTTGTTTAACAAGCAATGCCTTTTTGAAGAACTCTGAGCAAAACACCTGTGATTTCTGTAGGAACGGAATGTGTCACAGCCATGGCCACTGCATTGCTCAGCGATTTGTTCATTACACAGCTGTATCAGAAATGAAAAGAACCTGTTAGGGGACAGTTTTACCCTAAATTGCGGAAATACTGTTCAAAGACAAACACTCCCTGAATATCTACTTAGTCCAGTTTGACAGAGATTCGTGCAACTGGAAAAACCACCTTACAGGCAGAAGACAATCTCCAGCAACTACTTCCCAACATGAAGTCCAACTTGTGCTGTAGAAATAATGCCAACGCAAAATAGCTAAGAAAGTTCATAAACTCTTACAGGAGTCCCATGCAAACATGATTCTTTTTCTCTCATCTTAAGTGCAACAAACTGGAGAAAAACAGATGGTTATGGACGGAAAAGTGTTATTCATAGGTAAAGGATGCAAACCTTTTTTTTTGCATTTGTACATTAGAATCATAGAATCACTTAGGCTGGAAAAGACCTTCAAGATCATCACGTCCAACCATTCGCAACAAGAGTAAAACATGGCAGCTGTTAACAATCTAGTAGAGACACATCATGTTCAACTATGCTCTTTTATGTGAACAGAGATTTGCTGCCTGTGGGAGAAGGTAGGTAAAAAGACCAGGAAGCAGTAGATGGGGCTTCTTGGCTCTCAGTATCAAAGGAGAGATGGCAGGACCAGAAGGCAGACAGCAACCGAAACTGGTGAAGCACTGGTAGCAGGTGCAGCAGGAGAAAATGATCATTTGAAAATAATGAGGAAGCAATGACAACAGGAAAGAGCAGGATGATGGAGCACTGACCACTGCAGACCCACCAAAACCTCTGAGGACACGCAGCTACCATGTTAGCCCTGAGTCAGGCAGACAAAGCAGCTAACACCTCCTTCTCCTTCCTGCTCAGCCCTATTGAGTCTGGTGACATCTGAACCAGTAATCCTCTCCATCACCTGTCAATCCCTAATTGGACAATTTTCCATTGCAATCCACTGTAGATTTAGTCATGGAGTGTTTTTAGGTCAAAACGGTCAGGATTTCATTCCCAGGCTTGCAAATGCTGATCAGTATTGATGACATGACAAATTTCAATACGCTGACTTAATGTTGATATGAAAAAGTAGGCATTTCGTAGATTCACAGAATAATTTAGGTTGGAAATGGCCCTCTGGAGGCCAGGTCACTCAAACTCTGCCCAAAGCAGGGCCACCTTCAGAGCTGGATTTTGTTGCTTAGGCACCATCCACCTGAGTTTTGAGTCCCTCCAAGGATGGAGACTCTACAACCTGTTCCACTGCTTGAGCACTCTTCATGCTGAAATGTTCATGGCACCTTCTTAATGTTGTCCATCAGTTGACTAGAAGAGATTTTTTGACAAAACTGAAATTCTGACTGCATGTGACACTGTACTGTAAAGACTAAAAGGGATTTTCTTTCAAATGGAAAATTTCTCACTTTTAAAATCAGACCATCCTATCTTCCAATTATAACTCATTTTTTCACCTTATTACTTACACAGCACAACAACATCTCCAAGTCCCTGGCAGCAATGTTTGACATCACAATACAGCATCACAGAAACAGTCATTACAGAACAGAATACCCATTTAGGCACAAACATGCTGAAAAGGTAACAAAAACGCAAAGGAAGAGAAAAGAAGGCAAACTAGGGTTTTCAAAAGCATCTGGGGCGCTTCATTCATTATTCATTATGCCTGGTATTACCACTGCCCCTCTACAGTCCTTTTTTATTAGCAGATTAAACCCCCTATGTCACTAAAAGAGTTTCAAAGTGAAGGGAGAACCTACTTAGAGAAAGGTAAGAAGAACACTATTTTGTTTCCATCATGCATAATAAATGTAACAAAGGGAAATAACACATGTAAGCTTCTTACTCATAATTGCTGACAATGATGTTTAACTTGTCAGACAGTGATACTATGAAGGCACGTAAACAATGCCATTATTAATACTTCCAGCAAATCCAACAGCAAGTAGACCTCTGCAGAACACAGAAGAAGGAGCTGGTATGTAGGAGCATGCAGTAATTCTGTCTATATTGGATGCTTCTAAATTGGGCCAACGTAAGCATAGACAAACAGAAAGAAGTTGTATTTTCCAGAACTTTCCATGACCTATCTTGCATCCCATCCCATCTGCAAAAGGCCACACATGACCTTCCACTTGTGACAGAAGAAAATGGAGGAAAGCTGAAATGCTGTGCGTCTCCTTCCTTCAGACTGAGCAGCTTTCATTCAAAGTTCTTTTATGACCATGCTTTTTTTTTTTCAGTGATTTCTAAATATTAAAATTGCAGAGATATCAAACTGACATGGAATCAAGGAGGATCCAGGCTTAAGAACATTGCACTGAGATATCTCAAAGGCACACTTTAAGTACCTCACCACAGCCTTTTCTTGAGGTTTCAAACACTAGTTAACCTAACAAAATGTACCTGCCTTACAGAAGGAAGGACGATTGCTTTAGATGCCCTGTTACCATGACTTTTTGCTGCCCTGTATAATTAATTAATTGTCACTGCTGTCAAACAACCTACAACTTTTTTTAGGGAAAATACACAGAAACTACAACATTTGTTTGCAAAAGGTTCAGCTAATGCCCTGCGAGCACAGTCCGCTCCCTTCCAGGTACCCTACAGACCCCCAGATTGCTTCTCTTTTTCCTGGGGAACATATGCTCCCACCAAAGCAAACACAGCTTCCAAGCCAGAGAAGGTAAAGCAACAAAACCCCTACGCTTTGACCATGATAATTCATTCTTCCCCTCTTCAAAAATAGCATGTCACAAAGGGATCTGAAAAACAGCCTCTGGACTCTGCAGGTGTCGTAATATTTCTGATTTGCCGATAAAATAGATACAGTGAGGAAAGACTCTCTCCCTGGCACTGTGTCTGATTTGTGTGACTCCTTCACACATTACTCCTCCAGTGGCAAACAATGCCCTGCGTGACAGACTTCAAAAGAAAAATGACTCCCGTGAAGCCAAAAACTTACCCAAGGAAGAGAATTACCACTGTCAAAATGATCTCTTGCACAGTCTAATGTGTGTTATACAGGGAACGTGGCCCTCTGGGAGGCCCTGTCTTCTCCAGGGCTACAGGGAGCTGCTGACTTCTACCACAAAGATGAGTTTGACTCTCTCTGCCTGCATTAATTATTACCATAATATCTCACAAAATCTGCATCTTGGCCTACCAAACTGAGACAGCGTGACACCTGCTCCAAGTGTGAGTATGAGACCTGCTGTGACTGAGTCACCTCCCATTTTCTTTGTCTCTGTGTCACTGCCCCCTAAATCCTAATAACCCACACTGTCCTTCCTCCCACTTCAGCTAAAACAGGGTCTCTCATTTTGCTTGCGGTGCAAGGTACCAGCAAAATTACAAAACAGCAGTGAAAGAATGCGTCACGTACTTGGTCCTGCAACAGCCTGACACTTAAAACGAGAGCTTCATGACACATCATACCTTGCAGTTTCTTATGAACCTTCAGAAGACCTTTATATGCTACAAAAAGCAAGCTTCAGAATATACACACACATATATCTCTATGACTGCTAGGAAGAAAAAGCACACCGCAATTCAAGCAGCATTCCTCACTGGAAAGATCGGATTTTCAAATTCAAAAGTCTGTATTCTGACACCTGACAAAGGTACTCTGAAGGCCCAGCTGAATGCTTCTGGTATCAGACAGCCTCAGAGCCTGCATGCATGTATACTGGCAGCACTAAATTCACGTGCACAAGTAGTTACACGGAATTCAATAGGTGAACCTATCAAAATTAGCTGGGCCAGAACTTTATGCACTGCAGATGCTTACAAGCTAAGCACAATTTTCAGTTGCTACTTAGGCACCTAAAAGCAAAATTATGAACCCAATTTCCTATTTATTCCCAGATTCATTCATTTCTGGTAAACAAAGCTGACCCTGCCTTGATTCTTGCCTGGAATCAAATCTTCTCTCTGGAGATGAAGCTGTGTATTCCAAATCTTGTCACCTACTCACAGATATTCAGTAAAATGGTTGAGAAACAATGTATTTTAATTGCTAACAAAAATCCACTGTGAGAAGCTGATGACTGCAAACCATTTAAAATTACTTTAAATTTAAAAAAAAATGAACTCAGATGACTTTAATGTTAGCAATTTTCATGTTTTCAAGTCTTTATACAATCATGTGACTGCCTTAAGCTTGTATAACGAATGTTTCTCGCTAAAAGATCGTAATTTAATCCAATTTAATAAAAAATATTAAAGAAGGCAAAAATATTTAAATAACTCTACAGAAATTTTAAAAACAGTAAGATCAAAGCTTATGCAAATTTGGTTGACAGTAAGACTATTTCATTTTTTGCCCTTTCTGTATAAGCAAGGGTTTTCTTGTTCTCCTGAGTTACACAGCATCTCTATACATTACTGAATATACTACTTTAATCTTTAGCCAGCTTTTTCCATGACTACAGATAAAGCACGCAGTAACCCAAATATGAAAAGAGTGATTGTGTTGATTCAAAGGTGACACTAACACGACTGCAATAATGAAAACAAAAAAGAAAATAAAAAGCTATTTATTGTTTTATCAACCAGTTCTTCTAAAAGCTTCTCAAAGAAATTCCTCCACATTGGCCTGAAACTGCCTGTCTGCAACGGATGCTACAAATCCATCTGACAAGGTTTTAAATGGCCTGCAAAACAGAGTGATGTTGCTTGACAGACACACCTTTGTGCTGTAATTTTATTAGTTAACACAAGGCATTGTCCACTTTACAAGCATCTTTTTAACCCGGAAGTGTATTTACCTGTATTATTGACATCAGTAGAGATGATTAAAAACATATTAAATTTCCTTTCCATGGTTTTTTTTTCCTTTTCCTGTCTATACAACAGAAGTCAAAGATGTCAGCTTCATTTTCCTATATATTCAACTGCTCTATCTATCAGGCATAAGCTCTGCACCTGGCCACAGAGAACTGATGTACCACCACATCAAGACACATAAGGTGGGTAACCCTCTGACGCTGGGGCTAATGATGTTACCTACACACTTTTCTCCCGTTTTGACGACGATAAACAGCCAGGCAACAAGTAGTAGCCAGGAACACGGCAGAAGCACAGGAGGCAACATATTTGGGGAGAAAGGGGAAAAACTCGTAAATCACTCCTTGCAGGTATACACCCCGTGAAATTCAACACAGTGCTAGTCTATTCCAAACTTAATTGATTTTCAAGTAAAAATAATAAAATAAAATAAAATAAAATAAAATAAAATAAAATAAAATAAAATAAAATAAAATAAAATAAAATATGAAAGACTGATGCTGCGTTCCTCCCTTCTGCTAACCATACCAGCAGCATAGTACAGTTGTCGGAGAGGGGACTCCATGACCCTGCCACTGTAGACAGGGAAAGAAGGTGAAACAGCAGGCAGGTGTAAATAACGCCAGCTCCTGTCCCAAGCAGTGAGCCGATCTCTCCCAGCACTTTACCTGATGGTGTGCTAGCTGCTGTTGTTGCTGTACTTGTAGAGTGTGTAGGGCTGCTGCTTTCCAACAAGAGACAAGAGCTGCCACTACTATTCTTCTTAATGAAAGGCTCTGGGGCGCTGGGCAGGGGTACTGGGTGGCTGATCCCCAGTTCCTCTTCCTGAGCTTGTTGCCTTCTCAGTGCAACCTGGGAACAAGAAGACAGATGTAGGGCATTTCTCTGGCTCGAGCACAATTTGTAACGGCAACAAGGCAAGACTCAAACTCAAGGCTGTTTTTCCTTCTTGGTACTCTCTACAGTGTTGTCATCATGATCCGGCCAGTGGGCACAGGAAGATATAAAGGAGATTATAAAGCTATTTAACACCAACCCCTTTCCCATCCAAACATGTGTGAACAAACCTATGAAATGCTGGTGCCACATATATCTCCTTCCAATGAGGTCACATTAAGGCTGACTGCATTCATGCAATACAGTTGCTCTTGGGTGAAGTGTACTGCCAGAAGCATAGACCCACTGCTCTCTGCTGATAAACAGCTCCCGGGGATAAGAAATTCGTCTGCTTGCTTCGCTTCTTCATCGTTATAAGGTATCTCTTTATGAGAGCTTATACTTGCAATCTGTTGCTCTATCCAAGCCTGCTTTTTTTTTTTTTTTTTTTAACCAAGGCTGCCTTGCTTGCTCTTGGTTGGAAATCAAAGGAATTTCAATACACAGTACAGTGCACACAGAGAGCTTTCATGGCAGAGGCACAGAAAAGGTAGGGAACCACCATGCAAGCATTTCAGCAAGTGTCACACCTTGCATACAGCTGGCCATGACTGGTGCAGCAGCAGCTTCCCATTTCTTTCCCAACACTGATGTTGCTCCAGAGCCCATTCTACGTTAACAAAGCCCACAGGCACTACAAAGTCTGGACACGGGTGCAAACAAGCTGCATGCAATGCTTACTGAAGATTCAGAGGTTAAACTGCACCCCTTCTGCCTCATCTGAACAGGCAGGTCAATTTTGCACAGCCATCCACCTATGCCAAGTCCTGAGATATTGCCCAGGCAGTACAGTTTTGCAGCTATCCTCCCTGCAACTTGACACATAGCAACTGATTTGCATCTGCATTTGAACCATGGAAATCTGTCCTAGACAGCAGACTGTGGTCGTGGGCTTCTTTTGCTGGAAATTCTCCTGGGTAACTCTCCAGGATTTCCCTCTATTTCCTGGCCGTGTTCAACAGCAACATTTTCCTAATACGAATGTGTAATACCATCAAAGAAATTAATGACAGCTCATGAAATACAGTTTTTCAAAACAGAGTGTATAGATGTGCAAACACTATGGGACTTAGTCCCTTTTTTCGGTTTGACTTCACAAACCAATAACCTTGACCTGCAAAATTCCACCAGCACAAAGGGGCTTACTGCAGAAATATATCAAAAGGGGGAAAGACAGACTTTCAATATACAACTCCTACACAGATAAGGTTCAGTTAGGGAGGCTTTCAAAGCCACTTTCAAATACTAGGCAGGGAAGAGAAAGCCCCCACTGCAAGGGCCAGCTGGAGGGAGGAATTCATGGTGTGACAGAAACTACTGGGCAGCAGGAGAACTACCCGTACAGAAGGGGACACCTTCACAGGGAAAACCCCGTTTCGTGCTCTCTTCCCTGAGGTGGCCAGAAAAGGGACCCATGTGTATTACTCCATGGTTCATAACTGGCAGAGAAAGCACATTTAACTTTGGCATAATCACTATTTCTGGACTGCCACGGTCTCAGCTAGGAGGAATGACTTACATGAACCAAACTCCCCATGGATTCAAAGGAAGTTTAGTCTAACTGCATGGAATAATTAAATAAAAATGATAATAAAAAAAAATGGGGAAGGATTTCATGGAGGGCTACTAAGGGCTTTAAAGTCTGGCAATGGGACACTCATTTTACGCAGGATCATGAAGTTCTGAGCACACATTACCTGCAAAGTGGGTTCATGGGTCTGATATCATTGCCTTTATTTGTACCAGTAAGTCCTAACACCTTCCAATTAATCTGTCTGAAGTAATCTATTTGCATGAACGAGAACGTTCAATCCCATTCACAGAGCTCAGCACGCTGGGAATTAACGCTCCCAGCACCTCATTAATGAAGTTTTCAAGATAAGGATCACAAGGACTAATACAGCTGTTGTTTAACGTTGTCAGAGTTGTGACTTCAGAGGGACTACCTAATGAATAAAGTTATTTCTGCACAAAACTAGATGTAGTTTGGTTTACTACCTAAACCTATTGCTTTATCATTTAGATTTAAGGGTATCTGGCTAGGCAGCTATACACAGAGCCCCTCCATGCAAAATTAGGAAAGTTTTTAAACCACTGTCAAAAAAAATATCAGTTTTCTTAGGAACGAACTCAACAAAAGCCACCTAAAATCAGGCAGACTGGATATACTGAATCTGAAACCACGAGTGTAAAACATTGTCACTGAAAACTAGTTGACTATACTATTATTTAGTTAAAAACAAGTTGTTCGACGGGCGAAAAACCCTAACACGACGCTAACTAAAAGTCTTCCTCTCTGAACGTTTTAGAACTGACTCGCGCATTGCAAGGGTGCAAGCGTGTTTTAGTTTTGGTGTGTTTTTAGTTTTCAAACGGCAGCATATTCGGGTTAATTCAAAAATACGCTGCCAAACGCTGACCACTACCACTGGCCAGTGCACAGGTTAAGCAACCGTGACTTAAGTCCTGCACGCGCCTACGAAACCTCGCATTTTCATGCGAAAAGAAAGAAAAAATGAGATTTTTAAACCAGGGAGCCTCTTTACATTAATTAGCCCGGCGGCTCCCCCCGCCGTGCCGCACCTCCGCTTTGCTCGCTGGCGGCTGGCTAACTCCGGCCACTCCTGAGCCGCCCTCCGCCGCGACCCCCACCGACGGGCTCCCCGCGGCAGCCGCCGGGCCTGCGCCGGG
>VXAA01006201.1:169504-216718 GCA_013399115.1 Anseranas semipalmata | reverse complement strand
GGGCCGCGGCTTGCCCGCCTCGGGGCCAGAGGGAAGCGGCGCCCCGCGGCCCGCCTCCCGGTTCGGGCCGGGGGCCAGCGTGGCCGAGGCGCGGCCCCCGAGGGCTCGGCTCCCCGTCCTTCGTGGAGCTTCGTGCTGGAGTCGCGGGTTACCGTGCCCTGATGTCCGCGTGTGGGCGGAAAGAGGCTTGGGTCGGTATTTGTGTGGGCCGGTGGTCGGAACAAATTGGGGAAGGGAGGCTGCGGTGGCAAGCTGGTCGCTGGTAACTTTGGTGCGGTTTTAGGCGGCCGAAGCCGGTATGCCCTGCGGAGGACGACGGGGGAAGATGCTTTTTCCTTCCTTCTTTACATAGGCTCCCCTCTCAGCTTGGCAGTGTGTGATTTATAGATCCCTGCAGCTCTACAGATATTATTTACAGTATTAATATTTCCTCTGTTACACCTTTAAATCTTTCCGGGCTCAACTTTAAATGACGCTATCTTCATGCTGAAATGAAACTATTAAATTACATCTCAATCTAAGATGAATGACAACTGTCAAATGAGTGACTCAACAGAGATGAAGCAGAAAGCGCCTGAGATTATGTGAGGCTGATTTATAAAGATTGCATAAAGATTTCTATAACCCCAGCTTCATGACTCAGCATATCAGATGGTAATAAGTTACAGTAGGTAGAAATTTATTTCTGCTGGAAGAAGCCAAGGAAAGCTTCTCCCTCTTCTAGATCAGATATCTCCCAGCTAATTCCATTCAGGCTGAGCCTCCCTGCCAGTAAACAATCAATACCAATCCCAGACGAAGAAAGCCTCTGCTTATTGTTGCTTGATACTTTGAATTACCATTTGCTAATTAGATTTAAATATATATATATATATTTTTACTTCTGGTGCAACATAGGAGACATTCGTGGTGCTTTCCATCTACACATTGGAATACTCCTGGTAAGCCCCAGTCTCGAGCAGTCAAATAGCCCTCCAGTGAGGCACCAGCAGCAGAAGCAGAAGCTGGGTAGGCTTGGCAGGAGGGTGAGAGTCACCCAACTCGCAGAAACAGAAGCTCTTCCCTTGCATCGCTTTGCTGGGATTGCCACTCCTGATGACAGTAACTGCACATTTTTCTGCAAGAGGGGAAAATGAATACAATATTTACTGGAACAAAAATAATTTCACTATACAATGAATGGTGTGTATCACTAATGTTTAAGTAGGTGAATGATGCAGACAGACATGCTTAGCTTCCCATGCTGAAAAGTGAAATTCATCCCTGAATGAAAACAGCTGAGATCTTCTCGACCTGTAGGGGCATTGATCAGGCTCCAAAGTTGTTGACTATGAGCAAGTCAATCTTGAAAGTCAAACTCCAGCTTGTGAAGTTCTTCTCTGCGTGGCTGAGCCCTGACAGGGATGTTTCCAGGTGCTCAAATGCAAATTGTTTTGAAGTCAATTGAAAATTGAAATGAAAGAAGAGATGAAAAGGAGGCTAAATGATCAGAACAAGGATGACAAATTAACAAAACCGAGTTATGAAAAGACAGGAGAAGAAAAAGCACATCAGAAATGCTGGGAGGAGGAAGAGGAAAACTGGAAGGAGTGAAAAATAAGAAAAGAGAAGAGAAACACAGAATGTAAAGCAGGCAAAGACAGACAAAGGAGAAATAATAGTAGTCACCAACTGCTTATATATGACTTTTCACTAGGAACTAAGCGGGACAGCCAAGCTCAAAGATGAATCACAAGAAGCAAATAATGCAACAGTTCCAAGATGAACATTAATTCAGCTGTCTGTCACGTAAGTAGTATTTCATACTCCTGCTTTTCAGGGCAACTGCACAGATCCCTGTTATCCATAATGTTACAAACCCTATTGGTAAGGAACAAAATATTAAAGTTGTTAGTACTAATCTAGTATTTCGTGTTCTGGATAAATGCCACCAAAATAGCTGGGTGCCTGATGAATACAAGTACACAGTCAATCCTTTAACTATGAATTCCTTTGTTTCAGTTAGTTCAAGCCACACTTTGAGTATGGTTTTAGTGTGTAATCTGGTTTGTCCCATTTTCTTTAATGGGTGTTTGTTGAGGATGTCAACACATTAGTGGGTTGGCCGTCCACTGGACTCATGTAGGAATAGGAGGTGGTTGTTGCCTGCCAACAGTTCTAACACATATCAGAGCAATTTCACTGCAAGTCTGCAGGAAATCATGTTGATTCATTTAATGTAAGTCTGGGTGCTACTAATTTGAATCCAACAACGATGTTGATGACTAAACATCACTGTTATTTGCTGTCATCTTTGGAAATAAGGAACTGTAATTGACATTTCTGATGAAAAATCAGAAGAATCAAATGACGTTTTTGCTTTTTGTTCTAGTTAGCTGATAGTTGTCCTGTAGCTTTAACATTTTTGCACAAGTCTTTCAGGTACAAAATGTCATCTGTTTGCAATGATCTGTCCATTGCTGATGCGTGTCTTTTGATGATCCCTTGCACCTAGAAAAAGTTTTATTTGCTAACAGAATCCTTGTCTTGAGGGACAGATACGAACAAGCCATGTCCCCACCCCCACATTTGGCATGACTGAGCATCTCAGAGAGACCCCAAATTAAAGAGGACCCAATTCTGACACCATTGCCTGCAAAGCAAAGACCATTAGTTTCACCAAAGTCAGCAAAGTTGAGTGCATACAGTATCTTGCAGGGCGTGTTTCCCCCATAAAAGCTGACCATCCTCTTAGTTTCCCAAAAGGATTCTCTGTGTAGGCAGGAAACTGGGAAGAGATTGTATTGCACCTGTATTTTCTGTGGCTAAACCAAGAGCTCCCCTGTCTAACACTATTCTGAAAAACAAACAAACAAACAAACAAACCAAACCATGTAATACATACCCTGGAATTCTGCATTGAATGAAGAAACTTAATCATTTATTATTTAGAGTAGCTGGAAAAAAGAAAGCAATAGTGCATGGATTGGCCATGAAGACTCCTTCATGTTCTTCTAGTTCTCCTCTTTTCTCCCTACCCTTCTCTCAGACCCCAGGCTTTATGCCTCAGCAACATGGGCATTTGTGTACTCACAGCCCCTGTGGTCGCCTCTCTGCAGCAGCCTGGTGAGCAACGGCTGGATCCAGCCAGGAGCAAAATGCTATCGACTCAGCCAAGACAACATTGTTTTGTGTTCCCAGTTACCCACACCTCTCTTCATGTGACTTCAAACCTCCATTTTATTCTCCATATGCCAGCTTATGAATGGGCTGGGTGTCTGCACGATTATTAACTTTTTTTTTTTTTTTTTTTTGCTGACAGTGGGTCAAGCCAGAGCAGTTTTGCCCTTTCTTCACAGCAGATCTTTTTGACACTCCCAGTCCATTTTACAGACCATACCACCGGGGAGCTGTGGCCTCCCAACAGTGCCTAAGCAGCAGGAGTGGTAAGGGACAGGAGATAAAGCATTCACTTTATCATGAAAACATCAATGTGTCTGTAAATACTCTGGACATTTAGAACAAAATGCCAAGAGAGCTGAGGGAGTCAAGCAAAGGAGTGAAATGGTGCCAGCACATTCCCCCAGGGCACTGACAGTGGCTGGGAGACTCCTTGCTAGCTGGCTAGTGCTGACTCCTAGCTTTCACCCAAAGCTGCAGGGCTGTGGATGCCTTTGCTCTGCCATACTGCCATCCAGTTAGCAGAATAAACAGGTGTACAGTTACCCCCATCTCCAGTCCTGGAGCTCTGACAGTCCACACATGTCATTTACTTGTGTGAGTGATCAGCTGGTCTACCTGTGCAAGTAGTTTCCCATGTGAGGGTAGGCATCTTGCTGGAGTGATGGAACCCAGCAGGATTGTGACAACTGTCCGAAGTTTACTTCAGACGTCCTGAAGATACTTCAGGAAGAATCCAGTAGGTGGCATAAATAAGCCGTGCATTTTTTGCAGTTTTACTTGTATACTTGTGCAGCTCTCCTCTTTGTTTCATTCATTCCTTATTTTAAACCTCCTTTAACTTACATAAAAGCTGAAGTTTTGCCCCCTGGCTCATAAAACACAACCCCACAGGCAAAGTTTTGTATTCCAAGCAGAGAATTTTCTTGATACTTTCTGGCAGCATATAGCTATTTTTTTGTCTCTTTCTGTACTCATGCTTTGATACTTTCTGTATACAGGTTATGCCTCTAGTACAGGCTGCACCACAATAAGAGGTAAAGGTTTCTTCTCAGAACAGGCAGATCCAAACCCAAACCTTGCATTGAAATGCCCCATATTTAAAAGGGTTTAAAATCAGCTCCAGTGTTGTCAGCTTAGACACTTCTCTATGATACTATAATAGTGTTGGCACCAGCAGTGTTGCTCAAGATCACTGAAATCTGATGATCCACTGATCACTTTTGCTAAAATTCCATTCAATTAAGATGAGTCTTTCATTCAGACATAAGCTTCTGAGTGCTTCATTCCTCCTTGCTCCCAAAAAATGCTTCTGTGTACCTACAGTGCCTCTCAATTGCTCATTTGTACTCCCAGTGATTAGTTTTTCCATGGTTAATGAAAGTTAGATGTTGCATTTATGTTTCCAGGGCATGGGGCCTTCAGGTACCTGGAACCCCAGTGTGCTACTGCTCCTCTTCTCTTCAAAATCCCTTCTCTCTGCTGTCTTGGGCTCAGGGGCTCATGTTCACTGAGTGAACAACTGAAGCAGTTTAATGGCACTGCAGCCACTCAGATCTTTGTTTATCTTTTTACCTCTGTGCGAGTTAGGGCTCACACACAGCCTTTAACCAGTGAGTATGGGGACATCTTGCTGCTTCAGTCTGAAAAGCTGCTGTTCCCAGATCTGCTGGGAGAGACCGCTGGTGTTTGGCAGGGCAGGTCAAGGTGTGTGAGCTCTTCAGCACACTGAGTTCGCATTCTCTTCTCTTAGTGCAAATCCAGACCCACCCAGGGGACCTTCTGCAAAGGGTATGAGAAGGGATGTTGGCAGGGGACAAAGAACAGCATCAACCCTATCCCAAATTGGAGAACAGGCCTGCCATGGTAGGAAACATGCTCTAATGGCCATTGAAGTAGGAGTTTCAATGGCACCCTGCTTGCTGATGTTCTGACAATGTGGAACGGAAGCCTCCACATCAGTAACTTCAGAGCTACAGCTGAGAAAAGCCACCAGGCATACTTGGCTGGGCAAATGTATGTTTGCTAGGAAGGCACATATTAGTCGGAATCTAGAGTTTAATGTTCCAAATCTCTGGCTTTTACTAAAAACTATTCATGTAAAAATCAAGAAAAGCCTGCCTCTAACAACAGATGGCCCTTCCCCTTCATTGTTGTGAGCCCAGCCAATGATGTTGGCCCACAGTGCTCAATAAAAACACAATTCACTGGAAACAAAACCCACTCCATTACATCATGCCAAGGACAGTACAAAAACAAAGGAGTTTTCAAGTACAATGAAGCAAATAAAATGGAAATATGTCATGCACGACATGTCATGGACAAACACACATTTGTCATGTCTCTTCTGCAACTAGTTCTTCTAGTAACAGGGATAAAGGAAGAAAATATAATTTCTTTCATTGAACACCTGCATTCTCTGTTTCTATATTTCTTCATGCAAGTCAGAATCATTTCATTGCAGATTTAGAGGCTGAAGAGAATATGCTGTCAGCTTCTTGGAAATTTCGATCATTGCTAATAACTGACTTTGGATAGCTATTTGGAAGCATTATTAGGTGCAACTTTTAAAATAGAAGTAAAAAAGTGAGTATGGGGAAACCACTGGATTGCTTCTTCTCAGTCTTCATTGTTCATTTTTGGCACACTTAAAAATTAATTGGATCCAGTGACTTAGAACATTGAAGACTCTTGCATGACTCATTAAACTGACATTTCTAACATTTGTAATTCACACTGTAAGAATGATAGAATCACATAAGCCATCTATATGTTTGAGCTCTTTCATCAGGGTAGCACTACTGCAGGGAATGCCCTTAGTTTTGAATATCATCATCAATTCAGCTCTAAGACATCTGTAATGGAGCTGAGTTTGATAGACTGCCAGAGTGTGACAATCTAAGCTCCAGCCTCTTAAAACAGGCAACACAATTAATTGCTACTTTTTTTATTTATGGTCTTTAATCTTTTAATGGATACAGTTAAATTCCCACTTCATTGAGCAAGTCCATTGGTATTTAAAGGAACAAATAGATCATTTCAAATTATAAAGCACTTGCTTTATTACCTACATTTTTTTTTTAAATTGTGCAAGATCTTATTATTATTTTACATTCTTTATCTTAAATAACCTAAAACTGGTGGAGTTCCAGATTTCTGAGGGACAGCTTTAACTATTTTTCTAAGGTGACCAAAGGGGTAGTTTTTGTTGTATCTAGTTTATTGGTTGCCCAATTTATTTAGTTCTTTGTGCATGGTTATTTATTGCTTCTGATTCCCATGCTTGACAAAAGCAAATGTATTGACACAAAAGCTTTCTGTGTATTTATTTTCTTCTTTTTTCTTTAAACCTAAATAAATGGAGTGTTTTTTCTATGTAAAATGTTGCTCTCATGTGAGCACATTTCCTTCTGTGGGACTTCTCATTAAAATCAGTCAGTGTAGTACATGTCTACAAGCAGTTTTGTGCTGCTCTTCCCTCATTTCCTCCCCCTTCCTGCATGCAGTCTTCAAGTCCACTGAGCAGGTGCAGTGCGAGGGGACTTAGGGATGTCAGAGTTGGCTCCAGCCAGAGCTGAGCCCTTCCAAATATTTTAATCAAAGTCAAATGACTGTTACTTAATCAGCCATGCTGTGAAATGACTTGAAGTGAGCTGCTGACCTTTCACACCTCCTAGGCTGAGAAAAAAAGGTTTCCCTTGGCCTATCAGCCTGACTTTCCTCCCCTGCAGCCTTTTCCCTCTCCCGTTGGTGCCCTGGACCCCCAGAGCAGTCAGGCAGTTCAGAGGTGGTCCCCAAATGCTGCGAACAGAGCACTGGATCTCCTCATCCTCTACGGCTTACCCTCCTCCATGCGGAGAATCCATTCCAGAGGAGGGATCCAGGAGATTTGGGTCCCAGGAGACCTACATCTGTCACAGATGGCTTTGTACAGTGCTATCAAGATAAAGATAATCTGAGTGCTTAGATTGTTGGCTTCCTTAGGTAACACTTTTCTTCTATTACTTGTATGTCAGTCAGCAGTGTCGGGGTTGATGATCTCTATACATCTTATATGCACATTGGCTAATTAAGAGTAATTGAGTTTCTCCAGTTCTATTGGCTTGAAGGTGCTAAAGAAGCTGACACATTGTTACAAATGATTTTGACAGCCAGGCTATTAATTTTAATTAGACTGGCTTTGTCTAGACATAGAGCTGCCTTGTCAAGTGATGGGAACATTGCGTGGAATCTAATTAGTCAGATATTTTAATTTTCTATCATCCCTATGCAAACAATCTCTTGCAGATGCCAGAATAAAAATTTTCAGAGCCCAGCTCTGCGATGCTAGCTAAGTTCATGCAAAGATTCGTGTTGCCTGAATAAAATCTATTTAATCTATTTAAATACCCTCAGAGTCTGAAATTGTAACACATAGTAGGATTGAGAGTAGCTTTGCTGCATGGTAGTTTAAGCTATTATTTTCTCGTACCTATTTTTAAGAAATGGAGGCATGGAGATTGCCTTTCCAGTACTGAAAGGCTGCTTCTCAGAGTTCACAATAATGAACTGTCTCAGAAGATATTTTATTAGGTACCTGAATGTAGGTAGGGTACACCTCTAAAATTGCACAAGTATCTATGAACATTATAGACCATAACTACTTTCTGTGGGACTCCCCATATTCCAGCAGCTGAATGGTCCATGTCTTAAGTAACTGCCTGGATGTTCACTTAGCCAATAGCCCATCAGTCTGGTGATGTTCTGGTACACTGGGTAAAGAACACATGCCTTAACCAACTTCCAGTAGCTATTTACTCTTATCTGCTCCAGTGAAACTCCTTTTATCGTTTAAAACAAAACAAAACAAAACAAACCTTTAGAAATAAAATGAAAATTAACCTTTTTTCTTTTTTTTTTTTTTAAGAAAGCACTTGCCTGTTCAGATCATGACGTCCCATTTGTTAAGATAGGAGTTGTAATGGAGTGTGGCAATGTTTTCTCAAAGAATATGTTGCATTTACCTTTTCTTCCTATTTGAAGGTCTCTAAAATCATTACTATTATCGTTAGGTTCTTGACTTGACTGCTTTAATGAACACTAATGAAAGACAGTGACAATAACCGATGTCCAAGATCAAGTCAAATGAGGTTGCTCAGGTAATCGTAGTTTACAGCTGGATCAATGCAGGTGATGGTGATAGAGGGAGACGGTGTGAGTTCCAGGACTGGAATTCAGGAGTGCCCTGGCCTCAGAATGCTGGTTAACACAAGCCTCCTTCTGGCAGGGAACTGGAGGAGCAACTTTCACACACTTGGTTGTGTTTTGATTTAATCAAAGCAGTGGGAAAGACAGATGCATTATGATGAGGGACTTGTTAGTTTACTCACAATCAACAACGTTGGAAAGAAGTATAGGAGGCCAAGATGGAAGTGAGTCACATGTTTTCCTTGCAAATCTGCCGTTTGTGTTACATTTCAAGTAAAATTCTTCAGGATAGCTAGTTCCTGAGCTCAAATAGTTCAGTTCTGGAACAGTATGTCCAATGCAGCTTGTCCTTATGCCCCTCAGTTAATACTTACCAGCAGCGGACTACAGGATTCCCTGGACAGGCCTAAGGTAGATAGCCTATTTTCCCATTTAGTACCCATCTTTGAAGAACCTTTTCTTGCAGATTCTTTAAGAGAATAATACACAAACTTTTTATTTTGTTGGAAGAAAGTTTTGACCTTGATCCTCAGCTGTTATAAATTATGGCAAGTGGCTCTTTTGATCCAGCTGCTGGTCAGGGATGGTGAAGGACAAGTTCATGTGTTTGTGTCTATCACACTTCAGCTGGAAATGGCACACTCTGATGCCAGAAATGTGTCTCCCTCACCAGCTTGCATGGCAAGTGATTTTATTAGCATCCTCAAGAAAATAATCCTTTAATGTGAGGGAAACTTTAATTCCTGGAGCAGAGGTAGATCCCAGAGCCTGTCTTCTGGATAGCCTCCCTCATCTTGTGTAGACCAGTCTCTCAAAAGCAAAAAAATGCGACCCCTTGAGATTTCCTGGAAGGTAGTGTCAGGCTCCTAAATTTCTTCCATGCTGAGCTAATAGAGGAGCCTTAGGAGTTTTGCAGGTTAGTGCAGAGTTACGTGGCATGGTGCCTTTCTCTCTCTGTGGAGCTTACGTTTCTGTTGGCAGTTGTTTTGCAATGCTAGTCACTCCTTCCGAAGGCAACACTGGGACATAGGCCACAGCATTTTTCCAGCTCCTGATCCCAAATCTCAGGAGAATATTGCTGGGCCTCCTTGTAAGCACAAAACTCCAGCAGAAAGCAGCGGGCTACTAATTCAAATTTAAGTTAGAAAAAATAAGTATCTAAGACCAAGACTTTATGTTTTCATAAATGACTTGGATGGAGGACTTCAAGGTATACTAAGTAAGTTTGTGAGCGACACTAAATTGGGAGGAGCTGTTGACTCTGTCGAGGGTGGAAAGGCCTTGCAGAGAGATCTGGACAGATTGGAGAGCTGGGCCAACAATATGAAGTTCAACAAGAGCAAGTGCCGCATTCTGCACCTGGGCAACCCTGACTATACGCACAGACTGAGGGACGAGAGGCTGGAGAGCAGCCCCGCAGAAAGGGATCTGGGGGTTCTGGTTGACAGCAAGTTGAATTTGAGTCAGCAGTGTGCCCTGGCAGCCAGAAGAGCCAGCTGTACCCTGGGGTGCGTCAAGCACAGCATTGCTAGTCGGTCGAGGGAAGGGATTGTCCCGCTCTGCTCTGCGCTGGTGCGGCCTCACCTCAAGCACTGTATGCAGTTTTGGGCACCACAGTGTAAAAAGGAGATAAAACTATTAGAGAGTGTCCAAAGGAGGGTTACAAAGATGGTGAGGGGTCTAGCGAGTAAGACGTGTAAGGTCTTGAGGTCACTTGGTTTGTTCAGCCCAGAGAAGAGGAGGCTGAGGGGAGGCCTCATGGCGGCCTGCAGCTTCCTCACGAGAGGAGCAGAGGGGCAGGCGCTGATCTCTGCTCTCTGGTGACAGCGACAAGACCCGAGGGAATGGCATGGAGCTGTGACAGGGGAGGGTCAGGCTGGGTGTTGGGAAAAGGTTCTTCATCAAGAGGGTGGTCGGGCACTGGTACAGGCTCCCCGGGGAAGTGGTCATGGCACTGAGCCTCCTGGAGTTGAAGAAGCGCTTGGACGGTGCTCTCAGACACATGGTCTGATTTTTGGGTGGTCCTGTTTGGAGCCAGGAGTTGGACTTAATGATCCTTGCAGGTCCCTTCCAACTTGGGATATTCTGTGATTCTGTGAAGACTTGAATGTTGGAGCATATATTCAAGCCTTGAAATGTCAGTGGTTGAACAGGGTTTGAAAAAAGAAAGAAAACAAATGAAACATCATAATACTAAAAAGACACACACCCCGCACAAAAACAAAACAAAACAAAACAAAAACAAACAAACAAACAAAAACACAAGCCAGTAACTGCTCTGTTTGAGGTCTGGTTAGTTTCCTACGAATGCATGCCAGCAGTGCTGGATTTATCCTGTCTGTAGAGGTCTCCCTGGTCCATGGAGAGCTCACGCGAGGGAGGACAGCCAGGACCCCGATGGTCCTGGTGGCACAGCTGGGCTTGCCAGGGGACACAAGGGGCACTACTGGAAGGCACCAGATGATTTTGTTCACACTAATTAAAGGCGGGATGTAAATTCTTATCGGTAGCATGTTTTCAGAAATGTGCAAGCATACATGCCCATTTTCATATATCTGTGTTGTCTGCTATTCGTGGCCCAATTTGCCAAAACACGTTGTTGTATGAAGGTCAGAATGTGCAATTATCTTATGACACATAGAGACGGTGACAAGCTCACATTAATTTAAAAACTCGCCCAGGTGTTTTAAGAACTAAACCCCAACTTTTATAAAGCTAACCTGAAGAGCTTTCTCACCCTTAGCTGTATCTCTTTGCCCCTTTGGAAATCATCTGTACTTCTCACTATTTCAGTAGTCACATACCAGGGGATGTTTTACGTTCCATATATATAGGACTCATCTCTTAGCAAAACATAAGTATCCTTTTAAACTTCTTCCTCAGCTTCAACTTCCAACTTGTTAACAGCTGTTATCGGTCAGGCTGATGGCGACAGCCTTTGGAGCTGTGTCCCTGGGGACACACAGACTGAAAATGGTGCCAAGCTGCTCTGCATCTTCAGGGTCAGATGCCTCTCTGCTCCACCTGAAGAAGACAAAAAAAAAAAAAAAAAAAAAAAAAAAAAAGAAAAGCATGGACCATTTTTGCTGTCACTGCACTGCCTGCTCTTCTTTAATTTACTCTCAGGCAAGTTTTCTTTTCATGTTACAGCTTTCTAACTTTCTCCCACTCCCACAAACTTGCATTGTTTTTTCTCAGTTGTTTCAGTCTGATTTTGCTAAATCAAATCTCATTTTAGTATCAGCCCATGTTTCTAACTCTTTGTACAGCTGTTCTGCTCACACTCCTCCCAAATCAGCATCCACTGCAGAAGACATTAACATGCCTCTTGCTCCTCCTGCTATTAAACCACCTCCTGCAGATTAAAACACCACAATAAAGGGCCTCTGAGCAGATATATGTGGTTGGACTGGAAAATTCTCATGTCAAATTTGCAAGAATGACTGCACTGTGTGGGGAATCCATTTCCTGGGCCAGCTCCTGCCTGCTCACACCTCCCCAGTGCTGTGGTGTTGTAACTGGCTGGCCTACAAGTGTAACTCACCCTGGAGACTGCAGAAAATTTGCTCTTCAGGACCAGAAAATGCCCAACAGCAATGCAATGGGAATCACAGTTTGACCACCACAGACTGCAGGTGGCTTTTCATGCCTCAAAGAAAGGTGTGATACCAAGGCCAAGGAGTCAAAAAGGATCTTTTGTAGTCTGCCTCTTTGCCATGGCATGCAAATGAAATGGCTTACCTTCATCTCAGTGAAGTTAATGTGTCTGAATGAGGAATGACAGTGTTATTTGAGGGAACACGAGCTACGCTTTCAACTCTGGCTAGCCAAAGTTCTTATGGGGAATGCAGCAAGCACTGTTTCTGCAACTGTGGCTAAAGCCACTAAGTGAAAAACTGAATTGAAAATTGCCAGTATATCTCCTAGAAATGCCTCTTTGCTACTTCCATTTAGATTGGCATTTACAGCTCATACAAAGAGCTGTCCACTGCTTTGAAAAAATGTTACCCCTTGTGTTATCTAAGCAATAATCCTGCCAATGATTGTAGTTGTGTCTAGAATACATGGGGATTGACTTCTGCTATTCATGGCTGAATGTATTTAATAATACTCAGCTTAAGAGTATAATGATGCCTTTATTTACAGATTTCTACTGCAGAGGTCTCTGAAGGGCAGTTTTATATAGCAAGAATCATTTAGAAGGCAATTTACCTTTGCTAGTGCTGGCTGTGTTGGCTAACCAAACAGAAAATGCACAGTAGTGGTTCCTATCGAGAAGTGGCCAAGGGGAAAGAATATCACTCACCCAGGGCAGCAGAACAGGGCGAAGGCGCAGGTGGATAAAATGATACAGAAAAATAAAGCCCATCAAGCTTGCTGCCATGTCCTGATGATCTCCTCATTCATGAGAGTCCATCAGCGATGGATCGTACATGGAGTGGGTGGGTGGGTGGGGAAAAAGGCTTATCTTTTTCTTTTGATGTGAAGAGCTGGAAGTGCACATCATTACAGACGCGGAACATTTCCAACAATGCTTTTGAGGCACTGAATTCATTAATCACCTATAACAAAGAACCGTATGTTATGTTGACCAATGTATGCATACAGCCATAAGGCAGTTCTGCTTCCAGCATGATTTACTCACGTGCTTTATTCCCATTGCCTAAAAACCTGGTAGGAAAACAAATGTGCTGTTTCACAAACACCTTTAAGAAGTTGCTACAATCATCTTTGCAAAGAAAAAAAGTCATACTGTTTCCTGCAAAACATCTTGTACAAGGGTTCCCAAATATTCTTGCTGATAGCATGGAATTCTGCAGCTGCTTAAGAGCACTTTCCTGCCTAGTGGTATTTGTTGAGAAGCAATGAGGTACTGATATGTTAGATGATATACCAACCAAATAGAAAGTGGTGGAAATGGGCAGCAACCAGGTAGCAGAACTCTGAATGGACACTTCAGTTCAGCATATGCATGCAGAGTCACAGCAGCCAAATCCAGCTGAAATCAGCAGAGACTTTTTCATTGGCTTCACTGTGCATTACATTAGGCTGTGACTAGCGAGGCCAAACACTTTTGCAATTCCCAACTGGAATACAAAACAAACCTGAATCCTCTAATCTCTTTATGGTCATTTCTAAGAAAGTTTAATACAGAATCCTCCTTGCTTGTTTTCTGACTTTGTTACCCGATCTCCTGCTTCTGGTTCTTGTTGCATCTCAGGGGCAGACCAAAGCATCTACGTTTGACCTGCACCCTGGAGACATAGCCCCAGTTTTGATGCTTCTCTTTTTTGCCAGGAAAGGTTTGTCGTTAAGCTTTCAGTAGATGGATCTAGATGCAGACTTAAAAGCCTGAAAAGAGTAAGTTTACAGACCTGCATGCAGCCACAGAACCCAGTGAAGAGAGCTGCTCACAGCTGAAGTAAGAGAATGAGCACTGCGTTGGCCAGATATGCTGCTGCCGCCTTTCAAAGGCATGAGGACGTCTGTAGCCTTCGGGCCTCTTCCATCCCAGCAAACAGAGCCAGTCCTGTGTGTCAGGGACTGACGCCAAGGCTTGCATTACTCACATCATGGCTGAACTGGACTCAGAGCAGCTGGACTTCTCAGCCAAAAGCATGAGACACCAGGAGAAACAGACATAAAAGCTATTTCTAGAATAACTTCAGTTCTTCCAGTTGCATCAAGAAGATAAAAACTCTGAAAGTATGTCTTGCAAAAATGCTTTCTTCAGTCATTGCACTTAGATCAATAGTGTGTAGGCTTATTTCCATCACAGTAAAGCTCAGTACTGGTAAACGTCACTTCTTATCTGTTAGGGTGATTGCAAGCAGCACTCAGCTTCACTTAATGTGTAACAGTATAACTGGAAAAAAGACAGCGAAGTAATTCACAGCCTTGAAAAAGTGCCAGAGTTTTTATATATTCACTGACAGTTGGAGTTCAAAGGTGATGACAATATCATTCTCGGATATACTGAGAGTCAATCATCATCTGATCTGAATTGAAAAACATATGCCTGGGAGAGTGTGTAGGGGGAGTTCAAGTCAGAGCTGGTATGCATGGTAAAGCCCTTCATCCCAGCACCTGTGATAAATGCTATCCAGCATTAACAGGTGGAATTCAACTTGGCTTGCAGAGGGCAGTGGTAGATATAAATGGTTTTAGGATCCTTCTAACTATTTCCTGAGGAAGGCCCTGACTTTCAGTGTCAGCTGCTTCAGGTGTCAACCTCTTGGACACAAGAGTCATCAAAGAGAACAAAATGTTAAGGGAAGTAGGTATTATTCCTTATTTATTTAGTTAGTTGTTTGTTTGTTTGTTTAAACTGCTTATACTACTCAATACATTGTCTCGCCTAAAAGGATTTTAGGTCAGAGATGACAGAAGGCATTCCCCGACTTTGGCAAAATACTCACAGAACCATAGAATATCCCGAGTTGGAAGGGCCCCACAAGGATCATCAAGTCCAACTCCTGGCTCCACGCAGGACCACCCCAAAATCAAAACAGATGTCTGAGAGCGTTGTCCAACTGCGTCTTGAACTCCAGTAGGCTCGGTGCTCTGACTACTTCCCTGGGGAGCCTGTGCCAGTGCCCGAACACCCTCTCGGTGAAGAACCTTTTCCTCACATCCAACCTGAACTTCCTTGAGGTTTATATACTCACTTTATTCTGTCCTTTTCACTTGTCCACCAAAACATCAAAAGTTTTTGTTGCTTTTGGCAATTTTCCTGCATGGCATAGCACAATGGTCTACTTCACCATACAGCTAAAACTGGGGGCACTTTGCCTTACAAGGCATTTTAGCTCAAGACAATGAGATTTTTGGAAGAAACTGGACGTTGCATGGAAATGCAGAGTCCAGAGCTTCCCCTAACATTTTCTAAAGCTCTGGGTGGCCAGTTATGGGCCAACCCTGTCACTTAGCAGGAAGTAGCACCCAAATAAATCCAGGAAGTCTGACTTGCATAACCTGCGTCTTGCATGCTGTTGGAAGAGTCAGATTCCTTCTGCAACTTCTGCCAGTCAATGCCATTAGAAAGCAATGCAATCATGTTAAAAATACGTAACCCCTAACATATTGGTTTCTGATATACCGATTCTCTACCCTCCCCCACTGAGGACAGGAAGGGGAAGGGGAAGGGGAAGGGGGAAGGGGGAACGGGATGGGAAAGGGGAAGGGGAAGGGAAAGGGGAAGGCAAGGAAAAAGTGGGGAAAGTTTATTTCCACACTCTTTCTCTTATGCTCATTTTCAGGTAAAAAAGATGTATAAAGTTATGTTTGGTGACTCTCTCTCTGACATTAAACACCTAAATCACTGAACCAGTTATTTTAAACCTTTCTAGGGTAATTACATGCCCAAGACTCCCACTGATTTGTGGAGGGAGAGACAAGGATTCACACCAATCCAGATTGTAACAGTCATGGCCCTCTACTCTGAAACCTAAATTTGCAGGTGTTTCAAATCTTTTTTTATCCTCAGGCTACACTATATACAAATATGCATGTGTGCAAATGAATCACAGTAGCAGTGTAGTAGTGCAGCACCAAAAATCATTGCTTGAAAAACTTTTGGTGGCAAAGACCTGTTGGATGTGCTACTATGAAAGGTATCTGCAACAGCAATGCAGAGACTACTCAAGAGGACTTTGTCAGATGGCTTAACATTTTAACAAAGTCAGACTTTGGAGTGTCATCTACAGGCTTTAAAATTACTGTCATGAGATATAAGCCAGAGTTAAATGTATGATTATTGATTTCCTTAAGGAAGCACAACTAAATGGTTTCTGGTCAAACCAGTGCTAAATAAAAGTTATACTCTTGGTAAAACAGAAAATAGAAACCTGTTCCTGGTCCAAACTCTGTCCTTGTGATATAATGCCTTTCCATTAGACAAGATTTTAATCCGTTAGATACAGGCAAGCATGTATAAATAAATAAACTGGATTTTCTGTGAAATCAGAAATACATTAATTAGAACAAGTTCTGGAGAGAGATTAAGGCAGTCATCCTCTTTTTTTTCCACTTCATCAGCTTGATTTAACACCATCACAGCATGTGTCTTAAACTCATAAGGGCAAGAACAAATTAACTGTCTGGAAAGCAAACTGAAGTCAAGATGTCCAAATAGTGGCAAGAGGTGGCAGACAAAACAAAAGCCACTTTTGCCTTGTTGACCCAACCTGGCCTTGGACAGCAATAAGGGTGTCTGCCCTCTCTGTCCGTTCTGAGAGCTTGTAGGGGAAGAGGTAGCTGTAGGGGTGATGGAAAGCCTCAAAAGCTTCGCCATCTGACCAGCCCATGGCTTCTATTGTTGCAGCTGCTGCACATGAGGTCCCCCTCCCAGCGCTGAAGCACACACAGGGAGGTTTGTCAGTGGTATTGCTTCTCCAGGCATGGGCTTCACCCCACTGCAAATGATGCCGTGGGGTTTTTGGTAGGGAAAATGGGGATGTCCAAGGGGGCGAGCCCTTCCTCTAGCATGCTTTAGCAGGGGAGGGCTGAGGGGGGAGAATCAAACTCACTAATTCTGTTGAACCAGAAGCCCACCCATCTCCTACGTGAATGTGGAATTTATTAGGAAGCCCATGGTGGTGTCATGTACTCCACGTGACCAATTCTCAGGCAGAGACACTGCTGCATTGTGGATCTGTGGCAGCTGGTTTGAGGCTCCTGTCTTGGTGACAATGGGTTTTGCTTGGAGGCATCTCTGATGGGCGGCACGTGGAGCACAGCCCAGCTGTCTGGCACAAAGGACAACATGCACCAGCCGTCTCCAGCTGAGTGCAGCTCACAAAGCAAGGGGCATTTTTTACTGTTTAAATTTTTACTGCTGCTACTGTTTGCCATCAGTGTGATGTCAGAGCGAAGACCTTGATTTCACAATAATCTGGCAAATTGGTGACATACCTCTTTAAATAGCAGATAGATAGGACAATTCACACAAAATTAGATGCTAAGTGAAGAATGAGAAGAAAAGTGGACCATATGGAGGGGTGCAATAGCAAAAACTGACTAACTTTGAAGTGTGGGGGGGGCTTGTTTGGGACTGCCATGTTGAGGCATATACCCCTGGAAGATAAAGCCCAAAGGCTTTTATTTCAGTTGGTAACTGTGCAGAGAGCTACGTCAAACCACTTGAGCGCCTTCTCTCAGTGCCTCCTCACGATGCCTCACCTGGCCAGGAGAGAAAGGCCAGCTCTCTCCCAGTTCAGCAGAGGGTCCAGCCTTCATCACAAGCACAAGACCAGTGAAGGCAGATCGTCCTGGGCAAAGCTTTTCACTCTGCCAGTCTGCAGGAAAAAGCTAATGCGGGCCATGATGCTGTCTGCATCAGCTGCCCCCAGGGGTTGAACTATCCAGTCCTCCCTACCTTGACTTACCGATCTATCCTGTTTTGCTGCTGCAGGTATAATACGCAGCATTTCTGGATGATGACAAATCACACGTAAAACAGGAGAGGAGTAAAACAGCATAATGAAACTTTATTCTGAAAATATGGCAAGAGTCTAAGGCACTTCAAACATTTAAATACACATGACTAAAGTGAATGTGACAAGGTAATAGCATTCCATAAATATGCACCAAGAACTACACTCAATTCCACTCAAGGGGAATATACAGCTGGTACCTCTTAATTTTACTCTCCGATAAACATGTATGGAGCTTATACACTGACACAGTTAATAAAAATATGGTAACATGACATGTAATTCTTCATGTAGTTTTTAATTATTAAGGAATATAAAATGTTGAAAATACTGTGCTAGTTAATTTTATAGATACTATTATCTTTCATATAAAAAGTTATACATTATCCCCAATTAGCAACAAGTTACTTAGTGAACTGACCTCAGGAGAGGACCTATCCCCAGTATCTAACCCAGTCACCCACCAGCTCAAGCTCCACGGAGCTCACTATATAAGCAACTGCAACTTCTGAATTTCAAAATAATTAAAACCATCAAAATCGTGTTGGAATGAAATTTATGAGAAGGTTACTGTGATAAAGTCTAGGCACAGTAAATACAAATGTTTTAGAATGATTAAAAACAAGCTGCTGGGACCCCTGCAAGGATAACTTTAGACCTCTTAGGCAGTACATAACATAGGGAAGGACAATCTATAGCAAAAAAACAAACAAACAGGATTTATGCCAGTGTATGGAAAGATGAGTAGGTGAGCAAAAGAACAGTTCTGGTTAAGGCTCTCAGCTGAGTACTACCTCACTATATGCTTGCTTCAAGTTTACAGTTTTCTATCTTTAGCACTAGATCTCTGCTTTCACTTTGCTGGTGAGTTCAGGCACAAGACAATTACATTCAGTATCTGTCTCAGTAAAACAGTAACATTTAGCAGCTTGAAGATGGCATTAGGATTTTTACAGATATTCATGCACCACTACTCAAATGTTGCTCTGTGGGTAGGACCAGGTGAAGTCTTTCTGCTAAGCCTAGGAGTGCCCTAGAAAAAAGAAAAGAACAATTAATCAAACAGAAATTATTTTAGCTTGCCAAACGAGAACACAGCACTCACAAGCTCTCTGTTCAATCCCTTCCCTTTAATTGCACAATTAATCTTTTTTTTTTTCTTCCCCATTTTGGGAAGAACAGTACCAGCTATCACACAAGCTACTAATCAAGCAAGTTGTTTAGATAGTGAAACATTTAGCAGCAGTTCATCACGAGGTTGAGCTAGGTCTCCAGGAACAGGTAGCTATATACCTGAATACCTAGGACAATTGTAACTCCAGAAACAGCTCTTTTTTTGTGACCAGGTCAACAATTAGTATTACAATGATGCAAAAACACCTCTGCACGCTAGCCAGATTCTGTGAACCCTGCTAGTGAGCTACCTTTACCCCCCAGCAACAAGGGAGGAGGAGGTATCTTTCAGCCAGGGATGAGGCTACTGCAGTCAGTCCATATTTAAAAATGTACATTTCACTTACCAGCATAAAATTATCCCATGAATAAACTTGAAATTTCATTTGCTGTACAGCTGTGAGTGGGTTTCACTTTTTGTTCATGTTTTACTAATACATTCAGGAACAGCAAGTTAAAATGTAAACTGTGTTCAAAATACATAGGAGGTTGTATACTAACCGGGGACTGGGTTTTGGAAAAGTTGACATGGGCATAAAGGAGAACTGCTATGTCCTTATGTCCAGCTTCCAGGGCTATTGAAAGTGCTGTGCTGCCATCCTGAGAGAAAAGAAATATGAGAATTAGTGCTTGTATCCTATTGCAGGTCTCTTAAAAGCCTCATCAACTCACAGAGAAGGGAAGTTACTGAAGTGGAGGTCCTACTGCTCAGACAGCTGGGTTAACTTAGAGTCTTGTTCAATTTCTTTTATTATAATTAAGTGACAACAAACCTTGTGCTGCTGTTTTATGAGGCAGTCCAATTGTCAGAAGCCTCGTAATTTCTCTCAATGAGGAGACTAAGTTATTGCTGAGCAAGAATGAACACACCATTATCATAACAATGTTACATGTAGAGCTGTGAAAAAACAGTGATTTCAGAAGATTGGTCTTAGATAAACTACAGTGTCTGTGAGGAGTGGAGAAGGTAAGGGAGGGATAAATGCTCATCATGATAACTGTTGTTATGAGGATCATTGCTGTGTTATAACTCCCATTAACACTAAGAACACTTGCATTCATAGTTCCAAATGCTCTTTTATGGCAGTCTAACTACCAGTAAATGGACTTTCCTGGTCAAATAGTCACCTTGGTTTCTCAGGAGATACTATTTCTTTCAGAAACCATAATTGTTGAGGCCGCTACAAGCAAAGAGTCCTTTTGCTGAAAGCGTAATTTATCGACCTACTGGTTTCCCTTTAGACCTGAATGAGGAAGGAGATGTCAGAAAACTTGTGATGTGAACTTCTGAGCTGTCAGAAGGCACTCTTGTAGGAACCTGCCACATCCCCAACTCTGCTTTCCTTGCTTCCTCCCCTTCTTGAAATTGAAGCACCATGTAGCTACAACATCCTGCTCTCTGTTGGAGTTTAACTTACAAGGCAGGCAGCTACAACCTCAGCACAAATGTCACAGTGGCTTGTTGGTCTACTGCCTGGCTTTTGGCCCTGTTTGAAGTGTCCTCTCATAGGGACTGCCTCTTATGCTGCCTCTCTGCGTGGATGGAGCACAGCTTCCAGTTGCTGCTGTGGCACTGGTATTGAAAGGTCACCATCAATTTAAGGAAACTGTAAACTCTTTGTCCATTATGGGACACAATGAACAGCATCCAAGTGGAAAGTCTTCTTATGAGACTACAGGGAACAATTACAAAGAAATCTAATTGTCCTGTGCAGACAGAGAGATAGAACATAATGCACAACAAATTGCAAAGCAAATACTCCACAGTCAACACCAGGAAAAAAAGGGTTCTTAAAAGAGAGACACGAACCACTACCAGAGTGGCACACATCAGTAATATGAAGCTCAGCTCACAACTGACCATGCTGTCTGGAGAAGCGTCAGTTGCATTCAGAATAGCTATAGGAGAATGCTAAAAATCTCAGAATCTCTCAGCACAGACAAACACGTTACAAAACGAGTAAGTCACAGACAAGCTGTGCTTGGGAAACATTATAAACCAGCTACCGGAATAGTTAAATGTCATGTTCCCATAAAGACTTTAGTTATTAACACAATTAATAGTGCTAACAGCATCCAGGCTGCAGTAACCCAGATTGCCCTAGAAAGGGTTTGTTACACCACAGCCTTCCTACATTTTCCCCTCAGGCAGCTGTTACAGCGCTGGCAAGAGGCAGAGGCTCCTGCAGCAGGTGAGTCAACAGAAATGATGCCTCTGCCTCTCTACAACAGTTTCAACCAATAACCACCCAAACCCTCCCAAATCCCAAACCCAGGCTCCATTTCAGTGTTCAGTGAGTGAAAGCAACAGGAAGAACGGAAATGTACCCAAAAAGTAATGTTGTTAACAAGAACACAGAAACCAGCTAAGCCAACATTTTCAAGCTTGAGATCGCTACGAATCAAATTCTCTGTCTGCTGACAGTGTAGGCTACAGTGATCTCTGTAAACAAGAAATATGCCAGCGTCTCACTTGGCACTGAGGCCACGGCCTGTATCTGTTTAGTGTCAGGGCAATGCAGTGTAATGACTGGCAGACCCAACCCGTACTCTCAAAAGTCATGGTGTACCTACTGAGTGAACATCCTGTGAGGAGAAGTGTAGGACTGATGCTTGCCATGACACAGAAAAGCAATATATCAAGGCCAGTAAGTCACCAGATAAGGTCCTAATTGAAAACTGGAAGACTCCCAAATGGCTTCTCTTCTGGTCACTGTACACCTACAGCTAACCACAAAAATTGCTGCTGGGTAGGTCTGTTGGAAAAGCAAAGGTAACTAGGCAAATAATTACAGTAGCTGCTACCACAAAACAGGATTCATGCATTTGGTACTTTGGTGCTGTGAGTCAGAGATTCACGTCAGTAGATTTCAGCAGCGCTCCAATGAGTCCAAAAACTAAATTACAAAAACGTTCTGGAGTGGAGAAGCTATCTGCAAAGGCAACTCACATTGTCCTCCAGGGTGCCATTACACCCAGGCTGAGCCAGCAAAAGTTTGACTATTTCTACATGTCCGTGTTCACTAGCACACATCAGAGCTGTAGAGCCCTCATCGTCCTGGATATTAACGTCGGCACCACAGGCCAGCAAAGCTTTAACCATGTCTATCCGCCCGTGACTCACAGCTAGCATCAGTGCGGTCTGACCAGCCTGCATAAAAAGAAGAGAAAAACCCAAATCACCACACAGACAATCAGTGGCAAAACGTGCATGCTATTTTTTGTTGTTGTTGTTGGCATTGTGCTTCTTCTGGGGGCAAAAAAAGCATTACTTTATATAGGACTGTCAAGTCTCTGCTTGCCATTATTTGAATACCTTTTACATGTAATATATCCCACATTTGCATAGCTATTTATTAAATTAATGGAAGACATCATACCCATTTCCAGACATCTAGAGTTCCTTGGAAGGAACTAAATGCTTCAGAATTTGTAAATGCCTCCCAAAATTCAGTAATGGCTCTTTCATATCATTTTTTTGTTATGGGAGACATGTAGACATGACGCTCAAGTGTTGTTCCATGGATCCATTTTGTATAGAGCAATCGAAAATATAAATATCAAGAGACCATGGAGGGTGAGAGCGAATGAGTGCAAAAGTGGTACCAATGGAGCAGGGAAGGGAACACAGAAGGAAAGGTAAAAAGCCAAGGGAGCGGGAACAGTGTCTCGTGAACCATTTGGCTGACCTGGCTGGCTTTTGCATTCACATCCCCACAGCTGAACAGTTCCTCCACTATCCTCATGTCCTTCTCAGCTTCCACAGCTGCGAGAGCGGCGAGCATAATGGGGGTATAGCCGGCCTTGTTCTGATGATTTACGTTACAGACATCTGCAGAGGGATGAGAATTTCTTTGGAAAGCAGGAACCCAAAAAGCAGCAATTGTGCAAATGAACTGAATAAACTGTTAGTAGAGCAGCCCATTAAAAAAAAAAAAAAAAAGCAGCAATTGCTCTCATAATGGAAGTGATTCAAAAAAATAAACAGGGGTACTCTTGAGCCTGGGAAAGAAAAGGATCCCTTTCTACTAAGTGTACAACACAAGGCAGAACACAATGACATTTTATATGTCATCATTTAGAGCTTTAGTTTACTTTTATAAAAGCGAGTGGTCTGAAATTTGACATGACCTTCAGGGTCATGGGTCCAAATCCTAGGAACACAATCAGGAGAGTCTTTGAGCTCCTCTCCCAAGGGGTTCCCCACTGCAAAACAAAAATGGTCCAGCAACACAGTCAGTGGAAAAGACATTTCTCCTCAGTGCAAACATCTTCCTGTAACTGGTGCTGTTTTACGGATCTGCAAGTGTCTTCTGACATGTTTTGTAGCTGTAGAAAAGACCTCACAATTAAAGACTGTTCGCAGCTCTACAGAGTGTTAAGACTCTGAAAAAAGGTACTCTGGGAACAAATACAGGCAAGTCCCTCGACTAGTGCCAGGAACTGACACATTTCTCCTTTTCGTTCACATCTAATCTCCAATCTGTCTCTGTTCCTGAAGTTCTGCAGATATCCAGCAGGGCTTTTTAGTTTACCAGAAGGCAGGGCTTTGAGTGTGCTCATCATATTGCAAAGCAAAGACTTACATAAACAATATCACTAGACTTAGGATTAAATTGCATCACAGGTATCCAAACAATCAAAAATGTTTCAGGAAATTCTTCAGATTTATTGTCAAGAGAAAAGAATGTTGTGGAAGCACTATGAGTGCAGGTGTAAGAACATGCATATTTTTCCATGTTCCACAACCATCACCTGCCCTACCTTATAAGTAGTAACACAACCGTACTTTCAGAATTCACTCCTGGGAAGCCACTGAAGCCACAGAATGTGACACTCTGATACACACATTGCTTCATTAGTAGTTAATAATTGTTGAAAGTGACGTTCTCCTTCCCTGACTACACTGCTTCAGCAGAGATGTATTTCCTGAGGTCACATTTCAGCTCCTTTTCTGTATGGCCAATGAAAGGAGAAAAGGTGTTTTCCTATTTACTCTCTTGGTAATGCTGCCTGGTGATGTAGAGGAGTCTCCTGTCTCACCTGCTCTTCCCACCAAGGACAAGGACACTATGCTCTTGGACCACGAATCTGCCTGTGATATACACACACTGCCAAGTTGACTGTAGTCACCACTGAAGGCAACACCCAGAGGAAGACTGCTGAAACCTGAAGGAATTTGCGGAGTTGCAAATACTTTCCAAGTGATGGCGTGTGCAGTGTGCTCCCGATCACCTGGCACCAGCCATGGTTGTTGGATTTTTACTGTTAAGGATGTCTGTTTTCGTAAGAATACATGTGATTGCTGTAAACTGCAGCAGTCCTGACTACAAGCAACACATGAGCGTGCTTGTGTTTACACAGAGACCCCAGGAAGCAGAGGAGCAGTTTCCTCCTGCTCTGCAGCCCGCTGCATTTCAGTGTCCTCCTGATACTCCCTGCATTCCCCTGCAGTGAGTCACTCTTCCCAGCTAGCTGCCTTCAAACAGGCCCAGAGATTTCAAAGTGTTTGCTTTCCTGCTGAGGAGATCTTTGCATGTGTGACAGATGTGCTGGATTATAAAGCTGAGATCTGTATCTTTAAGGTTCTTGTTTATCTGATGTTGCACTTTTGGATTTATAGACATTGCTGGCTTCCACGCAATGCATTTCATCCCCGCCATGTTGCTGGCCTAGCTGAGCTGCACAACCAACTGTGACAGGTTTTATGACTAGGTTTTGGAAAGAAACTTCAGTCAGGGAGCAAAATTAGGCTTCAACAGATCACATCCTGCTTGGGACCAGCTCCAGTGTGTGACACCTTCTGTTTACTACCTTCTGGTTTAGCGCATGTGGAGAGCAGACGCTACGAAGTTCCCCCTCTGTCACTACCATGTGTGTTGCATGGGGATCGAAAGAAGGAAGCAACAACAAAAACAACTAAATGAGGCATCATCACATTGGTGATGTATCAGGGAAATGCTCTGATATGGCAGGCTGCCATATCGTTCCAGTTTCTCAGAAGAACAGTACAGACAGGCCATGGTGGTGGCCAGAAACAGCTCTGTACTGCTCTACTGAGGTAGGGCTAGACTGATTTGAGTGTTTTACCATGGATACTTATATCTGAATCCATCTTTCCCCACCAGCACCCTGCCTTTGGCTGAGCAGCAGCAGCACTGCTTCCAGAGAAAACTCCTGGAGGCTAGTACTGCTCAAGTTGGACTATATAGTCTGAGTCAGGGGTCCACGAATCTGTCCCAAACCCTGATCAACACTGTATATAATTTACTTATATGTTTTATTAACTTCTGCAAGAGCCATCACTCTCAAAGCCAGCACTAGAAACAAGGATTCTAAACTATCCAAGTGAGACACCATATAACTGTTAAGAGTTAAAATATTTTTCTGCTGGAGGAAGAATTCCACCTGTGAGGATTGCAATATAAAAAAAAAATGAGACAACAGTCAACTTACTTGCATCCAAAAGAAGCTTTACAATTTCAAAGTTAGAATGTGAGACGCTGTAATGCAGAGCTGTGTTTCCATTTCCATCCGCCATATTGATGACATGTCTTAGGACAGCAGGAGAAATCTCTTCAAAAGCAGTTATGTAGTCTCCAACCATTTCAGGAACAGCCGACTTCTGACTTGAGACACGAAACCACTCGTGCTGGATGGTATTTAAACAAAACCTCTGCCAAAACCAAGACAGAAAAATTTACATATGGGCATTCTATTTAAAGGACTTGCCATCCCACAAGTCAGCAATGCAGGAGGCCAAGCCTTTTTTAGTCAAACGTGGGAAGAAAGAATTCAGCTCACAAACAACATGCACGGGCTGAAGCTTCCCCTTTGACTAAACCTCTCTTTAAGGTAAACCAATTGTTTGCCTCCTCTCATTTCACCTTATTTTCAGGAATGGTACATCTCTGAGGGCACTGCATTTCAGGACGTGGTTACCCCTAAAACTAATGGGTATCAAATACTGGTCAACAGAAATAAGGCTTGGGAGTAACCCTTTCCATAAAATACTCAACCAAATTTATAAATCACTGATGAACCCAAGACCAAGAGCAATAGGAACACACATTTCTCAGGGACTAAAACAACAGTGTGCTAAGCCGATCAGGCCCAGTCCTGAGTATTATAACAAATATATTATCAAATGCACAAAGTATAGAAGAACTGGCTGGACAGCAGTTCTGCAGGAGAATAGCTGGGCATTGCAGAGGATCACAGGCTGAACCCGAGTCAACAACAGTACACTCCCATATACCAGGCAAACACTGTTCTGGGGTGAATAAACAAGTTTATAGTTTGCACAGCATGCAGTGCAGTCCCTTCTCTCTGCTGAACACTGTGAAGGCAACTGCTGGACTACCTTGTCCTGTCTGATGACCGAATGACAAGAAATATTCAGTCAAAATGGTTTCAAAGGTGAGCAGCAAGAGTGGTTAGAAGTCAAAGAAATCTGATCTACAGGAGAGACAGGAAGGACTGGAGATGCTTTGCTGAAAGAACACTCCAAAAAGGAAAAGACTGTTGCAATGAGAAAAGAAGAACCAGTTTTTCACCTCCAGGATGGATGGGTGAAGTAGCAATGGATTTAAGCTGCAACAAGAGATGTGGGTTTGACATTCAGGATAAACTTTCCCACTGGTATGGACTGAGTGTGGAGGGGTAGGAGCCTCATAGGCCAGACAACTGTCTGTGGGGAACCTAGGTAAAGCAGGCCTAGCTATGAGCCAAGGGGCTCCTGCAGTTGCTGCCAGCTCTCATTTTGTGAGACAGTTTCTCAGAAATTGGAATTCATAGAAGGACTACCATATGCCTCTTCTCTCCTCATAAATCCCCCACCTGCAAGGTGACCAGTGAGTTCAAGGACAATTCTGCAGAGAAGATACTCAGCACACATCTCTAGCCTCTAGAGAAAACAGAGAAGACCTGTACCAGCAGCCCTATGTCTGGTAAAGGGGGAATATTTTACATGCATCTTCATCACTGTTCCTATTATAAACACTTACAAGGTCCAACCCACTTGAATTAAAGACCACACATACTGTGAACATAGAATTGAAACACAGAAATGGTGATGAAGTGACACAGTATGAATATTTCTTAATTTTATAAATTTTTGAGTGCAAAATATCACTAGGAATTTATTCTTTACAGTCACAGTACCAAACGCATTATAAAAGGTACAGTTCTTTTATTCAAGTAAACCATGACATCCCAATAGGAGCAGTCTGCAGCTTCTTCTGGCATAAACAGCTACAAGAGCTGAGGGTGTTGGAAAAGGTTGGGGGAATTTATATGGATCCCTAACTGTACTAAAGTTTACCCTTTTTGGACAAGACTTCTTTATCAGCAGCCAGATAGAGAACAAGAGCTGATTAGTCTGCCATTTCCAGCTACAAAGCACCACTTGTGCTGGCAAACACTTTAAGCATAAGAAAGTCATGTGTAAATTCAAATCACACTTCCAAGACAGAGATTATCACCTGATTATGCCATTTTTGACACTTTTAACTCCAACTGGGCCAGAAACATTTGTTCTTCGAATGCCTAAACTATTCCTGAAGGATTGACAAACACAGGATTAGAAATTACCCTTCACACCTGTATTAACCAACCTTTCAAAACATTCCTGGGCCCATAAATGTCAGAATTATGCACAATGCTAGTTTCTCTGGGAAGCTGCACATGCTCCAGGATAGAGGGGACTGGCACTGGATTCCTGCATTTTACATCACAGCACTGTAACAAACATAAAATGCAGTTTTGTATCACTAAGCAGTGACCAGTGTTTGTTTGCTTTCAGATTGTCCTCAGAAAAATAGCACAGGCAATTTCCTATATGCAACAACTACAGCCCTGGTTCTTGAGATTTAATATTAGCAACGAATCCTCCTTTGTCCCTGCGGCACCCCTCAAAAGCTACCAGCACAGTAAGCAAGACAGAAGGAAGCGTGCATCCCTGCCTGTAGGAGGAGGCAGAGCTCGTTCAGGTTCAGAGCAGACCCCCGGCTTTTGTCACGGGAAGAAGCAGCTTCCTTGCCCCATGCAGTCTCCCACTGCGACAACCGAGTTCCTCCGCAGCGGGGCTAGAGCAACGCTTACAGAAATAACACGGGAATGCATGGATGTGATAAAACTGCACTTTCACTTTACTATTTTTATGCATGTGCCTTGGAACGACAACACCCCAGCACACAGAGCACAAACACATTCTCTAGACAAACGTCTCCTGATAGAAAAAGCATTTTGTGACTCTTCCAGGAAAGATGATATCCTCTTCTGCCCAGCCACTGCAGTTCCAGCCTTGTAAAACAAGAAGTTATCCCTCCCTAAAATTTCCCTGTTGTTGCTGAGAGAGAATTTTGCCCTGCATTGCTTACCACATCTTTGTTGGTCAATGCCTTGGGGTCGTCAATGTTGTTTTTCAGCAGGTGACAAGCAGAAAGCACCTTTTCACTTAGTTCGTATCTGAGGGAGACAGCAGAACACATGGCACATTCAAATTTTTCTCTTGATGCTTTGATAACTGAAACATTTCCCTTTCCACGAGCTGCGAGGCAATGAGCATTTCTGGGCGAGATGAGATGCAGGAGCCATCCTCCGAGGGGACTCCCTTCACTGTGAACCTCACCAAGGAACAAAAATGTGCTTCCCAGGTATACGTGGGAGGAGCAGCGGGAACAGAGGGCTGGTGATGCTTCCTTCTGTACTCCGGGCTTGCCAGACCTTTTAGTGGAAATGCTCACCTACTGCCACCACTATAGAACGTGCTGTATGCTCTGTGCCTTGGTTACTCGGTTAAAAAGAGCCAATACCAATTGTTCTGGTGAAAATGGAATTAACAGGTGGGAAAAGGCATAGGTGGTGCCACCCTGCCTTTTTGTGTTTTACCCCCTTCACCCATCCTGTCCATTTTGGAAATTTACTGTTTCTCCAGTCCCCCTTCACTTCTGCCCCCTTTCCACTACAAATTTCAAAATTCAAGGAACTGCTGAAAATAAGGCGGCATATGTCCACGCTACACGGCACACAGGCTATCCCTCCACAGCAGACAGTCTCCACCTAGAACCTACCAGAGAGAATAACAGCAATTGGGCAGGAGAATTCTTCAAAAAAGCTGAGAAGCTAACATGCTGGTGTGTTAGGCAGGCATTTTAACCCTCCAGGGTTTCACAGCCAGCTGCTGGTCCTTCCAGGGCAATGAGGTGCTCCACCTAGCCAACTGCATGCGCCGTGCTCAGTCCCCTGTGGACAGGCACGCTGCCTCTTCTCCTCCGAGGGCTCCACCACGGCAGCCAGCTTGCAAAGATGGTGCTCCTCACGTACACAAGGCTACCTAAACCATCCTTCTGCTCTTCTTCACTATCACCCCTTGCTTCCTTCAAGACAATGCCTATCTCTTCATGCCACTTGTAAAATATCAGGCCATCCTGAAGTATGGTATGAATAAAGCTTAGAGCACTTTAAAACTCACAGCTCCAAGGTCTATGAATAGCCTTTAATTATGAATTTCTGCATCTCTGTTATTTAGGAGTTGATGATAAGAGATAAGTTTGATGCCAAGCTGTATCTCCAGTGAAACATGACAGGTCAGTTTTGTCTTCGCTCTTACACTATTATTATTCCACTTACATAACTTTCCAAGCTAGCACTCCTGTAAACATTTGGCAAGCCCAGTAACATATCCCTTCACTGGATATCTCACTGCAGTCTGTGTGCTTCCTTCTGTCCACCCGCCAACCAAGAGTCAGGACAAATGCATGCAGGGCCACCCTACCTCTCTCTGATTTCCACCTCCTCGGCCTCACACTCCAGGGGGGCCCCATCCTTCTCTGCCCCCACAGCCCCGGTCTCTGGGGCACCAGGCGCGGGATGCTCCTCCTCTACACCCTGGCCGGGGGTGTACGCATGGCCCTCGCACTCCTCCTCCGAATCTGAGGAGGAGCTCTCCTCAGAGCTGGAGTCGTCGCTGGATGTCGTTTCGTACCTGGGGGGGCACAACGAAGTGCTGGCTCAGTTGCATTCAATAGCATTTGGTACTCACCTGTTTTCTGCTTAAGAGAACTGAAAGCACTTAATAATTCCTTATTAAATGCCCAGACATTTTGTTTGTTTGTTTGCTTTTTGTTTTGAGCACAGGTAGGTAGTCCAACAACATTCCCAAAGCTTATCCTAGCAGATGCTCACTGCAAAGAGCACTTAAGAAGGTCGGAATGCACACAAGGTGCAGTCAACATAAGTCACCCCAATTCGGACGCTCATTTTTTGAACGATGCCACAATGGAACAGCAGGAACCCACAGCACTTCGCCCTCTGCGGATAGCTATGGGTGTACTGAGAAAGCATGAGGAAACCATTCTTGTCATAATGCTTTTTCTTACCTGAAAGCAGCAAAAACAAATTTCTAATTCTATTATTATTATTATTATTTTTTAATCTGAGAGACTACTTATTAAATTGTCACTGTCAGTTGAGGTCTCTTCACAAATCCCTTCATTCTGTCGTTGTGATTATTATGTGCACAATGTGTAATGAAAGACAAGAAACTTAACACCCTGTCAGACCTTGCCTTAGCCCCCAGATGAAATTACTCTTGTTCAGAGCAAACTGTGTTCTTGCCTTGCTAGGCAGGTAAAGGAGGGGAGCTATATGAAGACAACAGCCACAATTTTAACACTTTTTCCTGTGACAATCCAAATCACGCTGATATTTTAGGTGAAAAATAAGTCATTTGGATAATTATAATGCTGATTCTAATGAATTGCCTTAACTCACCAATTTCAACATCTCATGATTTAATGTACTAAGGCTATCCTTCTAATGTACAACGATGATACATGAGTGACAACACTCCTCCGCTGGAAGCAGTAATACTTCCAGCCAATATGTAAGAAATCAAGTAATTGCAATATTTAGGCTACATACAGGAAAACTAATTTGAGGAAGGGGCTTGCAAAGCTATGTAAAAACAATTTGGTGAAAACATTTCAAAGTTATTTGCAACATTCTGCAAAGATTAAGTAATATTTTAAAAGCAGATTTTTTTCCTTACTGTTTTCACCAAGATTCTGTATTTATCTAGCCGAAAGCCAGAAAAGTTAATTCTTAAACAATGACATCCCTTGCTGCATTGTTTAATAGCACAATGCTGCTCTTGTCAGCTGCCAAAGACATATTGAAGTTTTACTTACTGAGAAACATTCCCATGGCTCTTGGAGTTTATTTGCTTTATTTTACCCTGTTAAATTTGGCAGTCACCTAAGGTACAGGTACTTCAGACTGACTCCAAGTATGACCTGCAGCTTCCACTTGAGACAACAAACACACAGACACACAAAGGGTTCACGGAGGATTAAGATGCGCTCAAGTGTTTAATTCTGCCCTCCTACCCTTAAGCTCAGTGGATGCGCCTCGGCCTTAAGGACAGGCAAAAGCTATGCACAAACTCACGGGTTTGTCCTTTCTTTCCCACTGTGACAGCACTGCAACGACTTGACTCAGCAGAGTTTTTTAAGACAGGCCTCTTACCCGCCGTTAATGCCAACAAACTGCAGGTTCTTCTTGGTGTTGCCCAAATCCTTTTTTCCATCCCTTTTCTTCATGATAGATTTGAGTGTGTTTTCATTGTTAGTACATACTGTTGGAAGACAGACAAAGCACACGTATCAGTACAAATCTGTAGCCAGCTTTGGCTGCAGCAGCTTTAGACAGTTTTTCAAAACAAACAAACAGCTTTCTGGTTAATGTATCAGCTGAAGCTGGCTTTGTAATCCTTTTATATATACACTCACGGTGTTATGTGCACACTGCAAATATAGAAGAACACTTCCAAAAACAGCTCTGGAAACAGAAGACTTATATAGCCTAATTTTCCCATACTCCAACATGCTGACAATCTTTACGATGTTTTAGGAAAATATACTTTTTTTTTTTTTTGCTTTGCTGTCCATGAGAGATTTCCAATATTGAAGTGGGTTATTCTGCTCTGTCAAAAAAAATCTTAATTCTTGGTGTCAAATGACAGCAGCTTATTGCCAGAAGTAATGCATCAGTACAGACAGCACATTTAACAATAACCTATTCAACATGGTGGGGAGGTTTAGTCAAGACTATTTTTTTAGATTTTTAGTATTCACCGAAGTAACTTTTACACCAATCTGTAAGCATAAAAGAGGAGAAACTTCCATACAACTTCAAGTTAAAAAAAAAAAAAAAGTTATTTTATTAACCCCTTTTCTCTGAGTACATTTTTCTTATGAAGACATTAAATGGCATTTCACTGATACACTGCATTCTGCCATTTAAAAGTTAACCGTTGTCTGGACACAGCGATTCTCACCGCCACTTTCCCCACAATTGCAAATTTTTCTGCCTTTGCAGTTTTGGGAACCCTGAAGACCTGCTTTAACTGTGTGTCATATTCAAACTCCATCAGCATGATGAAAAGTGAATGCGAGCCAGTTATTACCATAGAGGCCAGAGGCAAGCTGGTCATCTGTCAGGTTAATTGCAGCTAGAGTTTTGTCCTGAGAAGAAAAGGACTTCCTTCCCCGAGCGGCTTCCACCAGGGGAGTCTTCCTCTCCTCCTGAGCAGGCACAACGTCCTGCTCCAATTTCAGCACTCGCAAATTTGAAGTTAAGTGGGCGTTTGCGAGTTGGCCATGAGGGATGTATTCCAAAGTAGCACCTGCCAGAGAAGACAGTAGGCGTCATGGAGGAGTCAGACCAAAACCTTTAGGGCAACACTACGATCATCAGAAAAAAAAAAAAANNNAAAAAAAAAAAAAAAAGGGCAACGCTTGTGCTTTATAATACCATGTTACAAGGAGCCAGCAGGAAAAAGGTGTGATCGCTTTCAGAAACTAAAAAATACAGCTGAGTTTTTCTTTCCATGAAAACATACAATACAAGGAAAAACTATAAAGATAGTGGCTTCAAAAGGAATGGAAGGAATATCCCTTCCATTTCCTTCTCTTCCAGTCCATGCAGAGAGCACAGCTCTTGCCACCCTGATTAAGCGGAGACTCGCTGACCTGCCTGACGAGCAGGATTCTGCAGGTTCCTCTTGGAAGAGCTTTACCCTTTTTATACTCACTTTCTTTTAAACAAGAAATGGCTTTTTCCATGAAAGCAGAAACCTTTCAGGAAACTTTCCTTTTTGCCAGCATGCCACTAATTCTGAAAGTTATATACTTCACTCAATTACTGAGACAACTGCAATAAACTCCCACCCACTAAATTTTTTTGTTTTTGTTATTTTTGGACAGGATTGTACTGAGCTAGTAGTTGCATTTAAATCAAATCCCAACCGTTCGGGTTATACTTTTTTTTTTTCTAATTTCCTGGCATCCCCTCATTTTTCCCCCTCTGTGTGTTTAAAAGGCAGTGCTAATTACACGCAGACCTTTTTATAGATTCCCCTGGAGTTCCTCCAGCTGTGCTATTATGACTGTTCTGCAAAGCTGCACAAATACTTCTGTTTGTGAAACGTACTTTTTTTTTTTTTTTACACATACATTCTTCCTTAAGTAATCTTCCTGGCATTTCGAGGAAAAAGGAGGCAGAAGTGACTGTTTTTCTCCACATTTATCAAGAATTAAGCCACAGCCTCCTCATTCAAATAAAAGAGTGGCACCACACAGGATGCTAACATGCTGTCATAGTGCAAATTCCAAGCATTCACTTTCAGAAACATATCTGACATCTCCATTGCTCTTGCTAGACTGCCTTTCGCTCTTCTTGCTTCATCCTGCTTTCTTCCCCCCACACCAGGACATAGTGGAGTTGATTCTTCTTAATGCTGTGACTTCACCACAGCTTCCTCCTCTGCTCCCATTCCCATCCACACCTCCGAGGCTCTGCATTCTCAGCCAACACACATTTCTAAGGCATCTTCTCCAGTAACAGGATTTATTGCCCACTTCCACCACTGCTTATACCTTCTCCAAGCTACAGCAAAAGGAAACTGAGCTCTGATCACATCTCCACTGCTGTCAGTGCTCAGCAACAACCAGCGCTGGTACAGCACCAGTCAGCTTTCACCCTGCTGCTGCCTAAACGCTAGCAGAGACAGGGAGGCCATCTGCCGATAAAGAAACATGACAGGGTATCAGCAAACATCTCGCTATGGGTTTGCCCATGGACAGACACCAAACAGCTTGCATCCTGTAGAAGTCACAAGGATTTTCTCCAGGACGGGTCCCCATTCAGCCGGGGCAGGAGCTCTCTGCAAGCCTTGAGCACACTGGTGATGAAGCGATGCTCACACCAGGCGCAGCAGCTGAAACCCCCCTGTCCCCTCGTTGAAGTGCTGCGCGAAGGCTGAAGCAACCCCAGCACCTCACGTGCAGGAACAGCCCCTCTAGCGATGCTCCTGCACACCCAGGCTGGAGCGGCCATCCCCCAAAATCAAAAGCCATGACGCCTTCGCTCCCCCTGCCCCTCCTCACTTTATAGCGGTGATTAATTTATATCAGGTCTTCCCGGCAGCTAGCATCACCCCTTATCAGCCAGCCGTGGAAGAAAGGGCTGCCAAGCAAAAAAAAAACCCATATTTTTAAACTAAAAGTTTAAAATATATTTTAAACTATATTTAAAACATATTTTAAAGTTTAAAATATATTTTAAAGTTTTAAACCTTAGCTGAAAAACAAGGAAATCACCTTTCTCTTCACTTGTTTGGAGCAGTGACAGTTGTAATTAAAGATTACCAAACAGAGTAACTCCTTCCAATTGCCACTATCGGTGGCCGTCTCAGCCAGCCCTACCAGGTAGGTTTTAAACACAATGCTGGTGCTGAGCGAGCGTCACAGCCTGGGCAGCTGGGCATGGCTAGCACCTCTCCACCAAAACGCGCTACACCTAGCAGGAGGACGGCCAGCAGGAAAGCAGGTAATGGCTGGCACGGGACGTCGCTTCTCCCTCCAGCCCAGCCCCAGCCCACTCCTCTGGCAGGGGTGTGCAGGAAGCGGGTCCACCAGGCTCGCCAGGGAGAGCAGCAGTTTTGGACAAGAGGAAAAATAAATCTCTGCAGCAACTCCATCCAAGGGCTGCAGCCTTGCCATGCTGACTGCTGCGAGGAGGACATGGGGGAGTAGAGAGAACCTGCTCTGAAGCAGCAGGGAGATGCAGTACCTCAAAAGCTTCCTGAGGTTGTCAGCTGAAGCCTCTCTGTCCTCTGCCAGGCTTCACAGCCCTCCCCTGCATGCAGCAGCGATAACTGCAACGTGTCCTGGGGACACGGGTGGGCTTGTGCCGGCTGGAGCTGTGGGCAACCAGCAAGGCTTTGTCAGGGCAGAGAGGGGGTCTTGCTCTGTGGCACCTCTGGGCAACCTGCCATCATCCCTCAGGCACATCCAGCCCCCTGCAGCAACGCTCCTTCAAGTGGAGGTGGGACTTGCCCAGGCGTCTCCCTTCTCCTGCCCTGGGACAATGCTGGGGAAGGAGGAAGATGCGGGGCAGGACAGAGAAAGGAGAAGGACAGTAAGCAGACTTTCCTCCCCTGTGTCACAGTCTCCCACCTAGCTAAACGTGCCAGTGATGGAACGAAATCTGAACAAAACACACTCAGGGTACTATCTGGAGTATCTCATCTGTGGTTTTAAATGAAGACAAAAAGGAGTCCTGCTCAGCCTCCTGCACCTGACAAAAGAGGTTGCCATAAAGGTTTGAGGACCACCACACAGAAATAACTGCATTAGACAAACTGGCCAGTACATCCATCCTCCCACCACAGCTGTTAGATGTTGGCACTTACTGTGTATACAGCACCCAAGGTTCAAGGAAAGACAGCTTTGGACCCAACACAGCATCAATGCTGTAAGCCATCGACTAGCGTTTAACATCAGCTCTCAGGTGTTCCCCTTCGCAAAACAGCCTACAATGTTAAAAAGAGGCTTGGACAGCAGCAGCCTAGTGCAAATCACTGGAAAAAGGGATTAAGGAAGCAACTGCACTCCCCAGCATGACCGTCAGTGATTCAAGGGTTAAATCAACTGCTGCTCAAATTGGAAAGTGGAATGAGCCAAGTCCCCTCTTCCTCAACAAGGCTGTAGGGCTGCTGTCAGGGCTGGACGTGCTGCAAGCTCCTCGAGGGCGGAAATAAAACCCTCACTAAGATTACCACCAGTTTACACCAACCTTAAAATAGACTCTTCACCTCACCTCACGCAGATCTCAAGCATGCCCGCACTCATTCTGCCTTCAAGGAGCTCAGTGAGGCAGCAAAGCCATACTGCTGCCCTTCATCTTCGCCGAGAAATTCTCAAGGGAAATGTGGAGCAAAGAAGCGGACTGCTCGCACAGAATCCTCCCCAGCTGCCAACACATTCATCACTTAGCCATTCCCGCCTCCAGACAGCCATTCAGGTACACTTACCATGCTGACTTTTGTTTGTTTATTGTTGTGGGCAAACAACACGAACTTGACACAAGATTCTAAGTATTGGTATAGTGTAGTTAACCACAGCAGGTAGCTGCCAGGAATTTCTAAGTGTATTTTGCAAAATAGTAAAGGATCTTTGAAAAGTTCATGGGTAATTTAGAAGTGTGATAAAACAAAACAAAAAACTTACAGACTTCAACCCTTCACAAACCCACACGCAGAAAGCTACTCTCATCAATTTCAGAGGGAAAGAAGTGATGAAAGTCTCTTCAGTGGCTTAGTCCTAGCAGTTTGAGGGAACAAGAGCACCTGTTTTTAATTTTTTAGAAGGAACCTCTGCTCCTAAATCACTTGTGCTCCTTTTGAAGATCTCATGAATTTAAACCAAAGTGACAGCAAAACTACTATATGTCAGCATCAGATTACCACATGCCATGTCTGGCACCTAAAAAATCTGTTTTTGTTATTAACATCCTTTCCTAACTGCAGACCTCCCCTCCCATCTATCACAGCGTAAGTAGCCATGAAGTCACATAGTAAGCAGGTTCAGGGAACTGACTGGATTGAGTTTTAAACAGTGTCTTTTCCCTGGATTTGTGCTGAACTCCTGCTAATTGAAGTCTGGCCTTTACCAACATTTGAAAAATTCCATTTAGTCTAATGAAAGCAAACCTACGTACCACTATAAAAATCATTCAACTTGACAGTACTCTTACACCACTGGAAATCATGAGGAGTGCAAACGAGGCCAGGGGAATTAAATACCAGTGGGATGAGAACCTAGCACTCTGGCTGGAACATCATAGGCTTCTATCTAAAAAAAGGGCATGAGCGTGCCTCCTATGCAGTAGCTACACAGAGATTTTATTTTTAACCCATTGGTCAGAGCACACATTTATTTGCGCAATATGCTGATTAAAGCCAATGATACAATTTATACACTCTCTATTAAAGACAGTGTATAAATGTTGTCTGTAGTATATCACAGAATCATAGAATATCCCGAGCTTGAAGGGGCCCACAAGGATCATCGAGTCCAACTCCTGGCTCCGCACAGGACCACCCAAAAATCAGCAAGGAAACTTCTCTTACATACCGCATTAATTTTTCACGGTAGAACTCAGCTCACTATGAAATTACAGCAGCCAAAGAACACTCAAGTCTTCTGCAGTGGTCTTAAATCCTCATTAAGTTGCTTTCTCTTTAAGAAGGTATTTTTTCATACAATTTTTAATTTACTTTCCATTTGGTCTATGCATCAGAACTATTAATTAAAAAAAAATCTACTAAGGTAAATAAAGAGGCAGTGATGAGCAAACATGCTGTGTTTAAACGTTCACAACAATTGATATTAACCCATCCATCTGATAAATGTGCTATCTTCAGAAGACTAACTGTAGTTTCATTTTAGAAGGTATTTTTAGCTAATACAGGTTAAAAGTCAGTAAATTTAAGATTTCAGAACAAAAAATTCCCATGTGATCTTTTTGTATGATAAACTGACAGAAGCCTGACTCACTTTGGGCCCCAGCAGAGGTAAATGTTGCAACAAACTCTTGGTTCCAGGGAAACTGTTCCCTTTAATAGGAAAGCTCTGGCCCATCCAATCATAACAACCTCAATTTCATTGTCACTCTCACTTTAACCATCTTCTTCACACAGAGAAGCTGCTTTCTATCTCCATACTACCCTGTGAAGCTGATATGTTGAAACTGGAAGTCAAAACTGATTCCTTTAATTCAACAAGACCGAACAGAAAAAATGATGCAGCTAATAAGCTTATTTATGACATACTCTCTTTCCCAGCACAAATGCATGTGGAGCTAAGTGAAAGGCATCCTAATTTCCCCGACGAGTGGAGGATCAAAGCATCTCATGATGCTGGTCACAGCAAGAAGGTCATCCCAGTCTTTTTTGTCTTTTTTTTTTTTTCCCCTCATTTATGCAAAGTTTATCTTCCCAGCTGATGCTTTATTGTTGCTTGAATATGACAGTACTTCCTTGGAAAAATGGGAATATCCTCACATTAAATATGCATAGATGTGCCTGTTACCATGGGAGTTGAACTCTGAACAAAGTTCAGCACCTGAACACCATGTTCCTGTGCCACAGTGTGGGGAGAGAACTGGGGTTTTACCAAAGCCACCCTAACAGACAAGCTAGTAAACCGGAGCTTGCCACTCTCTAAGGCAGCTGTAGATTCAAAATATATATATATATATATATTTAAATCACTTGCATATTCTACTCTTTATTAACTGCAGCAGAAATGAGGAGATAGAACAGCCTTCGTATTTAAACATTCCATGTAGTGCTGCTACAGAATGAAAACAGCAAATGTCCTGATGATAATAATGATAACAGCAATAAGCTTGTGTTAACACATGACCAAAGATGGCATGTCAAACCTCTTTAAAGAGGTTTATGGAGATTAACTTGAATAATATCTTTACAGGACAATTACTGACCAGATCTCTGCTTCTCTTCTGATACAAATGGATGGGTATTTAAAACAGAACAAAACCCAGCTAAACCCCTCAACTCCTAATATAGAGGTCACTACCATTTTCAAATGACATGGGCTTTCGAGCTTGTCGCAACCAGCAGGTCAATAGATACCACTCCCCATGAACAATGCAGAAGAGGCACGGTAATTCTTGGAGATGTCGGTCAGATACAGATGAAGAAATGGTACGCATCTGGTATACAGATGGGGCCATCTGCATGACTACTTTACACCATGCACTACCTTTCAGGGAATGCTAAAAACACATCACATATGTCATTCACCCTCTCCCCAGCAGAGAGAAGGATGGACCCTGTTCATTTCTCAAATAAGCATATCTGTACAGAAACTTAAACCTGGGGATTAAGACATACATCTGTGGCAGAGTTGAAGCTGATGTGTTCATTCAATTGCCTAAAAGTAGATAATTATTGTGATCTGCAGCTGTGCACAGCTTTGCCAGGTCCACCAGCGTGCTGGCATCTCAAACAGCCCCAGGTTCCCAAGCCTCAGACAAGCCTCAAGTCTTCAACTGCACTAGCATGATCCATGCCGCATGATAAGGGCCATCAACCACCAAGCTGGTCTCCAAGAGAAAAGGCTACAAACTTTGCCAAACAGAAAAGGAGTAAAGTGAAAACACCTTTCTCCAATTTGCTCCTGTTTCTGCATTATGAATGATGCCAGCGAGCAAGACAACCGCGGCCACAATACCCCACCGGTGTTACACACCAGCTTTGGACAACTAGAAGCATCTCATACCATAGTCATTCCTCCAGTCTTTCCATCGTCCCTCAACCTGCCTCCTCAGCTCTGGGAGAAAGTTAAGAGTAGAAAACCTTGAAAGATCTTTCCACCAGATGGCATGGCATGTCATGTTTTCCTAAGCCCCATGAGACCTTCCAACACCACTTGCTTCTCACTTCATTCACTCCCTCAAAAGTCTTTTATTTCAGGAAGTTACCTCCTGTCTTGCAATGATCAGTATAACGATTTCACTGCAGTGCTCAGTCAGGATTGTTCCAAAAAGTGAATATAAAACAAACTCCAAAGATCATTGAGGCAAAGTAACCAATCATTTTCAGAACAAGCATGCTCAGGTAATTTTTCAAGGTAAGAGTAGAACAGTTGTTTTTAAATGCCAATCCTGCAAACTCCTTGTCTGTGAAAGACATCGGCCTGTAAGATTTCTTTATGAAAAGCCTATGTAACCGAAAAATCTACAAGTTACATTAAGCCTCTGGCTGGTGTTTTGCAAAATACATCACATGCAGTCAAATGTAACTTTCTGAAACTTCTCATAAATTCTGTAACAATAAATGGAGAAACAAAACAGACTTTTCTCTCTTTTAGTCCTGTAGGCTGGCTACACTAAGAACAAAGATCAGTAGGCATCTAGGTTTGTCACCCACACCTGTATGACCCAGCTGGACAGACATCATGCCAGTGCTGGCTAAAATCATGATGCAGAATGGAATTGACTTGTCTGGACCGCAGATTTGATTTCCCTGACACCACTCGGGCTCAGGAAGGACGGTCCCTATGTAAATAGGAGTTGCTTAGTTACGGAAGTGAAGGTGTTTATTTTGCAACAAGCAATACACTAATTGCTGATAGACCCAGTTTGGAGATAACCTCACAGGTCTGCTCGGATTGCTTCTAAGAAGGACAGCTGCGGATCCAGCCTGCATCTCACTCTGCAAGGTCCAGCTCTCTTGTCTGCATCCCCATCGCTGCTCACGAACTTGCACCTACTGTGAAAGTGCAGACACCTCTACAGCACATCCCCTTCTGCACAGGGCTAATAGGGAGACAAATCTGTAAAACGGACAGAATTTGATTGATGTGCTAACTCAGGTATCAGTAACAGTCTGGATCACTAACTTTTTAATCTTTTTAACCCAGCAAACTGGCCTGATGATGTTTCTGGTAACCAAATTACAAGCCTCAAATCTAGCTTAGGTATTACTGCCCTAAATGGACCTGCCTCTAAGAGGTGCTTCCTAAGGAAGCTCTTTGAATAAAATATTAACTACAACACTACTGCTGCTGACCTGAAACCAGCTGCTTCTGCCTCTATGTTCAGCCTGTTTTTCTAAGAAACTGAAGTTTACGAGGTCATGCCTCTTTCAGTAACTTGAACTTTTTTGTGTGTGTGTGTGTGTTTATACAAGCTTTAGAGAAACCAGGCTGAGATGACAGGCCGGGAGAAAGGGGTGCTGGTTGAGTTCACACACAAGATACCTGACAAGCTATATCCAAGAGACTAAATGTGAGGAAAGACATAACAAGAGCTAACAAGCTACCGTAAGACACCAATCCATAAGCATAAAGAGGCTTTATTAGTTCCACTGCTCAGAGAATCACTTAAAGTAGTACACTTCATTCAGCAAAAAGCCTTTTTACCAAAAAAGGAACACATGATTTGTAAAACCACAGAAACAGGCAGCAGGACTAGCAGATAACTGTAATAAAAAGAACATTTTCAGAAATAATAGAATGAGAAGGGGAAACATTTCAAGCTTACGACCTCTTCATACTCTAATTCTTCATGGGTCTAAACTGTTACAGCCTAGAGCCTGATTTATGCACACAGTCATAGCATTCAGTTCTCACCAGGGACTAAAAATAAAGAGATTTTACACTTAGCATCCACCACTAAAGATAATGGCATTACACATTAAAATAAAATTATTCCAAAATAATTTTGTCAAGAATGTGAAATCTGAATCCAAGTAACAACATCTTTAGTAAAATATGATCCATTACTCCACCTGTGTCTTAATGCTTTCGAGTCTCTAGACTACACATCTGATACTGTGCAGTAAAAGTAGGCAAAGGAATCGAGGATTTACAGCTAGTAAAAAGTCTGGTTCACTGTTTTTAAGGACACTCTCGGTGTTTGGTGGATACTTTTATTATTATAGTATCATTACTTGTAAGAAGCCCAAAGTATAAAACGCATACGAGAAAGATAATAATATTGCATATATGGTATAACATTGAATGTATTCAGACAGGATATCATACATTCTCTTTACTGCTACATAAATGTTGCAGACTGCTTTTCTATGGGAAGCTAAAAATCCTTCTTCAGCATGTTTAATGGATGGTTCCATTTAGCACATGAACCCTGAAAATAACCAGATTTACCAAGCTGACTTTTAACAAAAATAGATAACTTTTAAGAGAGTAAATAAGCTGGAAGAGCTTTGCAGTGCATTAGCTAATAATATTATGCTGACATTATGCAGTATTTACTCAAAATTATTTTTTTCCAGTTCAGCACCCATGATACAGATGCAGTTGCACATGTTTTTACCATTTCCCTAACCTCTTGTTTCAGTCACTGTATGGTGAGACCAACAAGACACTATCTAAGTCACTGTTAGTCATTACCCATTGGCATCCAGTAAGCCAACATTTACAAATTTAATAGTACTATAGCTGGATTCACCAGCAGGGTATTACAAAAAAGAAAGTTTCTTTTTCTTAAATTAGACTATCAGACACCCCCACCCCCCCCAACAACAACAACAACAAACAAAAACAACAACAAAACAATATGCAACTTTACCCCAGGGAACAAAGAAATCCCTCAAATTAATTGTATGGATTTTACAGTTAATATATAAAATTGAAGCAGTGTTTAAACCTCAATTCTTGCCTTTCCTGAGCGTCACCAAAACCTCCAACAGTAATTAAAGCTCATGCCTTTCAAACATGCCTTTTCTAATTAAGGATTAGGACAAAAAGAGAAGATGCAAGATGTGGTTTCTGTGAAGCACTCTGTAGTTGCCCATTATAAAGCAATCAACACTGCTGGAATGGGGAAAGCATCCCACAGTTCTCTGGCTGAGAAGAACAAGGAATGAAGGAAATGGAGGAAACACTACAATATCTGGTGATCCATCTGTGGAAACAAGTCAACTTGATACAGATGTTGAATGTGACTTACAGCTCTGTCAAATCTGACATAATTTTTGAAAATTGCATGCCAAATTTAAAGGAAGAACAACATTCCAGATCCACAGACATTAACCTAGATACACTTAAACAGTTATAAAATGGAGTCAGTACCTTGGATGGCGGTCAAACTCGGCATACTTTTATATACCTCTCCTGTATATCCCGCACTTCATTATCTAGAGTCTTCATCATTAGGCCCTCTAGAGCCTGCTGGACTGGGACAGGTAAAACCACCTCCAGCTTTTGAGTTCCACTTACCAGCGGTGGGCTGGAGAGAATAACAAACAGGCTCATCCAACAACAACGCCACTTTCTGCATTCCATCAGAGAGGACCACGCGCTTGCTTCCACACTAAGTGACAAGCTTCCAGGTGACAGACCTGCCGCACTAGCCAGGAATGGCTCAAACATATGCCTGGACACTCGGCTTACCTGATGCAGTGCTTCTCTCCATACACTGTTTCTGAAGGTCCAGGCTCCGCAGCTCCTCCGTGCTGGCATATTTCATGACAGAGTTGATGGATGTGAGGGTGCTGATCAGCTGCGAGTTGAGAGATCCAATCTGGGAGTGAGGCTCTCCAAAGGCTTCTGCTAATTCACTGTAATTTTCAGCAAGCAGCATCTGCTGTTCCTGCAGCAGCTTCTGCACACGTTCAATATAGTGGTCCAAGCCCGTCCTCAGCTCCGGCGGAGGCAGAGGGCTTTCCAAGAGACTGCTCACCGGGGACTCGCACACCGGCTCACCCCCAACACCAATGCTCCTGGTGCTGGCCGGCACAACCACCAGCGGAGGGGGTCCGCAGGCAATGCTCCTCATTTTAAGACCAACCAGATAGTTCTCATTAATGTTTATCTGCCCAACGCCACAGTCTTTCGTTTTTGTCGCAGAGGGCTTTTCAAAGCCAGGGTGACTGGAAAACAAGGTCCCCACGCCAACCGAACGTGTTTTAGCGGACGCGTGTATGTCTTTCACCCGGCCGTCTCCAACCGCTACAGTCCGTGTCTCCACGCTCACCGTGTTGGTCTGCTTATCGTGGCTGCTCAGAACGGTGCTGGTGCCGCAGTCCACCACCACCAGTGCCTCTGTACTGGTGCCCTGGCTCACCATCTCTAAGGCAGTGCTGGTTTGCTGGGTGGCCGTAGAAGGCACGGCCATGACCGCAGCTTCTGCCCTGCACGCAGCCTCCGTGGCCGTTTCGCGGGACACGTGCTCCTTCGGGGCGCAAACGACCACGTCCACCGAGCAGTCCCCGCAGCCGATGGACCTCGTCTCTCTGACCTCCTGTGCCGTCCTGCAGAGACCCAGCTCACCCACCGACTCCTCCGTGTTGACGCCTGTCTCGCAGACGCTCATCTCCACACCCACCTGCTTGTCGCAGAGCTCAAGGCACCTCCCCGTGCACTGGTCTCGCACCTCTGCTCTCTCCCTCACGAGCCAGCGGGTCATGAGCAGCTCGGGGCCCACCGCGGTGCTCTGTACCGTAGGCCTGCAGGAGGTGCCAATGCTGCTCACTTGCAGATGGTTTCCCACAGACGAATCGGCGACGTTCACGTGGTCTCCCACCATTTGGTCTCTCGTTTGTACTACGGCCTCCACCATTCTGCTGACGACAAGGGGCTGAGCCGTCACGGCTTTATCTACTTTCTTCCTAGATCCAGCCGCTTGCAGCTCCTGTTTTAATTTGGTCATTTCCCTGTCATGGGTCGTTTCCTTTAACTGAACCTCTAGTCTATAAATCTTCTCCTTAAGGGCTTCAATGGTCTGCTGCTGAAGCTCTATTTCCTTCTCAACTTCTGTAGACAAACCAAGCATGGCCTCCGTCACCCCAACCCCAGCCTCTCTCATTTCTTTCTCTGTCCCCACAGCTACTTCTCTGCGTTGCCTTGAAGATCTGTTGTATATAACCACATCGTTGATGTTTTCATCAGCACCAACAGCAACAGATCGGCTCTCTTTTGTCAGGCTCTCTCTATTAGCCCTAAGATTCGATGGAATCTCATAGTTGCTGTCCTGGATTTTTTTCTCCAGCGCCTGCATTTCAGCAGTCAACTGCCTGAACTCCTCTATCCTCTGAGAGCTCTGCTCCACGCTCTCCATCTCATCCTCGCAATCTATATAAAGTTCCCCGCCTCTTCGGCCCTGAGACAGGTGCTCCCATTGCTCTGCATTGCCCGCGCTGTAAGATCGTTTTCTGAAACCGTATGTGTCGTTTTGACTGGGTTTCCTTTGGCCTTTGAGTTCTGCCATCATGTGCCTCTTCTCTTCCTGTAACACTGAAATTTTGACCTGCAGCACAGGAATGGTCTTGACTTGCTCCTCAAGCTCCTTGAGGCGCTTGAGGGCAACTGCCATTTGTTCCCTGATGTGCTGCAGATGCACCGGGCTCACATTGGTGACTGGGGTGGAAATTCCTGAACTCATCGGGCTGTGCCGAATGGAACTGCCCAGGGATGAGCTGAAGCAGGCGCCATAGTCTCCGTTCCCTTGATATCCATTCTGGAGCTGCTGGGACATGTGACCATACCCGCTGGACCCCACAAAAGAGGGGAGGGAGCTCGTTGAGCCCATGCCCCCAAAGCTGGAAAGTCGGGGCCTGCGGACATCTCCTGGCGTGACCTGCATCATTCTCTCCTGTTCAAGTCGTCTCCGTGTTTCCATGAGGGTTTTCGTCACATGGAGGTTGTGCCGAGGAAGCTGTGGGGAGGGAGGAGGGAGCTGCTTACTCTCGGGGACGGTTAGGTAGGAAGTAGATGCTTCAAATGAAACCAATGGTCTCACAGCGACAGATGAGGTTACTTGACTCCTTGCTGCCAAAAAAGACTGCTTGTTCTCATCACTGTTCGATGAAGACAGAGACTCTGTGGAGGTCCAGCCACTGCACTGGCCACCAGAGTTCTTGGTACCTGTGGAGACTGGTATTGCTTTCCTCTTCTTTTGGATGTTTAATTTCTTAATGGTATTCCCCTTTTGTATATCGTCCACGTACTTCAGAAAATCCAGGTCTAGCTGGTAACCATAAGGCGTTTCCACAAAATAGGGGTCTTTCCGTTCTTTTTCATCCTCTCCATTTATAATAACTTCCTCTTTTTCTGGAAAAGAAGAAACACAATCAGCATGTGGAAAAGAAACTATGTCTCAGAAAACTAGGCACTGAAACACAAGTGCACAAGGATGGGCGCTCACAGCACACTGGTGGCAGAAACGGCAGCTCAGTGAGGATGGACATTCTGCTGATTTACCCTCAACACTAAACCCTGGTTAACTTCCTAAAAGTCAATCTGTAAGTTTTCAAATGCTGAGAAGTGCATACAGATATAGATATGTACACGTACACACACACACACAGTGATAACCTCTGTTAACGAAGGGGCACAGAAGTGGCACAGCTAGTAGCTCAAAGCGGTCCCTCCCCAGATCCCTCCTGTCTTCCCGTGGAACACCAAGCTTTCACACATGCAGTGCTGTCACATAAAGACCACGGGACTACGCTGTACTGCATGAATCATCTGGAGACCAACTTGTCCGGAGGGTGCATTCAAACAGGCTACGGGAACAGGAACTCCAACCCCCCTCCTTATGCAACCCGTGCCACTAGGCTTTAAACCGATCCGCGGTTGTTTCATTGCTTGGGGAAGTGCTGCCGCGAGAGCAGCAATACCAGCTGCTCTCGCCTGAGCCCAGGTTAATTCGACCAGCGCCTCTGCCCCTTCCACCTCCAGCCCGCACGCAGCCCCCGCAGCAGGTCCGGCAGCCGGACCTGTTTCCAGCAGGGTCCTGAATCCCAACGCCACAAGAGAAACCGGCGTCTCGCAGACGGGAAAAGCCGTCCGCCCTCCGGACGCAGGACTCGCCGTCCCCACAGAAATCTAAATACAACCTCACCAGATCTGCCGGGCTTCTGCGGGCAACGTATTTATACACGGCGCTGCTATACAACCCGCTTCTCCTGTCCCACTTGAAAAAAAGAAAAACAACTGTTGCAAGTTAGGAGCGGTGCTGGAGGAATAATAAAAGCCAGCTTTCCGGTTACCTGAATTAGCTACATGCCTCTGCCCCCACACTGTAAATTTTCCAGCCACGTATAGCTAGGCCTCCGGTAACGCTCCTCGCTGTCCCGGCTGCATGTGTCACCAGCAAGCTCTCCGTCCACCAAAGCCCTGCCTCCCGACTTGCTCATTCTTCACCCCATAAGGNGCCCCACGCGCGCCCGTTTCCGCGGCGAGCACACGCGGGACGCGGTGGGCAGCCACCGTATCCGACAACAGATTCAGCTGTCGGTTTTGTTTTTAAATAGCTGGGTTTGGAAAGTCGCTTCCTCTTAAAGGAATATAAGCCTCCGGAGGAAAAAAAAAAAAAAAAAAAAAAAAAACCCCTCCCCACTGAAACAAAAGGAAAAGTCTAA